>JAQQZX010000014.1:1832458-1849343 GCA_030068355.1 Notoglanidium maculatum | reverse complement strand
GTCTAGTCTTGAGATGACAAGGGACTGAACAAGTATCTGAGTGGCCTGTGTGGAAAGAAATGGACGGATCCTTCTGAGGCTGCCATCCATGATGAGGTATCTGCCAGACATGCAGAAATCCAGGCAGAAACATTTGTGTCTGAGGGAGGAAAAGAGAGCCTATATATATATCTTAGCTGTACATATAGAACTTTGTATAGTAAAGATTCATATTTTCTCTCTCTCTCTCTCTCTCTCTCAGGTGGAGTGGTTAAAGAACGATGAGCTGGTGAGTTCGCTCGACGATGACAACATCGACACTCGGGCCGACCACAACCTGATCATTAATGAAGCACGACTCTCTGACTCGGGGAACTATACCTGCCTGGCAAGCAACATCGTTGCCAAGAGACGCAGCGCCACGGCTACCGTGGTTGTCTTTGGTGAGGCACATACACACATCATGTATAGCCACGATGCCATGTATCTCTTTTTCTCTGTTTCAGCTCATGATGTTCATCTGCCCACACGGTTGTACGTCACACATTAACATGTAGGACTTGATCTCTTAAAGCTCTTCCCGAGTAGATGCGAGGACTCGTTCCCAATCCTGCCTTCACATTCACTTTCCTACTAGCCAAGATACCACTGGGAGTGTTTTCAGTGTCAAATGGTGTGACACTTGCTATGTCTAATTAGCTAGCGATAATTGCCAATGTTGGTGTTTATCCTGCAGCATTGTGTCTAAAGTGTAGGGATTTAAAATGTTCATCTCTGTGGGAGGTTTCTTTGTCCCCCCAAGAGTAACTGAGCATAAAGCTGGGAATTGAGACTCAGATTGTAACTGCGTGGACGGTGTTGGTGCTGAAACAAAGCTCTCACACTGTGATTTAATGTTTTCTAAGCATTTAGTGCTACATTAAGGGGAAAAAAACTTCAGCTCAGTTAACGGCAGTGCTGCTTTCTACTAAATGAAAGCCATTGGCTGTTTAGCATGTAGTAGCGAACTGCTCTCCATTAGCGTTTACCATTAGCCATGTTAGCATTTCTGAATGTTTATATTTATAATAAGGAGAAATCCTCGATCCCCTCGGCGTGTTCATTCAGAACGGAGAAAGCTTGTGGAGGGACAGATGTTTACGGTTTTTCTCCATGAATGCGCTGTAATCTTAATCCGTAATGCTATAGCCCAGAGAGTCAATTACAGCGCAGCATTAAAAATCAATACGTCTTTATAAACGTGGAGGCGTGAAGCTGCGCCGTCTTAATCCCATTTAAACACGCACCGTGTGCTCATCCATCACTCACACAGTCCCTAAACTCTGCTCAGACACCACCGCTAGCACCGAGACCAGCGCCAGGACACTGCGTGTGTGCGTGTGTGTGAGAGAGAGAGAGAGAGAGAGCCACATCTGAAGAGCTTCTGAAGTTCTGAAGAGCTTCTGTTCTCCTTCAGTGGAACAGCAATAACATCACAAACCTGTCTGTCTGTCTGTCCCTCAGGTTTTCTGCCTGCCTGTCCAGCTGTCTGTTTATCTACCCCTCTGTCTGTCTCTCTATACCTTTCTCTGTCGGTCCTTCTCCATGTCTCTTTATTCCTCTGCCTGTCTCTCTCTCTATCCCTCTGTTGGTCGGTCTTCCTGCCTGCCTGTCCGTTCATCTGTCTGTCTTTCTATACCTGTTATGTGTATTTTGTGTGTCTTCCTACCTGCCTCTCTGTTTATCGAGCTGTCTGCCTGTTGTGACTGTGTGCAGTTAGAGACTGCAGTGTTTATTGCTATACAGTGTACTGTAAGGTGTAACAGTGCTGTTGGTGTTTCGTTGGTAACAATACTTGCTTTGCTTTATCCCTCAGCAGCAGCTGATTCTCTCTTTCTCTCTCTCTCTCTGTAGTGAACGGAGGCTGGTCTCTGTGGACAGAGTGGTCTCAGTGCAGTGTGGACTGCGGGCGAGGAGTACAGAAGCGCTCTCGGACCTGCACCAACCCGGCTCCACTGAACGGAGGAGCGTTCTGCGAGGGCATGTCTGTACAGAAGAGCACCTGTAACGCACCCTGTCCCGGTCAGCGCTCCTCTATACCTGCACGCTCCTATAATCCTATAAACTCTATCTATCCGTCACCCGTTTTTTTTCCCCCCCCACATCCATGTTTGGCTGTGAAATCGCACCAGAAGTGTTTCAGAAAACATCATAAGAGTCGAGAAAAGGGAACGTTTTATTTAAACACAGTTATTAGTTAAGTGTAGAAGGAAGAGAAGACGTGACATGTCAGCAAACACACACACACAGTGACGAGGAAACACAAACTCACCTCTCCTCTCTATAGCTGTTTCTTTACGCCTCTAATTTTGGAGGATGAAAGCTAAGTTTGGGAAAGTGCCAACTAGCAGCTACTGCATTAACAATCATTCCCTCACCACCCTGGTTTAAAAAAAAACCCCGCATCTTATCATTTCACCTAAAAAAAAAAGTGCAAAACACAAATAAATCTATCTATCCATATATCCATCTATCTGTCTGTGGCTTGGCTGATGGTGATTTAAACTTTTAGACAGCTTTTTTAGACATTCTGCCATTTGGGGATTGATTCCTACTGATATGAATGGAATTAATGGTGACTCGACAGCTAGCATGCTTTAATGACTCTGTCCTGCACTTAATCCTGGAGGAAGGAAGCGGTGCCGTCTAGCAGACTGTCTGCACCTGCTCATGTTCTGTCCCCGTTTTCACGCAAATGAATTAGTTCGGGTCCCTTTGAGCACCAGTGGACCCGGCCGTGACCCACTTCTCAGCGTTATTTTAATAATCACCCCGCTCTCCGAGCTGCGGCAGGCAATAACCTGCTGATTTAATTGCCTCGGCTCCTTCTCTCTGGGAAAGCAGCTTAAAACTCATATTTATATACGAGCCGCTTCATCACGCCGCACTCATTTGAATTATTACCCGCTAAGAAAAAAAAAAAGCGGAGGTAATTTTAAAGCATGCCAGAGCGCTTTATATTATCGACGCCTTTCCAAATGAAGTCGTTTAGCCCCAGACTCCTCTAAGTTAAGACGATTACGGCGATCATCGCTTGTTTGGGGAACGAAAGAGCCGCTGTTGTTTTCCTGATTTTTCACCAAGAGTCACGTTCCCCGAGAGCTCCAGCCGCCTTGTCCATTCTTCAAACCGGCTTTGTGTGACAGTGGCAGCAATTGGCTTGTTTTCTTCTGCGGAAAGCATTTTAGCAGCATTTCCATCGATCATCTCCGCCTTACGCGTAAAACCGGCGTGATGTATGAATGGCCCGCAACATCTGGATCGCTATAAACATTTGTCTTTCTCTTTTTTGTGTGTAGGTTTGACTAAGTGGCACATTGGCGATTCCAAAGACTCGAAAGCCAGATCAATCTGAATGTCGCCGGCTCTTTATTCTCATTTCGTTTTGCTTTATTGACCGCATTTTGTGAAGGGGAAAGGCTTATAAATCAGATACAAATTTTCAGCACAGCTGAAGTTTCCAGCCCAACTGAAGTGCGGCGCTGGGTCTGTCCCAAGACGGTGATTTCATAGCCGGTGCTGTTTAGAATTCATCAAACACATTAGCCAGACATGTTACGTCGAGCAAGCAACATACAGCACCTGCGCTTAACACCTGAAACCTGCGCCGCATTAGCACTAACACACAAACATCATTTGCATTTAGATGAGCAGGGAAGGAGCCTCGCTTGGCCATGGAGAGCTTTAAGAACTTGCGATGTAATAACCACGAAATTGTTTCCTCTAGGGCGCTCTTACGCGTGATGCTTCTTGGCAGCGTTCGGGCCGTCAGCGTGACATGTGGCGCAGTCAGATTGGCTAATTTACACGCAACGCTCCCCCAATGAAATCATACACGTGATGCATGGAGATTAAAACATTCACAAGCTTCTTGTTCGGGAGATTTGGCCCGCTGGGAAAAATTCTCATTCATTTGTTGGTTGAGTCTCAAATAGACCAAGTAAGATAGATTTGATGAATGTGACCAGATGGACAAGTGAGATGACTTTACACTGACAGGGCGCTAGCATCGTTATGAAAGCAATGACCGATTTGTGTACCCTATGACTATGAATTGGATTTAACCCGTGTGTCCTCAGTGGACGGAGGATGGGACGAGTGGAGCGAGTGGACAGCGTGTAGCGCCCAGTGTGAAAGGCAAAGGTGGCGGGAGTGTACCTCTCCGGCTCCTCGAAACCGCGGAAAAGCCTGCGAGGGCAAAGGTCATGACGTGGAGAACTGCACCGGCGACCTGTGCACTCAAGGTAAAGCTCATTTAGAGGTCGTCATCATCATCCTCATCATTGTATGTTTCATCGTTTAGTCATTATCTTCATCGCTCCGTTTTCCACCATCGTCTTCATCATGCCTTGGCATGATGTTTTAGATACAGTTAAGTAAGTGTGAGAAATGTCTAGCTCACAAGTAGCTTAATGTGTATGGCTTGGTTTTATGCAAACATATCCTGACTGTATTAAGTATAGAAAAGATCACCATATGAACAAGTTCCACACCTTCTGCCCAATCAGAATCCAGAAGTGAGCAATGTTGCATTTATAGAGTGAAATAAAGATTAATTCGAAAAAGGCACAGTTTTGACGAATCGAAGCTAAGCATCGTAGCTGTCGTGTTTCTCCACACCTTCTCGGCGAGGTTTGTTCCACAGTCCTCCTTCTGTGGGCTGAAGCAAAGTGTCTCAGTGCCATCTGTCAGCGCATCCCAACTGTAATGATGCCATGCATCATTATCTCCAGCTAATGTTGGCACAGCCAGCATTTGGACTTCACTGCATGATCTGAATCTCCGAGTGCCTTAGTTAAGTGATTCGGGGGTGCTCTCTAATTCTCTCTCTCTCTCTCATTCTCTCTCTGTCTTTCTGTGTCTCTCTGCAGATGGGAAGATGCTGCATGATGTTAAGCCTCAGAGTGAGTCTCTTTTCTTCCATATTTCATGTATCTGATTCATTTGCTCCAGAATCAGTACCATACATTTGGAGATATCTGCTTGGAAGAGAAGGGGTTCTGTTATAGCCTCAGTTGTTGGCTCGTTCATACACCGGTTGAGAGGACTGGTCGTATATCATATATATGGAATCTGATATTGAGTAATTCCCTCCCGCTGAAAAAGCTGTCACTGAATTGAGTTTAAATATGACAGCACAGGCTTAAGTTGCCCAGCCGCACCCTATTACAGAGCTTTAATCAGCTTATCCTTCACTCCGAATCGCTGCGCGCACCTGCCCCAGTACTGGCTCGGATACCTGAGAGGCGAGAGAGGTTTGTTTCCTCAGACGTCACTCTTCCGAAAGGAACCACGCCGCGCCGTGGATCAGGATAATTGAGTATCGCCGCTAAGCATCTGCACTCACATCTGTCAAAATATGACGTTTGATTAATGTGGCGGAAAAAGAGAGAGATTCTCCGAGCAAAATACATACTGCTTTCAGGACACCCCCTCCCATCCATCCATCCATCACATTTTGTTTATCCGAGGTCTGTCAGTCATCAGAAACAGCCATTTCCCACAATCGCTGCCGCGATCACTCTGCCGTTTCAAGTTCAGGTGGATTTGCAGCGGTCAGATTAGGCAGGATGAGTGATGGGATATGGCATGTGAGTGCGAGCTATATTTAGCCGAGCTAATGGGATGCAATTACTGCACATTAGCTCACTTAAGCAACCATAGCGTGTCTTCTTATGCTCCCCTGTGTTTTGCGTTAACCCAACCAATCACCACTTAGCACATTTTAAAACGAGTATCAGCAACATGCTCCTTCTTCCGTCTCTAAATGTTTGAAATCATTACTGCAGCAGGTCAAACTGAGTCCCACGCATAACACTCAGCATGAAGCCAAGGTTAATTATTTTCTGTCCCGATTATTTTTTTTTTTTAATCACCATGAAACTTTAACAACGTTCTCGGCTCAGTGTCTATAAATGACTGGTGTTTATAAATTTGAAACAAGTAGTTGACGTTAGTGACTGTCCCATACCCTCTTTCACCTTCTCACCTGCCACCTGGAAGCCTCGAAAGTTCAATTTCTATTAATGCTGTTTAAAAACGACAATCACTGAGACGAAGATAATATTCATCGCACAGTAATACATTTTGGTGCATGTTGTTATATGTAAATAATCAATGACAGAATGGCGTGATGAGTTTCTGTTATCGCCCCAAAGTTCTCAAAGATCATCTTCCTTTAACAGCACATTTATTCCTCTCATACCACAGCAACTCGCTAATGATCTTTTATTTTTTAATGAATGGCATGCCTTAATTTCTATCCATTTATAGTTCCATTTAATAATGTAGAATGTCCATGAAACATGATGCATTATGTTATAGCAGCTATAAACATCTCTCTCTACAAGTTTCAAATTACAAGTCTTTCAGTGCACAGCCCAAAGACATGCAGATTAGGTCAACTGACTGCCCAAAATTGACCATAAGTGTGAATGTGAATTGTTCGCCTCTCTGGTAGCGACTTGCCTAGGGTGTACCCCACGTCTCACCCGAAGTCAGCTGGGATTGGCTCCAGATTATCCACCACTCTTAATGGATAAGCAGTATAGACATTGGATGGATGGAAGTCATTCTGTGCTGACAGTGGAGACTCCTTCCATAATTGTTAAACAAGTTTACAAAAAACATCACCATGCATGAGCTGTTGCTATAGAAAGGATTAGAACATATTAGTGTTATATATCCTTCTAACCGAAATCTCAACTCAACAGTGCTGCATTACACTTTGAAATAAATACAACAATCGTTTACCTATAGTATCTAAAGAAGTAGCTGGGGACAGTGTGACATCCATCATTGCTAAGTAGTGAACACACAATGAGGGTTAAAGTTCTTCCCATCGAGTCAGCCTGACAAATGTGGCCACTTAAATCCAAAGCAACATTACCTCATTAGGAAACTTTAAATACAGCAGGTTGAGCTTACAAGCAGTTATCCAGCGTCGCCCTCCCAGCATGGCTGATGCCCTTTATCGTCCTCAGCGAGCTGGCAGAATCCTCACACTGCAGAGGTCAGCTGAACAGATGTAGCTTGGTGTGGGGTGCTGGCACACTGTGGCGTCTCTGATTAAAGTTGTGAGAGTCCTGGAATTTTGCACCTTCCCAGATCACAGGCATGTGCCAAGCGCATCGTCATACGCTGTTAAACGTATGCATATTGCACCTGTTCCCGTTTGCACAGGTGTCCAAGGGATTTGCCAGACTAATCATGAGCGCTGGACGTGACAGCCATTTTTCAGCGATCGTAATTGAACCGTGACCCCCGTTAATGCTCACTTTTCTGTGCCAGCCATTTTTTCTGGGAAATTCATCCTGGAAAAGGAATTGCTTACATACAGCCGGCAGTAATCAACCCTTAGTTCAACCCTTTGTTATAATCAACGCACAATCCCGGACTGTTATACAGTCACATACCTTCTTGAAAAATTACGTTCTTTAAGCAACTGATGATGTGAGCATAAAAAGAAACCTGGCCAGAGTTTTCTATCATAAATGCAATTATAAACTGCCTAAGCAAGTCACCACCATGACAGCACTTCTTGGGTTTGTGTGTACCGAGGTATATCTTCATTAATGCATGTTGTGCTTGCAAACTGTGATAGTTAGCTGATGAAATTAAATTATCTTTAGTTAACTAAATATAAGGAAACAGTGTAATTACTCTTGGAGTAATTATGCTCTTGGAGAACCACATACTTCTATTATCCATCTGTCTAGCTAGCGCCAAACCTCATCCTCTCATACGCTAAATATTTGCAACGCAGCTAACACAAACCTCTGCATGTCTGTGGTCTTGCTCTTGTAGGTATGGATGGCTCCAATGAGGTGGCACTGTACTCGGGACTGGCAGCAGGAGCCATTGCCGTCACCGTCCTTGTCATATCTGTGACGCTGTATCGCCGGAGCCAGAGCGAATACGGAGTGGATGTCATCGACTCGTCTGCACTCGCTGGCGGATTCCAGTCCTTCAACTTCAAATCCACCAGACAAGGTGAGACAGGACAGACTGAATGATTGCTTAGATTGGGCTGCCCATTCATTTCTGTTCAGTGAGTATTTGATGGAGTAAAAAGTTCTAGGCAGTAGAAGCAGATGTTAGCACTCTGCTGTGCACATGTAATAGATTTATGAGATCATGCAGTGTTGCCCTTGGCCTGCTTGAACTAAAGGTCTGTGGGGTTGACTTTAATGCGTGATGAGATACATAGCAGGGGCTCAAAGTGCCTCAGAGTTGACCCATATGTCCTTGCTGAGATTGCTTTCTGATCAGTTCTTTATAGATGCTTGTGGCAGTTCTGTCTAGACCACGCACTCTCCTCCTCTAGTATCTCTCTTCACAGGAGGTACATGCTGTGCGGAACATCAGCTCCATTCTTTTTTATGAGCAAGTCTGTCATTTCTGCCTCACACCGCTCAGACTGATCATGGTTACAGTGAGTCATTGTGAACACGCTGTGCTCCTGGTCCGGGGAGGCAATCTTACTCCCTGTCTGCACGCAACGCCCCCCACCACCACTGTCTCCCCCATACAACCCATACAGAGGGAGGGAGGATGTGGGCTCAGTTGGGTATCTTCCCACAACCCATCAGTCTTGTTTAACTAGCCCAGCTGTCCCAGCCCTCTTGCTCATCATTCTGAGCACTGTAAATGATTCTTATTGGGCTACTATCATTCCCCTCAATGTCACACTCATCTTTTACAACACTTTTTTTCCCACCATTGGATGCCTGTAATTCCTGACAATGTCATAAACTCCATCAGGCTATTGTCATTCCCACCACTGGACCACCGGTATTCTTGTATATTGGAAGACTGTCTTATCAGGCTATTGTGCCTGTGTCATTTCTGCCTATTGGACCATTATTTTTTAAGCCCGTTGCATGAGTGTCATTCAAGCATGCTGAACCACTGGAATTCCTCCCTACTGGGTTGTCATGCCTATCTATTGGACAGATCAATTTAAGCCTGTTGTATGACAGCCATTCCTGTCTTTTTGTTGACTGTTATTCCTGACTATTGGTCTACAACCATTTCTGTCTATTGGACAACAATCATCCCTGCCTATGGGATTAATGTCATTCCTACCTATCGGAAAACTATCATTTAAGCCTATTGGACTTCACTCCTCCCTGCCTATTGCATGACAGTCACCGAAACCTAACTTCATGATTGTCATTCATGCCTGTTAGATGACAGTGATTTTTATCTATTGGACAGCTGTCATTCAAGCCTATTCAGTGGCTACCAATTAAGCCTACTGGATGACAGTCAAACCTGCCTATTAGAAGTCTATTGTTTAAGCCCATTAGATCGTCAAATAGGCAGGAACAATGGCCTAGAGGACAACAGTGATTTTGTCTAATTCTGCTACCATTCTGCTAGAAACTACCATTTCTGCCTATTTAATGACTATCATTTAAGCCTGTTGGTTGACAGTCATTCCTGCCTATTGGGCAAAGATCATTCAAACTTGCTTTCAGCCTATTGGATGACCATGAAAGCTGCCTATTGAACATCTATATTTGAAGTCTATCATACAACTATCATGTAAGTATACTGTACAGTTATGATTTAAGAGTACTGAGTATCACTTAAGTCAATAATACAACTGTCATTTAACATAACTTTCAGACCACTGTCATTCCATCTTGTCATCCATACCATTTGAACCATCCTCTATCTCCTCTCAGTGAGCCTTTAGGACCAAACCTCACTTAATTTGTGGTTGTGTTATAATAAGTGTTGTAATATGCGGTATTAAAACAGCACCTGCCAGAGCCATTCTTCCTACAAGACCACAATAACTATATTTACTAGGCTACTCTTATTCTAATGGCATTGCACTGACGGACATCCCATCATTGACCTGCTAGCACCACACCACATCTATAGAGCGTGCATGTGGTTGTTTTTCCATCTTTTTGCTATGTGAAGCGTCCTCAATTAATAAAAGCATGCTGTCTTTCTCAGTGAACTATTTGGTGGAGGTATGACACTCGCACTTTCCTGCTTATTTTAATTAAGCACCAAGGTTTAGTTTTTGCAGTGTTTTTCAGATCTGTAAATTCATGTCAACATGTTAATTTGGTAAAAGAAAAAAAAAAAGTTTGCACTTTACAGACTGCATGAAGTCACTCACACAAAAAATAAGATGAGAATTTGTAGCTCATTGTTTCATATTAAGCAGCTCAGGTGATAATCATAATCATAATGACCTCCTTCCTTCTTTATCATTATCTTTCTCTCTCTCCTGTTTCCATGAGATGAAGGGATGAAACAATAAAGTATTCCAAGTGAAGTAATGCCATGCAAATCCTTGTTCCGAGTTTGAACTGTTTATAGAATTATTTTTATTCTCCAATGAGACGATTTGGTGCACTGACTGATATCCATGCCTTTTACCCATCTGTCAATTTTGGTAGTAAAACTGGACAAAGTATAAAGGATTTAGATCCAACAGAATGTTATGGGAAATTACCTCTATATCATATATGCTATAACTAAATGGTTAATACAGTCTGTTTGGTTGTCTTAATGTAAGAACTGAATGCAAAGAAGAATTTCTATTCAATACTCTTGGTGCAGGAATTCACCTGGCATTCTCATGCGCCAATCAAAGCACCTTTATTTCCCTAGTAGAATTTCAGCAATTTCCGAGTTTCTTTTTTAAATCGTTGTTGCAGTCATGATGTCTGAAGTGTCGACGCTTCACCTCTAGAAGACGCACGCTATCAAACATCATCTCCTCTGAAGCTGCTTGACCTTTTTTTTTACTGGCTGCATCTCAAACGCAGAGCTGATGGCACGCCATGTCAAGTCTCTGCACCTTGGCTCCATTTCCCTCTTACAGCAGCAGCATGGATGGCGAAAGCCCCAGAGCATTTATTTATTTATTTATTTTGCTGATCATTCATTACTTATTTGCATGGTTTTTTCTAGTTATTTTTCTCCATGCATGTATTTATACCACATGAACAGAAGCGATTCATCTGAACCATCGCCACATGCACCAAAAGATTGAATAAGCGTGTCTCCGATTTACTGAGTCAGTGTTTGCTTGAGAGCTCGGACGAGACACAAAGCATCCGGTGACTGAAAAGTCAGTGACAATGATCAGTTCGCCCGAGGTAATTTATGGTTTTCCTAAAAATAAATGGCCATTAGCCTCGCGCCTCTTGCTGCGCGGCAGCTGGGCCGAGGGTTACAGTCTGTGCGGCACGTGGCACAGGACGAGCCGGGCACAGGGGCAAGCTGGCAAAGGTGGAGGAGGAACGGTGAAGTATGACCACCGCCTGCTGGAGCTCACGCTGGGATCATCCCAATTTAGTCACTTTTCTCAAAACGAGAAGGTCACCTAAAGTGAGCTCAAATGGATGCTCCCTAGGAAGAGGAAGAAAAAGAGAGGTAGGAGAGCGCTAGGGCAAGGGAGGATGATAAAGATATCACACCACGGGAGATTTGAGTCACAGCTAACAGAGAGGAGAAAAACATTTCTGAGAAAGTAAAAATCAAGCAATTAAAAACAACTTGTGAGTAACAATGATGTGTACAGCATGCTCATGAAACAGCCATTTGATTTGTGGAGGACAGAATGGTGGCTTCTTGGTTTTGTTTAGTTGCTTTTTAGTTTCTACATGTTGTTTATGTTGACAATGTTTATATATATATCATTGAATATATTGCAATAACCTTTTCACTTTAGCACCCTCAGTAAGTGTTAAACCAAGGTATTTATAGCACAGTTACAAAAGTGTGAACAAAAACAGATATAAAGTGTAATCACTGCTCCCTCCTGCTACAGTTATACTCTGACTACACCCATATTTCCACAATATTTTCCCATTCGGCCCGCATCGTGCCATATGACATCACAACCATATAATGATGATTTCATGATCAGTGATGTCACAATACATCGTTCTGTGATACTGTAGGTATCAAAACTCCGATTTTAAGCAGCTGAATAGATTGTAATGTACTTTTTTTGGTGGTAGTATATATCATCAAATTTATCATGTACCGTATAAATGTCATTACGTGTCGTGATCTGATATATATATCTCATAACACTCACCCATGCAGTGCTGGTCTAGACCAAAGAGCAAGACGTATTAAAATAAAATGTTGACTGCACAATAATCGCTATGGAAACTTAACAGTATTAAAAAAATACTGTTATGTACTGTTTTCATTCCTTTTATTTTTATCATTTGACTCAGTTGCATATGAAATCTGTTTCTGGTCTTTGATTCTGATGTGCTTTTTTGGCACAAGCTTAGAATAATCAGAGACGATTGTGAGACTAATGCAATGTAGTGATGCAATTTATTGACAGTCCATTTTTTGACCCCTCTGATTTCAGATCATGCATATTCAACATGTTTAATATATTTACGACTCGACATTCTGTAATGTGGAAAGAATGCTGACTCTCATAAAAAATTCCGACTCGAGCTTGTTGGAATGAGCCGAGAGGATCTGATCTCCTGCCTTTTTTTGGGCTTTTCTTTCCATCGATATTGGTTATACTTATTATTATAGAAGGGAGAATGGTCCTTGTCTTTCTTCTCTCAGGCAATCCTCTACTTCTGAATTCGTCCGCCCGGCCTGAGCAGACCTACAGCTTCCGCGACTCTGTGGGGAAAGAGCTGTTCGACCCGCTGCCTGACGCCACCGCTAAAGTCCAGAGCTCCTTCACAGCCGAGTACCACGCCAAGACTTACCCCCCGGGCCTGGCGTCACCTGTGCCCACCAACAACGGACCCTACAACTCCTACAGGTCTCACCTGAGGAGCAGCGGCGTGTTCGGACACCAGGGAGGACGACTCGTCATGCCCAACGCAGGTGAGCTGTGGAGACACGCAACTGTACTGATAACCGAAAGCGCAGTCTCTCTGAGCTTTCTACAGTTCTCTTCAAACTTTATTCTGTAGTACGGGTTCCTAAAGACGCTGGAAAAGTGAAAAATGATATCACAAAAGCAAGGCTTTAATCACAGCTTCTTCATTTACAAAGAGAACATCGTTACGTGGCAGAGCAAGGTCAGTTTGTTGAGAGAAATTATTTATTTACTTGTATTTCTATGTCATTTTTAAGTTTGTTTGCTTGCTCATAAATTTGCATATTTGCTGCTTATTCATTTATTTCTTTACTTGGTTGTTTATTTGTCTGCTTATTTATTTGGATGCTTATTTGCTTGCTTGCTTATCAATTTGTTTGCCTGTTTTTTCTTATCTGTGTATGCTTATAAATATGCTTTTGTTCACTCATTTATTTATTTGCTTATTTCTTTGTTATTTATTTGTTTGTTTGTTTATTAGTTATTTGCTTGCTTTTTTTTGGTTTCTGATTTACCTATTGGCTTACTTGTTTAGTTATTTTCCTGCTTATTTATTTGGTTGGTGGTTTACTTAGAAATTTGCACATGTTTTTATTTGTTTGCTTATTTTTTTTTGGTATTCATTTGTTTGCTTGCTCGTTTGCTTTTTTTGCATGTTTACTTATTTGATTGTTTTTTTTTTCTTTGTCTGATTATTTATTTGGTTGTTTGCATATTTATTTGTTCGCTTATAAATGTCCATATTTATTTATTTGTCTGCTCATTTGTCTGTTTGTTTATTAGTTATTTGCTAGCTTTTTTATTTTCTTTTTTGGTTTCTGATTTACCTATTGGCTTTAAAGAAATTTAGTTTAGTTCTTTTCCTGCTTATTTATTTGGTTGGTGGTTTACTTAGAAATTTGCACATCTTTTTATTTATTTGCTTATTTTTTGTTTTTTTTATTTTTTTGCTTATTTCCTGGTATTTATTTGTTTGCTTGCTCGTTTGCTTTTTTTTTGCTTGTTTACTTATTTGTCTTCTTTGTCTGCTTATTTATTTGGTGGTTTGCATATATATTTGTTCGCTTATAAATGTCCATATTTATTTGTTTATTGTCTGCTCATTTATTTATGTATTTGCTTGGTTTTTTTTTTGGTTGCTTATTTACTTATGCTTGTAGAGTTTTGTAAAGAGACATGCGGACGTTTATTTGGAGCTGGAGCAGACTGAGGTCAGTATTATTTGTAGAAACAGAAGGTTCTGATGATCTTTAAAGAACTGATAAACTGCAGCATTGATATTGTGTTCTTCTAGCTGTCTTTGTTTAACAGCGAGTCTGAAGGTGAACAGCTTCATTACAGCTTTGAATGCATTTGCCTTAGTTTATGTTTTAATGTCTTTAGTCAGCACATAGATGTGATCAACCCCAAGCACTCCTAACTTTTTTCTCATGATAAAGAGCCAATCTCAGCATCATTAGCACAAATCTGCTGCAGAAAGCGTGATGAGACGTGTTTGATTTAGCCGTGATGTGCCGTGAGACAATCACAATTTTCACTGGCTAATGAGCAAAAGGGTCAACAGTCCACCAGGCCTGCTTTCGCTTCTGAAGGGTACTTCAGTCCTCTTTAGAGTCACAATAAAACCACCATTTTGTGTGTTTGAATAATTGTCATGAAGCAGTTTAAAAACACTCTTCAAGTATAAAGGCAAGTGCAAAAGCACAACTATATACAGAATTTTGGATAACGAAAAAGAAATTGGTCCAAAAAATGTAACAAGCGTCAAGAAGTTCAACAAACCAGCTTTAATGATGCAGGGTTAAAAGATTAAAAAAACTGAATGTGCAAAAACGCATAAATTAAGAAAACTAACTAACACTTATATATCAGTCTCTGAGAGCATCTCTCTCTCTCTCGTCTGTTACACAGCACAGAGAAATGACCTTGAAAGCACTCAAGCCTGCTCCTTCCTCCATTTTATGCTCCTGGGTCTCAGAAGTGACTGCATTTTATACTTTATCTCCAAACCAGGTCACTCACCCTCCAACCCCCGAACTGTATTCATTCACTTTTCTTCCGCAGCGCAATATTTACAGCAACTGACCTGTTTCATGGATGTTCAACAACTATTTAGGGATCAAAGTGTTTACAGTGTCCTTCTATATTTATCCACAAATTCTTAGCAAATCACTATGGAATAAGAGGAGAGTTTTTCTGGCCATCTAACAAAATGATTTAAGATGAGAAATAACCCCACCCCAATCCTAGCATGAACCAATCGGAGTTAAGTCAGCGATATTAATAATGGGAATAAACTTCAAAATATATATATATATCCGTTGATATATTTTAAAACTGTTTTTGTTTGTTGATTTGTTGGTCCAACCAGAATGATTGGGGGTGCAAACTTTCGCACTCAACACAGAACATCACTTCTGTGTGGGGGCTTTCAAAAGGTTGTTTTTAAAATTGTCAGCGGTGAAGTGTAAAGTGCAAGTTCACAGTTCAGGTAATGTGCTCCGAGCGCAACTCCGTAACACCCTTTCCATTTTAATAACTCCCGAGTAAATCCTCTTGTTCTTCTGAATAACCGAATCATTTCAAAAACAGACTCCTCGTTGGGTCTCAGAGCAGTCCGCGTGAACCCAAGGGCAGACGAAATCGATAAAAAAAAAGCTTACATTCATCATGTATTCTTCCACATAACTAAGAAATCAACAAAGATCTTGTATTCCCACTTGAGCAAAACTATGTGACACAAATACTCAAAGACACCGAGGCAAGTACATTAACAGAACAGAAAAGAACGAGATCTCTTTCAGCACGTCCACGTCAAACGATGACGTCCGAGTATTTGCAAATGAAGAGCGTATCGCATGTATGACCAAGTCATATAATTATAATAATCAATAAGAACCCTGTAATTTATAAAACTGACAAAGTTGGTGTCATACAAGCAATTGCACTGCATTTATTCAGGGTTATTACCCGAAGCTAAACGTCAGCATGAAATGCATTTTCATTCCCGTGTGATTCATTACGTATTCATCAACGCAGCGAAAGTTTTCCGCTCGCTTCAGAGGCGAGCACATTTCTGACGTGTGAGCTGACAGCAGATGTCTGGCATGTTGTTTGTGCAGGAGTCAGTCTGCTGGTGTCCCATGGGGCGATCGCCGAGGACACGTCCTGGGAAATGTACATGCTCATCGATCAAGGAGATTCCAGGTGAAACAAAATATCCTTCCATCATTCTGTACATTTCTCTCTCTCCTTTTCATTCTTTAACTACGAGGCAATACGGCTTCCTGCTTTTCATATGATACACTCTGTCACATTGATTTCTGTGCAGTGTTGCAATATGTTCGGGTTCATCTTAAGGTAACGCCTGCATGTGTGTGCACGTGTCTTTGAGCGCTTTAGAAGGCACACATTAGGTACCGCCAAAGGACACTCCGAAACCCAGACAACACAATTCTACTAGAAACCAGGAAGGAAAATAAAGAGGGTAGACATCACAACTTGGAACTGCATCAAAAACACACAAGTGGGATGAGGTGGGGGAAAAGATTCTTAATCAGTCCACAGTGAGAATCCACTGGCATCCATGTCCAGGAGTCCAGAGCATAATTAGCCCTTGCACAAACAGCAGTTTGAAAAGATCCAGTGGCTTCATGTGTCTCCAAGGAAACACATGCATTTTGTCACCTTCCCTGGTTGGTAGATGTCGTGATCGAGGCGAAAAGGTTTGGGGTTGGGAAATGGCCCAACAAATAGAAGGGCACTCTTAGAGAGCAGGCTTCAACTGGATTTTAATACGTATGGTATTATTGAGGTGGCACGGTGGTGCAGTGGTTAGCACTGTCGCCTCACAACAAGTAGGTCCTGTGTTCGATCCCCGGGTCACCCAGGGTGCCTTTCTGTGTGGAGTTTGCATGTTCTAACCGTGCATGCGTGGGTTTCCTCCGGTTTTCCTCCGGTTTCCTCCCACAGTCCAAAGACATGCAGATTAGGTCAACTGGCTACTCTAAATTGCCCATAGGTGTG
>JAQQZX010000014.1:1817244-1830327 GCA_030068355.1 Notoglanidium maculatum | reverse complement strand
AAGATGCTGGGATTGGCTCCAGCTTCTCCGCGACCCAGATGGATAAAGCGGTATAGATAATGGATGGATGGATGGATGGTATTATTGAGCTCAGACTTCCGCCAAGGCCAAATGCCATATCTTACAACGTTATGTAATGCAACATCTTACAACGTTAGCGAAAGAGATATAAATTCGTTGAGCCACTCTGTCAGTCGGATCCACTCCAAAATGTTATGCGTTCTTCCTTTTCCCAAGCTGCAC
This sequence comes from Notoglanidium maculatum, assembly GCA_030068355.1. Taxonomy (NCBI): domain Eukaryota; kingdom Metazoa; phylum Chordata; class Actinopteri; order Siluriformes; family Auchenoglanididae; genus Notoglanidium; species Notoglanidium maculatum. The sequence goes on along the minus strand of JAQQZX010000014.1, from coordinate 1,830,084 downwards.
CATGCCACCAAGTTTCACGGAAATCAGGATGGTAGTTTTTGCACAGTCCTCCTTGCAGCAAACAGACAAACAAACAAACTGAAGAATCAGGTTGGTGGGATTACGCAATTTCTTGTCATGAAAGTGTTTGATTTTTCCACTTGGCTTTAACACATCAATGTCAGATATGATTAACAGATATCCAGCTTTTACCATAAACATGTGACTACAAATGTGTGCATCGATTTAATGAACATGTGATCTTTGACCTTTTTCTGACAAACAAAAATCCAATGAAATATGGCTATGAAATATTCCAAAATACAAAATCCCTGATAGATAAACGTAGGACAGGATAATATGGTATGATGATACTGATATTGCAATAAATTCAAATTGGAATTATTGACAGTATTGGAATATTATTTTCTGATGATTCAGGCACTGTGGAATGATATCTTCGCCGTATCACTCACTCAGGTCCTGACACCGTTGTCGATCAGTTGATAAATTTTTGGTGTTTTCTGTTGGTTCACACTTTCAAGGTTTGCACGGAAGTGGAATTGAATTCCTTTTTTTTCCGTTTGTTTTTACAATTTCCTGTGTCCTTGCCCATTGAAATAAATAAACTTTTGGCCCAAATAAAAACCACACGGTATTGTCATGTCAAGGACAAAAGGTCACCACTGTCTTTACAGGTCAGGCCACAGTATATGAGAAAAATCCTACATCCAACTTGTGTGAGATCTGCTCCAATCTCCTCTCCCGTCTTCCTGACCTTGTGTTTTCAATCTCTCTTTTCCTCTTCCTAGTTTCTCTTCATTCTCACTATCACAAACACACAACAGATGGTGCGAGTGTGCTCCTCTCCAAATCGCAGTCTCTCGGCAGGAGCCCTGTGAGGAGCTCGTTTTCCCCCTTCGCCCTCGCAAGTCAAGTCACAAGTGCCTTCTGGAGGCGCGTGTGTTTTTGCATGTTCCCTCCTTTAATTGGCTTAAATGACTTTAGAGCAAGGATCAAAACACGGCACAGCCGCCTCCCGCCATTGAAGCTCGTCACATGGGAAAGCATATTTAAAACGAGTCTCAAATTAGAAGTCTGTCCTCCCGAAACGCTTTAAAGTCAAAGCAGATGAAATTAAATAGCACACGGGTTTAAGTCAAGTCAAATTTTAATTTCCGTTAATCCACATGCACATGCAGAGTTTGATGAAATGTTGAGTAGGATTACCGAGCAAGACATGAAACAACACAGCATTAATAACAAGTGATGTATAAATCTACTTTATTACTGTGTTCTAATCAGTAGGCAGCTATCTAGGCGTAACTTATTGATGAAATATTGACGTAACTTCGGACGTGGTCAACGAGCATCCTCTTGCAGACCGTAGTATCATTAAGACATGTCAATCACGGCCTCCATAATATAACCCTGATTTTTTCATTTGATGGATTCATCCAAACATATAAAGTTTAATGTTGGGGAAAAAAATGTAATTTCATACTGCTCTACAAATCCTATCTTCGCTTCCGCCGTGGAAAACGTGATTCATAGTACATGAAGTTCCTTTGTTCCCGCATTAAGCAGAGTAACGACCCCGTGACGGCCTCGTCTCATCTCCGCTGAAGGAGAACCCGCCTGGCTGTCATTGCTCACTCCGTGCGCAGCCTTAAAAGGGAACAAGGGGCCGATGCGAAGCAATTACGGTGAGCGGATGCAAAATGGGAGTGTTCCGAGTCATTGTGCACATGGACGTAGATCGAGCTTTCCATTAGCCGAGAGAGACGTTGCATTGCAGAAAAGTCAGGAGTGGAGAAGGTATGACCTTATAAGCCATTTAGACCTGGCATAAAGACAGGAACTAAAGGGGTGTTTCTTTTGTCCACCGATGCTACTGTTGTTTTCATCCATTCAAATGTTAAACCCATTATGAATCTCGAGTGATGTCACCGAGGAGCTGTCCACGTTGACGAGTTGGGAATTCCCAAACTGGTCTTCGTGATTCTGATTCTGATTAAATCAGTGCAGACTAATTATATTTTTGTAATAAAATTTTACAAAACTTACTGTAAGCATGGTGTTGGAGGACTGGGATTTGCCCAGTCTTTTCCCGTCCCTGATCTGTCACTTTTTGTCCTTATAAATGGATTCTGTTCTCACCTGTCGTGAGACGGATTGTCTCTCTCTCGCTCGCTCTCTCTCTCACGCTGTCTGTCTCTCTCTCTTTCTCTTCCTCTTCCCCTCCTCTGAAGCCATCATCCATGAAGCTGTCACTCAAACCCTTCTTTGGCCAGGAGGGAACAGTGGAGAATTGAATTTTCCTCTCCCACAGTCAGATAGTGCACATCGAATGCACCTTCTCTCCGCAGCATAATAGGAATCCATTACAATCCACCAAACACAATCGATCACGGCTGCCACCTGAAAGGTGACTTCCCTCCAAGATATTTTAAGGCCATCAGAAATAAGATTATATTCTATTGCCAAGCTTTCATCCCATGTCAGCATTTTATTTCATATGGTCTTTTATTGGTTTGCCCGTTTGTTTGTTTTGTTTTTTTCACTCGAGAGCTCCTCCACATTATGTGTCATTACAAGGATTTTACAAAACCCGCGAGTCAAGTCATTAAGCGTGGCGATATTAAACATATGTATCAGTATGTGAGAGGTTGTTTGCGGTATTAAAACCCGCACCTCCACTCTATCAGATATCCATTAAATCTGAGACCCCGTCAGGAGCAGCGTGGCCACTAATGGCTCCCTTTCATTCCTCGTTAAGTCTCGCAGGGATGAATCATCCGTCACTTTGAATAATGTACCTCATTACCGACCTGGCTAGCTCTAGCAACAGACCCTTGACAGTAATGTGGAACAGAATCACGTCGGGGAAAGATGATGAGGTGCTTTAGATGCTTTGGCGTCCTGTCTCCCAGGTGTCATATGACAGTCTAGAGTTTGGCTTTGTGTTACAGATGTAGGAGGTTTGTTTCTGATATTAAACACTAATTATGATCGTTTGGTTGAAAAGCTTGTTAAGTGGTTCGGGAATTCAAGATGGACTCCTTTTGGTGTTCCGTTGAGGAAGAATCTGCGACTCGAGTCGCAGGTCATCTTTTGGACGTTGAGTAGTTTTCCAAAGAGGAGTACATTTTCTTATAAATTAAGTCTACTTATTTTGGAATGTTTGGATTAGTAAGAGCGATCTGCTTGGTCAGAAAGTGTTGCTAAAGTGCATTTAACTCAAACAGCAGTTCAGACAGTTGAGAGTATAATTCAAAGCACAGGTTTAGACTAATGCACTCGTTCTAACATGTTAATGTTTCTATAGTAACATCCCGTGCACAGGGACTTTCATGTTGAAGTGCATTCAGCATGTTTGGAAGTGTGAGAGATCTGGAATAGTCAGTCATTTCTCTGACATGAGAATGGACAGAGCTTTGGGGGTTCTCGCAGCTGTCATATTAAGTTCAAGAGAGAGACAAACAAATGAGGGAATGACTGCTTGTTTAACGCTATTATCCAAAGATCACAATTTCAAATCCCAACGATGCCATAAATATCCGTGAGCCAGAGGCTAAGGGAGCAAAATTGGCTATCCTGTCTGAGTGGGAGGGTCATACTCTCTCCCTCTCTCCCTCTCTCTTGTCAGTTACAGTGATATTTTAGGCAATCTTGGGCACCTGTACACTCATGTATGCAGAAGAGGGCAGACTGCGCTTTCCTCTCAGCGTTGTTTTCTCTGAGATGCTGTTGGCTGGCTTCACATGTCTCAGAGGAAGCACATGTCAGCCTTCACCCTCCCCTATAGGTAGCCATCGTACTGGTTGGATGGGCTAAAATAGGGGAACGCTCCATTCTAAGGTTGTTAGTAGGTGTAAATAAACATCGTAGTTCACAGTGTTGAAATATTTAGTATGTGAAATTTGTCGCTACTTTGAAGAGGTATTATTCACACATTCCTCCAAGCATGTTGACACGTTCTCCTTGGCACCTCCGGTCTTTAAACCGATGAAGATCGCATTGAAGTAGGACATGTGAAGTGCCATCGAGGCTCAGGAGCTCTCAGTAATGAATAAAGTCAAGCTAGAGGTTTTTTTTTTTTTTTTTTTTTTTTTAAAAAAACACCTGAAATAATGAACGGTTTCTTCAGGAAGCCCTCATGCATGAAGTATGAAATTGTTAATATAAGTGAGTGGGCACAGATGAATAGGTTGATTGACAGTTATGGTCCTTGTTCCCACTCAGGAGACGCTGAATTACATTTCAGCAGTGAATTCTGAAAAGCCTTTTATGCCTGAAATACAACCTAGAGAACTTCGAAAGTTACTGCTAATAGGATATTATATAAATTCAGATATTTAATGGATGTTTGCCTTGCCAAATAGTTTCTTGTTAACAGAGGTCAAAGCGGATATAAAATAAATAAATAAATAACCCTAAAGTTAATTACTTGGCATGCTGTTTCTTTCTAATGCTTTCAAAGTGTCCATTTGGAAGCCTGCTTTATGCATTCTTTAATTAACCTTAATTGTAATATTAAACGAGACAACAATTTTTTGAGAAATTAAAGATAAATGATCTACAATTTGCTGAGAATACTACGAGATCACATCCCATCCATTTGTCCCAGACTTTCATGACGGACATGAGCCTTCGTTAACTCGTCCTTAATGGGCTTTGTGTCGCGTTTCACGCACTGTCACAAGGAGAAGACGGAAAGTGATGATAATAGGCTGGAAATTATACACCGAGTCTTATGAATATGCAGCAGCCAGTAAATGACTTGCTCCCAGGTGCCCTTCGAGAATCAGCAGCTTTTTTTTTCCCCTTGCTGCAGAATTATGGGCCTCTCGGCAAAAACATGCTTCCTTTAATGATTTCCAAGACTGCTAACTTGGCAGCAGGGGTAATTGTTTGTGCAGGATCATGCTGTTTGTTCGCTCAAAAACAGTCCTGGTGGTGCACGTTTGATTTGTGTTGTTACCTGATTGTTAAATTCAGGCAGATGGGAGGATGGGAAATCATAAAGTCATTTGAAAACTTGAATGCTAATGCTCTTTTAACCCTCTGATTAGGCACACAGTTTAGCAAAGGGTGCCACAATTAACGCAGAACATATTTATATTTTATAACAACGTTCACTGTGTAAAGAGACGAATAGAAATAGAAGATCAACATCATTTCTTGTGCTTGATGAATCTCCTGATAGAGCACATGGGACAGCCACTAACACCTTTTTATAAACAAGGGGCATTTAGCGATTTTATTTCTCTTTGCTACAGTCTGAACATAATGACGATGGTTTAACGTTGCTGAACCTTGGCTTTGCAGCATGTTTTCTTTTTTTAGTGAAACTTTTGCCTTGTCATTTTTCATATCTGCAGTGCACCGTCGTTAGAGAGATGCGAAATCCTGCTGGGGCCAGAGGTCACATACGGCCCCCCAGGCCTGAGCCTGACCTCCCCTGTTGCCATGACGATAGCCCACTGCGCCGAGGTCGTCGGCGAGAACTGGAGCGTTCGCCTGAAGAAGAAAACGAAGGACGACGAGTGGGAGGTACGAGGCGTCTTCCCCTCTTCCCTCTCTCGACCTCGGCTTCATTTGAAATTCAGATTGGCGAGCGGAGCGGCTGTCTTTGATTTATCATCCCGCCTTTCGCGCCGTGCAAGGTTCAGGTTATCTTTAAAAAACACTGCAAAAAGAAATGCGTGTACATCTCCAGTTCACAAAGCAGAGAGCTTGTTTCCTGTCAAAGAGATGAAGCGAAATGGAGATAGCGGTTCTTTTATGTAATGTGAAGCTAGAGTGTGTTACAGAGGCCAGTGCAGGGAGAACTTTAGAGTCATTACTCAAGGGCATAATAACAGAAGAGGCAATCAAATCCAAGTTCTCCAACTGCTCTGATTAGCACAGCTAGCAGCATAACTAGCTTTGAACCAGTCTGGCTCCAAACTAGCCAGAGAATGAAACTTGAAAATAATTGAACAGAGCTGTAACCTATAACTTAGGTGTAGAGAACTTACCCGTGAACTGGTAGAGAGAATTTCTCTAAAGTACTCAGAGAGTTTCTCTATAAACTCATTAGAGAATGGAACTCTAAAATCAATTTTACTGTAGCCTATTCAGAGAAGCTAGCTCTAAATTAGCAACAAATAGACCGAACTTAAGCATAAACCAGCCCAGTCATTTTGCTGTCAGAGAATCTCTTGCCCAAGACTCTGGATGATGCGTTCTGAAATTTGAATCTGAAATTGATCCGAGTCGACTACAAACTTCACTTCCAAATTCAAATAAAAGTATAAATATTCAGATTTTCATTCCGACTGTAGAGGCACATTTGTCATGTCACATATTCATAGATAACAGTATAATTATGACTGTATGTCACTTCCATTAAGCTTTAACTATTCCACGCTTTCTGAATGCAGCAAGAAGAGAACAAGTTGGTGGTGTGTGAGAAAAAAAAAAACGGTACAGGAAGCAACAAAAACAAGACAATTTTGCCATGTAATAACAGGGAGGCCAAAATAACTGTCAAGCTGAGAAGAGCTGCGGGCCAAAGGGGCATCAAACACGGCAGCTATCGATCCAACTCCACCAGGGAAAACGACCTGAAAGTATTGGCGATGTGAAGCAATCTGAGAAAGAGCCCTGTAGAGGGTGTCACTCGTGACCTGGTCACTCAGTCGGTGCTAAATCGAACGCTTAACAAGGTCTCACACCTCTGCTGCATTTCAGAGACTATTTTTGCAGGAAGTCAACATGGTTCAGTGAGATATTTCTTTTATTATTATTCAGTTTAAAAACATTTTTCACAAAACGAAAGCGTTTACAGCTTCTTGGCTGATGTTCCAGTGCTAGCAGTGCTTGCACGTGTTTCGGGGTTTTTTTTGTTTGTTTTTTTTTAGAATTAAGATCTGAAATTGTTTCAGCACGTTGCATCAATCCTCAGCAGCAGACTAACAAACATTCCAGTTTTAGAAGCAAATTGACTTTTTCGCCTCAGTGAAAGCAAGAGCCTGGATCAGTCAACGTCAGCATAGTGAGAACGAATCAATGGTCTTCTCTGCTAAGGCTCAGAGAGCCAGCGGTGGTGTCAGTTCCCCTCTGTAAACAGCTTGCTCTTCACCTCTGTTCACACTTACACATCATCTTTCCGTTCAGGTCGAGTCCTTCATCCTCACTTCATCGTAGGCTCGCAATCTGGACGCAGACTGAGAGATGATATTAAAAGAAGCCGTATTGCTGTATGTACGCCCCTCTGCTCTGGCTAGACATGAGCGTAGACCTGTTATCCTTTAGAGACACGACCTTGGCTTTGGTGAAGCGATTCGTTCTAATAAAGTGAGTGTAGCCCCTGCTGTGTATAGCAGCTGGACAACGCTTTCATACTTAAAGGGGGAAATAGAAGTAGGCATCTCAGCAGATGGAGACAATAAATTGCTTTCAGTGCACGCCTCAGAATTACTGTCTACTGTAATATCGCCAATAGTCATTTTACAGACATATAACCACCATCGCTTCATGAACAGCTGTGCATGTTAGACCAGAATGCTAGATGATTAAATAAGCAGCAGTGCAAAATTAGAGGCTTGGTCTAATTCATGCCACAAGTAGTATTTTTCCGTTACAGAAGTATAGTGCATATAATCGGAGTTTACCGAAAGCACGCTTGAGGATAGCATCCATTTACTCGTTTTATAGTTGGTTCGGTATGGATGCTCGTACAAAAGTTAAAAACAAAAGTGTGAGAAAAGAACTCCGTTGTACTTCTCAAGTATTCTTCCATAAGTTGGCATGACAGAGGCGAACTGGTGTACTGCACTTGTGAAATGCCGGCATATCAGACCCTTTTCCCCAAGCATGCTTAGTAATGTTAGCATAGCAAAAGTAAAGCAGTGTACAGGTTACATCAGAAGTCGACCGCTTACTTCTCTTTGAGTATACTTAAAAATGCTAGCATATCCAAAGTAGCATAGTTCTCGTTGAGTGTGGTTTCAAATACTAGCATATCAAAAGTACGTCTCTTTGAGTATGATTACAAATGCAAGCTAGTGTACTTTGCTTTGAGTATATCTAGAAATGTAAGTATATCGAGGGTAATCTGGCACAGTTCTCTTCAAGTATACTTCGAAAGAGAACGTATTCTAAGAAATTCAAGTATATGAGTAAGTAAACTAGTGAAACTGAAGTCTGCTCAGGAATACTCTAATGTACCTCTCTTCAAGACTTAAAAACGCTATTGTATTAAACGTAATCATTTATTATATTGTACTACAATCGTTTTCATCGAGTCTGCAAATCTAATTCCAAATGATAGTGTATATATAAAATACTTCTCTTCAAAGTATACTTAAAAATTCTAGTATCAAATATTATGAACCATATGCTAGTTTATGTTTCTTTGTATACTTAGACTCATTAAACTTGAACTTCTCTTCAAGGTTACACATGAAATGCTGGTATTTCTGTGGTAAACAAGGGCAATTCTGAAGTATATACAGACATGATAGTGTATCAGAAGTAGTCTAGTGTACTTCACTTCAGGTATGCTTAGAAACGCGAGCATATCAAAGTAAACTAGTGTCGTTCAGGTATGACTGCATATGCTAGTAGCTATTATACCTTTTTATGCTAGTTTACCTTTTCATGTGTAGGCAAGTACACAAACATTAAACCAATGGACTTTTCTTTGAGTACAATGACACACGCTAATCATATCAAATGTATACTAGTACGCTTGCCTTCAAGTATTCTTAGGAAATGCGAATAGTAGGTTTTTGTTTTAGTATATGTAGAAATGCTACTGTATACTAGTACACTAATTATAAGTCTAAGTAACATACTCATTTACTTTTTTGAGTACACTGAGTATATCAAATGTAAACTTCTGTACGTCTCAATTACACTATTATATTATATAGTATAATAGGTAGTAGATAATATAATTGCAAATGCAAGTTTGTCAAACAAGCTAGCGCACTGTGCTTATTTCAAGTACACTAGTGAAAGTTTATAAAAAAGTATACTGGCGTACTTCTCTCAGATGTCTACTCTCTTATCAAAAGTAAACTATTGTGGCTGTATAGTATTCCTGGTATGGTAGCGCATCGAAAGACTAGTGTACTTCTATTCAGTTTAGAAATATAAGTAAATGAATGGTAAACTAGTATAATTTTTGAGTACATTTCCAAATGCTAGCATATCAAAAGTAAACTAGTGCATTCGTCTTGAGTAAAATTACAAATATTAATATATTAAACATAAGCTTGTGTACTTATCTTCAAGACAAACAGTGTGCTGAGATATATCCTCACATTTTTGTGCTTAACACGGGGGATTTCTCTCCAAGTATACATTAGTGTGCTTGCAGTAAACATTGACACTTACCTTACTTAAGGTGTGTACATGCCTGCACTAAACCTTCTTTCTCGTCCGTTCAGGAAGTGATGTCAGCAGAGGACGAATCGACTTCCTGCTACTGCCTCCTGGACTCTGGAAGGTGCCACCTGCTGCTGAGCGAGCCGGGCACGTACGCCCTCGTAGGTGAAGCGCTGAGCGACGCCGCCACCAAGAGGCTGAAGGTGGCTGTGTTCGGCAGCTCACACTCCTCCATGAGCTACAGCCTGCGAGTGTACTGCGTCGACGACACGCCTCACGCCTTTCAGGTCAGCACCACCAGTGCGTTTTCGAGTAACATAATGGCTGCAAAATACACACCGTGTTGTATATTTGTGGTGTGATGATGTGCTGGTGCGCAGGAATACCGTAATGAGAAATCTCAAATAGTTATACATAAACCTTTCCCCATATAAGTCAATTTTAAAAACTATTCTAGCCGTTTCCATCATGTTGAATCACCTACAATCAATCTAAACTTTAGACAGAAAATCTGAACTTTAAGTAGATACAAAGACATTCCGTGACTCTTGTATTGAGTTGTACGGTTGACACTTTCTTCATAAAAAATGCATGAAAGGAATTCTTTCAAATGCATAAAATAAATGAAGCATTACAGTGGCTACGAATGCATATAGGACTAAATGAATAAGTCAGCACCATGCATGCAGTGAATTTCACTGTGAATAGAGTTGGCCATGAGTATTTTATGATTTTGTTGGGGTTTAAAGACAACCTGATGTCAAAGCTTGCCTTGTTAAACCATGTCCTCATTCAGATGTGCAAAAGTCATCTTTGTAAACTTCCTCTGAAGCGCAGCAGATTCTCCAAACTGCCACTGATTTGTGGTTACATTACTGTGAAAGTTGTTGATGGCATAAAAATAATAATAACCAACCAGCAAAGACACGTTAAGATGCTTGTGGGGGTGAGCTCGGCATTCGAGTCACTATCTCCCTTCCAGCTCAAATACACACAGCCTCACTCCTGGGACACAATTTACATCTTCCTGCAATAGCCGGATTCCATCCGCCTCCTCTAATTAGTGTGCCGGTGATTGACTGCAGGCTAGCGTCTAGCTCCGTCTCCATGTTTGTTGCAGAACACCTACTTTTTTATAAGCCAAATTGTGACAGTCCTTCCCGCCAAATTATGCTGCTTCACTAGGAGCATGTCACGTTGCAGAAGAAAAATGTGTTCACATTTCATTTTCACATTGGGCCTCATTTATCTATCATTTATTAAAGTTGCGTATCTGTAGATTGGATTCTGCCTCATCTCGGAGTCGGCCAAAAGTGTGAACTAACAAATAAACATAAACGTCGCTGCATTATGTCACAGCAATCTCTGTGCTTTCTGTCTGAAGCTACACACAAGTACATAATCATACCACTCGGAGTCCGTTTATGAATTCTTAATCCACTAAGTGTAACGCCGAGCTTCAGATGGCTGGAGTCGGATTTTGAAACCATGTACAAAGCCAGTGGCTTGTTATTTTCCAGACCAATCACCATGAGTTCCATTAGCGTTGGGTCATATTGAGAACATTATCATTTAAACCAAAGTGTTCAAAACCCTTTATCCTTCTGGAACAGCCTCAAACGGGTGGCATTTATTTGGGATTGTTGGGGGCACAATAAAGGCTGCACCAATACACCAAATCACTCGTTCCTTATTTATGTTGTAAAGTTGACAATTGGGGTCATTGGCCTATAAATATGACTGCAATGGACAATGCAGGTTGTAGATACTCTTTCTCCCAAAGTGCTGATGAATTCTTGATTCTGTTGATTCATTTGCTATAACAGCAGCTCTGACTGTAGTTTTAGCTCCAAGGCAAATCAGGTTCATAATAGTGTAGTCGTTCATATTACTTACGTAGACATTTGTATGATGGACGTGCCACATAAACTAAGCTTAATAATACAATTAGCTTTTTACCTTGTGTTTCCATAGCTGGTCAGTATACCGGTCATTCTTTTTTGTGGTTTTATCTCTGCTGGAACGCTTGACATTCAGAATCTACATTATGTTTCTTGACATTTTTTCAGTGCGTTGCATAATGCTAGCCTGTAGGCATGCATTACGCTGTATGTACCGCTGAAATGGGGAACATTTCCAAATAATGACAAAAGGAACAGAAGACAAGTGAAATGAGGGTTTTTTTTTTCTTCATGTTTTACTCCCGATCCAAACCATCAAACATGCCATATGCTTTTCACCCAAGACCAAAAGTATTTCTGGCCTGGACGCAACAAGGTGCTCGAAAGCTTTGGTCCAGGATACCACAGTTGCTTCAGATTATGATAGTCATGCTTTTATGTTCTGAGACATTCTGCAGTTCCCCAAAGGTGCCACATTGCATTGGTATCCATGGATTGTTGGTCATTATAATAAACTGGAAGTAGATCAGGTTGTGATGTGATGCAGCTGGAAGAATCGGTTTAAAAACAGGTTCACGGGCTATAAAGGGATGCACACAGTCCCTGACACTGTGGCAGTCAAATGACGGTCAATTGGTGTTAAGTGGCATAAAGGGATGTACATAGTCCAAAAGACTTTAGCATTCATATAATGCTCAGTTGGTGTTGTGTGGCATAACGTGTTATTTTCCTACATCAGTACACCATCAGTAGACACATGGCAAGATGAAGGCAGGGATTTGTGTTGTTCATGTCATGACCCTTAATCATCTGCATGCTGTAGGAGAAATTCTTCAGACCAGTGAGAACTGTGGCTCCTCTTCAGGTCTGGGGATTTGTCTAAACAAGAACCATTAACGGTGACCTACTAAGCCAGATAAATCCACGTGTCATCTGCATATTTGCTGTAAGCGTCACATGTTGTGAATTTTGAGGAATTCCCTACCTCGCTAACTATCTATCATCCATATCATTTGCTCCTCAATAATAAACAAAAATCCAGCAATTAGAGTTCAGTACATGTTCGAGTGTGAGAGACGCTGTTCTGCTGAACCATTGTTTTTTATCGGAGTATTGGTCTCCTGTCTGTTAGCTGAAACGAGTCTATCCATCTCTGACCTCCCTCATTAACACTCTGTTTTTTGCCCACACGGTCCAATGCTCGACATTTAGTGTTGTTTATTACACCATTGTCAGTAAACCCCAGAGACTGCAGTGTGTGAAAACCCCAGAAGGGCAGCTTTGTCTGAGATGCTGGAACCATCACATCTGGCAACGACTACCATAAGCACAGGCAAATGAGCTCACTCACACGCATCTTGTTCATGATGATGTTTGGACATCTAAACCATTCGACCTCATGACTCGTGACTCATCGCTTAGAGGAGCAGACTTGCTGTGTTAACAAGCCAGGAAATGAAAAGGGTCACTGAGTTTCTCTGTGTGTGTGTGTGTGTGCACGCGTGTGTGTGTGTGTGTGTGTGTAAGACCATGAGAGGCACAAAGGCAAGTCAAGGCATGTAGAAATGCGATCATTCCT
>JAQQZX010000014.1:1801445-1816683 GCA_030068355.1 Notoglanidium maculatum | reverse complement strand
TATATATATACATATATATATATATATATATATATATATATATATATATATATATTAGAATGATTGACTGATTCACAGCTTCGCAGAGCAACTAAAGGTGTGCATGAGGACTGGGATTCTGTGCAACACAAAAAATCACAAGAGCAGGAGGTTTATGCAGGCTATAATGAGCGGTTAGTTTGACATGTAAGTGCAAAACACATAAAGAAACCGAAAACACATCAGAAAATGCAACAGCAAACACAAAAATACAACAGCAAATCGCTGTCATCATGTGTTTGGTTTTATCGTCATGCTTTTGGTTTTATTGTCATGTTTGTTTTTGTCGTCATACTTTTGGTTTCGTCATCCTGCTTGGTTTTGTTGTCGTGCTTTTGGTTCTATCGTCATGCATTCGGTTTTATTGTCATGTTTGGTTTTGTCATCATGCATTTGGTTTTGTTGTCATGTTTTTTGGCTTTGTCGTCATGTTTCCAAATTTGCTGGCGTGTTTTTCATTTTGTTGTTGTGTGTTTGGTTTTATTTTCATGTGCTTGGTTTTGCTGTTGTGTGTGGGGTTTTTTTTTTGCTGCTAAGTTTCGGGTTTGCTGTCATGTTTCTGAATTTATTGTGTTTTTGGTTTTACTGTCATGTTTTTGCTGTTGTGTTTTTGGGTTTTGTTCTCATGTGCTTGGTTTTGCTGTTTTTGCTGTCATGTTTTTGGTTTTGCTGTTGTATTTGATTTTGCTTTCAAGGACCACAGATTACAGCCACCTGCCTAACAATTAACACATCTTTCCAAACCAAATAAGGCTAGTTTGGAAAAGTATTAAACAGAATAAGGTTCAGCAGATGTGATTGCACAGTGGGCTCCAGTATTAACATTTGGACTGCAAAAATAGCATCTTGGCAGTTGTTTTAAATGAGGTAATATAATGCACAGTTCTTGTTAGCATTATTTGCAGTGCGATGGGCATGGATGGGGAATATTAACTAGAGATCACAGGTGCTCAGCTGCAGGTGGCTAATGGAGAACGAATGAGTTGAGTCAGTGGAGATTGAAGATGTGTTCATGAACTGTTGGTGGTTGAGTGTTTCTCATGTGAAAGAAGTTATTTGTGGCTAAATAATCCGTTTATTTCAAGTAGGCAGATGATGGTGCAGCAAAACTCAATATAATCCGAAATGCCATATAGACTTTGGAGGACTAGAGCGGAGAGGGTTTACGCTAAGAGGATAATGCTAGCTCTGAAGGGTTCAGAAGGTTCCGGGAGTTAGGAACGGCACTGTCAGGCCCTTCTGCAAGATCCCAAACACTAGAAGTTAAATTATTCAAAAGCATCAGTTGGAATAGATGTTAAATGTAAAGTACTGCCCAGTGCTGAGGCTCTCAAGTTCTACAACATCCACTGTTCTTTCATTCATAGTTTAACACGACTAGTTAAAAACATAAATCATCATGGCCTATTGTGGCTAGACATGCACTGTGTATAACAAAAAAAAATAAAACGTTGCAGTAAATTTATGAGAGCCTGCACTTCATTCATGCAATTATGATGATAGCACACGCTCACAGGGATGATATCGATAGTTTGTTCTAAATGTGAAGCAGTTCTGAATCGGGAAAAACCCGAGTAGCATTAAGCTCCGACCAGCTTAGTTGAGTTATCGTTAGTTACGTTATGCACAGAGACTTTAAAGAGGTGAAATTTTAACAAAACGCACGCAGCGGGAGTCGCAGATTTTTTAACTGGAAAGCAAAACTTCCACATTGTCGCAAAATGTAGCTTAGAAGCTGCGTTTTCGGGACTACTTTCCTTCGAGTCACATCACAGACATTAAACCGAAGGGATTTTTAATGATGATAGACTTCACCAAAACACCATGCCTGTGCATGCCCTCCTGTTGTCAGGGTGCAGAGTAAACTACGGCATCACTTCACGAAATCTAACGTCGTTAAGTCACTCCACACGGGTTGCTTAATTTCTGTTGTATATTTTCAATTTCTCGTAAAAAGGGCAAAAGCATGTCTTATCTGTTTACTCGATTAGTCTATGGAATAAGCGATAAAATACTCGATTAATAAAATAATCGACAGCTGCAGGCCTAAAACTGATTATTTTTGAGTTTTTGCGTTTAGACATTTGCTATTGCAGGATTTAAATACAGACCTAGTGTGACCAAAGCAAAGCCAAATCTTTCAGACCGAATGAGCAGTCACTCCGTCTAGTGCAAAGCTAGAAGTCCCACCATCTGATCTATAGTACCCTACTCCTATTATCACATGTTCCAGGAGTTCCTTTCACTCTGCCTTTCCTATGATGTCTCTGATCCCACTTCTTTTTAACTCTCTATCCACTTCCATTTGAGATAAGTCCTATACTTCTGTGCTAAAGCAGGTAGCATTGCCATCTCACAGCTGCAGGGTCTGGGATTTAATCCTGCGTGTCGAGTATGGTATGTTTTCCTCATGTCCGTGCACGTTTCCTCAGGGTTCTCTAGTTTTCTCCCACCTCCCAAAAACATGCCGTTAGGTAGACTGACTACTCCAAATTGATCCTAAGTAAGAATGTGTGTGATTGGAGCGCTGTGATGTTCTGATTTCCAATACAGGGTGTGTTCCTCCTCACAACCCATGATCCTGAAATAGGCTCCATCTACCACACTCATCTACCTGTTTAAAAAAAAATGCTCCAAATGTTGCATGTTAGATAAGCACAATAAATCTAATTCCTAATGCAGGTCGGGACATAATTAAGTGCACCGTGTTTGTTGGCGGATGTTACACTCACATGTTTTTTTCATATTTGCATCACGTTTCATTCCGAAAGTGTGATGTGGTTAAAAAAAAACGCAAGGTGACAAAAAGCAAACCACAAGTTTTGTTTTCAGTTAAGAACTGATGTCGCAGTGCATGATTACAGTTTGTATTTTCATACAGCTGTCAACATTGCTGTTTCTCTTTCATCATCACGCGCGCGCACACAAACACACACACACACACACAGACACACACACACACACACACACACGCACGTCAAAATCAATCAGTGTAGTGCTGCATGAGTGCTCACACTGCTATCAGTAAGCAGGGCGAGATTGAGAATTCTCAGAATAGATGCTGTTCACACACACACACACACACACACACACACACACACGCGTCTGAGAAAGCCAGTGAGACACAAAGCAGTTATGACAGATGAGCAGTGCTATACCTGAAAGCAAGGCAGCCCTTAATCAATTTAAATTCAATTTGCTTTTCAGAGGTTCACGCTGATTCTGGGTTTTTGTTTTTGTGTGTGTGTGTGTGTGTGTGTGTGTGTGTGTGTGTGTGTGTGTTAGTTTGTGTTTTGCTCTGTTTTCGCATTGCCATCGCCATTTTTCTTCTGAGCCGGTAAAAGAAAGGATCCTCTGAGGATTCTAACTCTTTCTAAAAGTGGATATGCTGATGCCAGTTTTTTTCCCTGAACCACTGACCATAAAATCTGTGACTCACAAACTACAGTACTGTTGATTGTATTTTTTTTTTGCTTGTTTTCTTTTGTTTTGAGCACTTTTACATGCTGGATTTAATGATGGATATGGCGGTGCGGGTTGAATTGTATTCATTGTATTCATGTTTAGTCTTTACATCAACTACACCAGCATTCTCACTTCCTGTCCCAGGATCTGAACCTACATTCAATTGAATCTTATTCAACGGTGAAATGTCTTGTAGTAATATTTCAATTCGTGCAAATTCGTCTGTTGGTTTTACCACATGGCCTGATGCACCATTCATATTGAAACTCAGTGACACTACAGTTGTTGCTTTAAATGCAGAGAAAGTATTCATACCTTTGTTCAAGGTATGCCATAATAATGTGGTTTAACCTTAACAGATGCTGAAACCCACAGTGACGTGCAACAATGCAAACTTGAAGAATACTGTATGTAAGGGATAATAATCTGAAAGGGTAACATCTGCGTTGTTAAATGAGGAGATGGAGCAGGACGATTTCTGGCCACTTAAAGTCTGCAGAAAAGGTTAAATCAATCTAACTGCCCCTCTCTGGTAACCCTCAAAGGTTCTGTGTAGAAACCTTTTCAAAGTATGATAATATTGATCATTCAGCTAACCTTTGATTAGCAAGCCTTTTTTAAGTGCATCAGTCCAAGTCTTGTTCATCTCAACAATTACTAACCCTGTGTCCTTTTCCAACACAGGGACTCCTCAGGTCAAAAGCACTGGGGACAGCCATTCTTGAGACTTGTTGAGTGTAGAAGCTCGCTATAACAAACAGAGCAGACGATCTCTGATGTCTCATTATCATCTATGCAAACCGCCATCCTAACGTCTTCACCTCTTCAGCTTCACCCTAAATCACACCTCAGAGGATAGTGCGATATTTGCAAGATTCACAACATCACCAGTGTGAATCACACAGAGATTTCAGGAACTTTCCTACTCTGCAGTGGAACTAATAAAGAACTAGGAAAGAGCAGATATCTTTAATACAACACTAATACAGCAGTTTTATTAGATCTTTTTTGGTTTGAGACTTTGGGGAAACCTGTAAAAGGTTGTGGCAATCAGCCAAAAATCCCTTGGAAGTTGCAAAAAGAAACGTAACAGTTGGAGCTCTTTATATAATTGAATGCCTTTTTATACCTTGCCACAGGGAGTGGTGACTGCAGAGAGCAACAGACATGGCTTGCTCCTGGAGGAACCCAAGACTCTTCTGTTTAAAGGGAACACCTACAGTCTACAGGTCTCCATGCAGGATCTGCCCCAGTTCCCATGGAGCATCAAACCCTTTAGCACCTGTCAGGTGAGGATCTTTATTCAGTTTATGTCTTATATTCCACAAGAACAGTGTCTTGCGGTAGAAGTACTGCAGCTACTCGTCAATGTTCCACTTTATGCAGAAAAGATCATTCTACTTGGCTGCTGATCTCCTGAGATTCTAAAGACGGAGAGGGTGTGGGAAGGATCATCTTTTCCCCATCACTCAGAGCGATGCTTGATAATTGCAAGCGTCTGTTTTAACATGTATCCAGAATAGGATAGTTAGCATTCTACCAGTTCACAGCTGGCGCTATGTGTGTCAGGGGAAATGAGGGTTAGCCCTTGGCTTTCCAAGGTTGCTAGCTGTCACAGATAAATGATATCGTGGGAGAAAATTATACATATTTGCTCATTTTGGATGATGGTTCTTCCTTGGATATTAATTAAGGAATAAAACACTTGGAAACATGCTGCTATAGGAAAATGATCAACCTACATGAAGCAGAGTTACTGTTAGCACCCCAAAGTTGATTATTTTCTAATAATAGTATGTCCTGAACGACGTGTCCTGCCTTATACCGCAGTAAAATACATTAAGGATACATCAAGCATCTGCACAATGAGATTCGTTTTTTCAGGAAATGGCTTTAGCCCTTTTTCCAGCTAACATTAACTTAGCGTTAACTGCTAAGGTGCGAACCATTTCCTCTCACACCAGAGAGATAAAGATGATCATGATCTAACACATTGCTAACATAATGAAGGCTTGTGGACGAGTCGAGTCAGGTGTGTTGGGGTCCCACTAGGCTGGATTTGATCTCTCGCCCCATCTCCTCTAGCTTAACACTTGTCCTTTGTACACTGATCTGGAATCAGATCTGAGGATGGGTGATGGATCAGGGTTTGGGGGAAATGAGCAGATTCTAGAAACAGAGGAGCATCAATACGTATTGAGATAAAGAGATCTGAAAGTTCAACTGCTCGATGAAAGTTTTCCAGTGAGAAGATTAGACTCTAGACTCCAGTCCCATCATGCTGCTCTTCTGTCCCCCCATGAAAAACCGCCTTTCTTCCTGAAATCACCTCATTGCTGATATTAATTTGACATCAACGTTGATCTCTGGCGCTCAAGTAGCAGGCGTGAGGCTTAACCCGAGAGCGACCTGACTGCGGGAATTAACAGGGATTTGGGTCCAAGCCTGGTTTTGTCCTGAATGTCTCAAATACAGCTCTTTTAGCAGAGTAGTAGTGCTGACTCCGTGACTTTACTCACATCACTGAACACCGTGTCTCTCCTCTCTTCATCTCTCTCCCTACTCTCATCTCTCTATTAATCTCCTTCACTTTCCTTCTCTACATGCGTCTTCCCCTGATCTTTTTTCTCTTATTCTATGTATTATTTTTTTCATTTCTCCCTCCTTTTCTCCTCCATTTCTCTGTCTCCTCCTTATATGTCCCCTGTCTCTCCATCCACTCATTCTTTATATTCACTTTTCCTTTTTCCTTCACTTTCTCTATCTTACTCTTCTCTCTCTTCCATTTTTCTGATCTCCCTCTTCCGTTATGCGTTTTTCTGCTCTTATCTCCTGTTCACCTATCTCCATTTTTCTTTCTTGTTTCTCCCTTTCCCCTCTCTTCTGTTGGCTTTCCCCAATCTTTCTCGACTGTTCTTGCTACTCTTTCTCTATATGTTCCCCATGTTTTCTTAATCTCTTCTGCCCTCTCTCTTCCATTTGTTCTCCATCTCACTCTCCTATCTCCTACTTCTCTACCTCCTTCTTCATTCTTCCCTCGGTCTTCCATTCGGTTTCTATTTCTCTCTCTCTATTTTTGTCTCTGCCCCCGTTCCTGTCCTTGCCTTTCTTCCCATTCTTTCTTTATATTTCCCCCACATTTCTTTTGTTTCTCTCCTCTCCTTCGGTCTCTTCTTCCCTTTGGCCTCTTTCGCCTCTCTCCTTTCTATTCTTCAATGCTGTCTCGGTCCCCTTGTTTTCTCTTACTCCTCTCTCTCATTTTCATCTCCCTCTCTTCTCTTTCCCCCCACATTTCTCATTTTACATTTTACTTTTCTCCCCACATCTCTCTCTCCTCTTTTCTGTGTGTGTGTGTTGCAGGAGTTCTCCTTCGCACAGGCATGGAACAGTAACCAGCAGCCTCTGCACTGTGCCTTCTCTCTGGAGCGCTTCAACGTCGGCACCACGCAGCTCTCCTGTAAGATCAGCGTGCGCCAGGTCAAAGGTCATGAGCAGATCCTGCAGGTCTACACCTGTGTGGAGGAGGTCAGTTCTTGTTTCACGGACGACCTGCTCAGAAAAGCATTCACGTTGCATGCTTCACGACGCTTGAATATCTTCAGTTCAGCAGAGCTCATCTCATGATGTTTGCCTTTTGATGTTTTTCCAGAAGGAGAAGGATACGCTCCCATTTTTTATGCAGACCGACTGCACGGTCACCTCCCAGACGGGCCCTAAAGCCTTCAAAATCCCACTGTCCATTCGGCAGCGCATCTGCGCCACCTTTGACACTGCCAACGCCAAGGGCAAGGACTGGCAGCTCCTCGCTCAGAAACTCCACATTCAGAGGTGAAGGCCTTACACAAATATACTGTTTATTTTTTTCAGATTAACTTACTCAGAATGACAAGATAAGGTCTTCTCGATTTTTAAGAAACCACCACATCTCTACTCTGTCTTCCACTTGATGCATGCTATGCTGTTCTACGACACAACTCGAAAGTCTTTAAATAATCATGCTGTTATGGCATATACGCTATACATTATGCATGTTCTGCAATATTAATAACTTATGCATGCTAAGCATGTCATTTCCCAACAAGGAAATCATCTGATGTTTTAGGCTCATGTGCCGTCGTTGCTCAGCTTTATTAAGGAATGTTATTATTTCATGACCGCTAAGGGCTTTTCAGATAATTTACTACTCACTGCAAATAACTGCTTATTGTTTGGCGTCTCAAAGCACAAACGTGTTGAAACGCTGCCATCAAGTGGCTGTAAATATGTGCACAGGATTAATGCAAAATCCTAAACTGGCTTTCAAAATGTGAACAAGTGACTGTATGATCATTTATTTCGGAAATAAATCTAAAGCAGCGTGATTGTCATTTGCTGTAAATGACTCGGTGGCGGTTTTCCCTCTTACTGTCTCTTATCAGAGCCAGACGTCCGAACAGCACAGAGTGAGTGATAAATGGCTCAGCGGAGAAAGGATGAAGGGAGTAAGGGCACAGGAGAGGAGGAGAAGCCACAAATAGCAACATTTTATACAACCTTTACATACAATCAGCACTAACTAATAAACATGTACAATAGTCTTATAGCAGTGTTTGTTTCTTGATTCTGATTGGTCACAAGGTGATCAGTTTTAATCAATAACAGCAGCTCTGACAATAGTTTCAGCTATAACATGAAAGAACAATTTGCTGTAGTAATATGTTATGGTTTCTATAATAAAAAGCCGTACATAGGGACGGACACGCAACATATAAGGCTAATAAAAAATGTTATTCAGCAAATAAAAAAAATAGGATTGGTGAAGTGACGTTTTCTGTAAGATGTTTATGTAACATTCATGGAAAGAGTCTTCAGTGTCAGCATTGTACAAACTTTGCTGTTAAATTCATTATTTTATTTATTTATTTTTTTAATTGTTTAACATAAAAGTTTAAATTGTAATCAAACACATCATGGGTTAATTTATTATAACCGCACACCCTCAAGTGTGTTATTCCTTACTTATATGGAGTGAAGTGTTAGTATTAATGTGTTTTATAGTTACTACAATATAAATAGATAGACAAATAATTACAGCAAGTGAATTTATTACTACTACAAAATGTAGATTTCTAGTTGACCAGTGTCTTCATCCAGCTCTTGTCATTTTGTCTCCTTCCTCAGAAACCTGTCATATTTCGCTAAGCAACGCAGCCCATCGGGGGTCATCCTCAGCCTGTGGGAGGCTCGGCACCAGGCCTCCGGAGACCTGGACTCACTGGCCAGCGCCCTCGAGGAGATCAGCAAGATCCACTCAAAGAGCTCGGCCCAGAGCCCGAGCGAGACGCAGCTGGACTACAATCAGTGACGTAGAGACGCAAACCCGATCCGTCTGTAAACACGAGTGCTCACGTCCGGCTCCAGAGGAAGAGAGAGAGACGTTACCGTGAGAAGTGCGTAACGACGGAGTAGAAGGACGGACTGCTTTAAAAAAAGAAGAGGAGAATGCTTGAAAAATAGTTCTGCCTCGGCTGTACCGTCATCATGAGGGTCAGCTCAGGTCACAAACCTTCTTAACCATTTCCTGTTTTCTTTCAAGCTTCGCCACTGGTTCATGGGCAGCATGGACCTTTAACGCTTCAGTGTGCTACTACTTACTTATTCCGTGGTTTGGTTGCACTATAAAGCATTGTAGAGGTCAAATATGTGGCGCGTTTCAAAAGAAGCGACGTGGTTTCCCCTTTGTGAGTGAGGATCTGTTTTTCGCACACTGTGTACTGCGCCGTTTTCGTGTTGCCAGTAGGGAGCCATTGTAAAAGCAGCAACTGGGATGCAGATGAATAAAATATGTGCTTTTCTGTTGAATGTTGTTTTTAAGATGTGTAAGCGGAGGTGGGGGGAAAAAGCATAAGCATGGATCTCGGGTTGAACATCGACACAACAGCTCCAATGTGTTTCCCTTAGATAACAACAGCAGTTACTGCGGTCGTCTCTGCACGGAGGACGTTGCTCTGTTGAGACACTTACAGTCAGATAATTGACACAAGCCCAAAATCAGCTTTAAAAAACGCCTCAATCTAACAGATGCCTCATTTCCTGCAACCGATACAGCGGTGGAAGATGTTAAGCCTCTTACGGAGTGGCGCCAGTTTAGAGATGGAACTGAGGCGAAGAGCCGCTTTTAGAACGGATTAACATTTTGTTTAACATCCGCCATGAAGAGCGGATCCGCCCTGACATCTTTTTCATGAAGAGTTTTTCTCTTGTTTTGGGTGACGGAAACAGAACTGATAGAATCTACAAGCGACTGATTAACATCCTTCAGTTTCAATCTCCAGAGTGATCAACATCCTAAAGATGACAACACAATGAAAGGACTTACATGAAACTGCCCTTTTAATGCCATAGTTTCCCATCAAATGTGAAATTGATTTTTCCTGAATTAAACGCAATCATTTTGGTCTCCTCCTCAGCTCAGATGTCCTCCTGCTGCTGATGAAATTCCAGCCACATGACAGTAAATATATGCATAATTGCAGGATTCTTCCTGGCGAAAATGTTTCTGCTTGATTTTTTTTTCCACAAGATTTTAATGTACTGACAAACAGTTTATCCAATAAAGTTAAATGGAAAGAGTTTTCGGGTTTTATCTACTAATTCGATAACACACAATTTATGCCATGAAAACACACAAACTCCATTTCTCAGAATCCTCGACCAAACAATAAACAGTCATATGATCATTTATGTTATTCAAACTTCTACACAGCCACCTGCTGTGAAAATGTGTAATGTTTCACGCGACACAGGGCTTAAATTATGTACTGTTGAATTCTTGAATTTGATTGGTCAGTAGGTGTGGATTTGTTTTCTATAACAGCATCTCTGATAGCAGTGATGCTAACTATTTTTCTTCAACACCAAATCCCAAAGCCTTTATTCTGTACTTAATACTCAGATAAACAGACAGACGGATTGACACGCCCCTGCTGGAAAAACCGGTATAGGCCAGCACAGGTGGTTACCAGCATGGCCAGAATAAGTCATGCTGGTGGTGCTAGCAATTTGGTGCTGGTAAATTCAGCATTTTGGTGCTGGTATGCCAATCACCTGCATCCCTCTAGTGGGACCCGCAGCATACCCCTGCTTTGGGCTGTCCCACTACCTACTAAGAGTGATACATTTTGAATACTTACATTCATTCACAGAGAGGTGAAAAGAGAAAATACAGAAAATATATATTACAAATTGAGCACAAAACTGAGTATGTGGATTGAATACGGAGTAAAACGCTTTTTAAAAAATGGCTAAACTGAACCACATTAGAACACAATAAATATAAATCACTTACGAGTGGATCTCTGCGATTTATGTTCTGGTCCTTCTGCTCCTTCCCCTTCCCCTTCCCGGTGTCTAGCGAGCCACTTTGGATGCTGTGGCCCGGCTGCTTTTTGTCACAGCATCTAAGAGAGGATACAAGTGAAATGTAAATGTACAGTAAAAAAAAAAAAATTATTAAAGTGTTGTCCAAGTGCAAAGTTCTACACTAGTATTTTCATTTTATGCTACCTCTACTTTACTACATTTCAGAGAGAAAAGTTGTCCTTTTTCACTCGACCATTACATTAGCTTAACAAATATATCTACTAGTTACTCGCTCCTCTTCCGCACTAACTGATTTTTTTCCCACTTATTTCAGGAAAGCATTTGTTCTGATGTCTCGCTATGTGGATACACCACAGTTGGTCATAATCTGCTCCTCAGTTCCTCCATTAAGCCACATTCTCTCCCTCAGTCCTCTGTATGATCATCTGTTCCTGTCCCCAGCCCTCGCGTCTCCCAGGCCATTTACTTTCCCCAGACCTGCCATCCTCGAGCTGTCCACCAAATCCCCGCTTTCTCCATCACCTGACTGACCCACCCATCTACACACCTGTTCCTACTTCTCCCCTCAGGCCTGCAGTACTTACCTGGCCCTACCCCACTCACTCACTGACAGATTTTTGAAGTTGCCATGCTTTTTATTTCCAGCCTCTCTGTTTATCTGTATTCTGTTCATGTGAAACCTGGAAGGCTGCACCAGTCGTATATAAAGGTGCAGGGCCCTGACGTAGGTGTCGTGACTGCCAGTCATTGAGGGCTGGTGTAACAGCATAAATGTTTCTCTGAATATGCGAAAGGGATGTCTCATAGTGAGATATCTCCCTCATGCTTTTTTCATAAGGCACGGTTCTCATTTCATTCCCTGTACCTCTGTCCTTGCAGACCCAGACGTCCCCTCCGTTTCAAAAACTCATTAGATCTACAAGATTAAAAAAAATGACCTATTTAGGATTCAAAATGGCAATTTTTGTTCCAGAAGTTTCCATCCCTGTTAGCAGCTCTGCAGCTGTTTTAAGTGAGGAGATTGCCTCATCCTCGGTTTCACCGTCATCAACACAATAACATGCTATTTTACTGAGGAAAAACACAAAACAAGAATATATTGTCCTCGTTCAGCAGTCATACTCTCTGTGCTGTTCTTACATCTATCTTTTTTCAGCATCTTGTGACCATTTTGTTTAACTAGCCGCCATTTTGTGCGTCGAGCGAATGAGCTAGCAGCAAGTATTAATATGTTCGCTGAGAAATTACCCAGAGAACATACAAATAGTTAAAGCTTTTTACAACTTATGGTTTCATAAAAACCACTAAAATAGATGAAATATACATTTACGGCTCATGCTAGCTAAATGTTGGGCTGCGCTACACAGAATTGATCTGTTCAGTAGCATTTAAGATAGAAAGCAAACATATTTTAGCAAAAATAAAAAACACACGAAGACATACACCTTGAGCTGTGTGCCAAATGAAAACATGGTAAATTTTACTTAAGTAGGGTTACTATTAAATAGGGTTACCGCTAGTTAGTGGTCTTACCATTAGATTTACCATTATAACTTAACTGCATGTTCTTTTAAACACTTTAAACTACAATAGAAACGTAACTGTAAGTTAAGATAAAAATCATTACTTACCTGAGTAATGAAAAAAGCTGTATTCCTGTGAACTGCTGCTGCTCCTCTCAGATGGCTTTCCAATGGTGGAGAGGAAACAGTCAGCCCCTCAGCTCCCTATTCATAAAGGAGCATTTATGGAGGCCCAATTCGAACACGTATAGGCTAAGGGTAACCCACAGGAGACCTACGTGGGTTTTCTGTAGGCACTTGTTTGCCCACAGAAAACCCACATTGGGGACCAAGGGGTAAAACAGCTGCAGGTTTCGCATGCGCTAACCCACATAATAACCACAGAAAGAAACCTCAAGTGAAATAATATTAGACTTTTTGAATGTAATTTATAATAACCCGACTATTGAATTCAATTCAATTTTATTTGTATAGCGCTTTTAACAACAGACATTGTCACAAAGCAGCTTCAGAAAAATATACATATTCTGAATATAAACTTATGAATCTACACATTTATCTATATATATATATATCTATATGTTACTAAATAATTTAAGCTCTAAGTTCACGAATTGGTTCAAACCAAGGCTATAAAAAAAAAATAATAATAATAATTCTGCCCTGACAGGGAGCTTCTACTCAACCTGACATCTGATACTGATATGTGTAACACTTTCACCAAGCATCAGTAGCTTCATCCTAAACGTTAAATGTAGTCATCCTAAACATCAAGTGAACAGGAAAACAGGCTGCAAGATGTAAGCTGCGGTTATTAGACACCGTTGTTCATGTGAAGCCTGACAGGGGGACGTGTACATGACCAAATGATAGCAATGCGAGAACCTTATGACTGAACACCCTCCAAAATACAGTGTCAAGAGGACGTCGATTTGTTATACTGCTGCACAACCTGTTCACCAGCAAGACCATGCTGCTGGACCAGCTTCATGACACAGCCACCAGCTAAACCAGCACCAACAGGGCTCTAACCAGCATGGAAATCATGTTGTTCTATGCCGGTTTGTCCAGCAGGGGTGGTATTGGTACATATGTAGCCCTTCACTTAAAATGCCATGGCTAGAACTCTGCCTAATGGCTTCTAACTTCCTGTAATAACAGTGTTTAACACACTAGGAAGTGAAAGAGCTTAGGAGTTGGATCAGGCTTCAAGGGTTAATATAGCCAATATGGAGCGAGCACAGGGCCATCTGTTTCTGCTGGCTTCCTTGTGAATCAATCGAAATAAAAAAAGAGCACTCTCCCAAGAAACCTTTGGGGAAAAAGCCTATTATCTGCTCTGACCAAACTCGGCCACAACAGAGGAGCACGTGCCGGCGAAACAGATGTAACAGGAGAGAGAATGAGCCGAGTGGAAAAGGTTCTCGCAGCGGAGATGGATACGGCAGTGCGACAACGTGCCCGTCTTTTCCAAGTCATCGCCTTCATTAATCCGCTCGCTCCATGGGACTCATTTCTGGCGATTTTTTAATAGCGCTCACTCGGCGGAAGACACGTCCTGGTGGTCATTAACAGTGAAAGATGTTATCCAGTTAGCACGGCCGTCTCGAGAGGTCTTTTAACGCTCAAGCAGGACCTTTTGAATTATGGACTTCTTCAGGAATCGTTTCTTCGTTCATAAAGAAGGAGTTTAGTGAAGAAAGTGACTGAAGGCTGAAAACTTGACACGCTTCAGTCGAGAAAAAAATGAATTTACTGGTCATGTTGATGGACAGGAGGGAATTAGCAACAGTGAGAAAAAAACCAAGGTAAAAGTCTGGTGGAGTTATATAATCACTGCCTCCATTTTGTTTTTGGCTATTGTAAATGCATGTCTTTCACATCCGGTGTCCTTTCCCCTTCAGCGAATCAGCTGCTGTCATTCAAGCCACTTCTGTACATTCCAGTGACAGATCTGAATAAAATGCTGATTAGCGAGTGCACATGTAACCTAACATGACTAATATGTTGTGAGAAATAATCCGTGTTGCATCATTTCAGAATTCCAGGAAATCCTCTGGTGGAAATGAAATCTAGAAATCGTTTCTACGGTTTCTGATGTAATTAGTCATACATGTATTTATGACTATATTGAAATGCTAACATTTGCTAATGCTGACTCATCATCCTGCCATAATCTACACTTGATACTCATTCAGCTGTCCTTTCATTTCCATCTTTGTACTTTTTTTACTCCTTAAATCCTCATATCAAGAGCGGATGTGATTTCGCGCCTCAGCGGCGCACCAGAAAAGCTTTCACTCGATCATTCTGAGATTGCAAGTTTGAATGCAGTCATCCATGGCTGGGAGATCAAGAGAGCAAAAATGGAGGGAAAATGGGGACATAATTTACCAAAATAAATTTCTCAACAGATCCATATCACTGAAATGATCTCTTGCTATGCCTGCGCTACTCGGTCATCTTAATTTTACTGTCTGACGCTTGCCTCTTTTAGGTTTTAGTTTAATGGAGCTAATGTAGCTAACACATAAGCCAGTTTAACATTGTGTCATCATACATTCGCCTCACTGGTCTATAGGCCATTTATGACTGTTTTTAGCTGTGATGTAATTTTCACCAGTGTTTATAGAGAATATTGTGTCACACGGTGTCAAAAACCAGAAACTCAAATACTGAAAAAAATCGAGCGTGTTTATTCAGGCCTGCAGTTTGCACAGATAATAGCTAAAACTTTCATTACACACTAGCCACATAAAGATATATGTGTGTGTGAGTGTATGTATGTATGTATATATATATATATATATATATATATATATATATATATATATATATATATATATATA
>JAQQZX010000014.1:1766800-1790643 GCA_030068355.1 Notoglanidium maculatum | reverse complement strand
AAAACTCCAGAAACTCATAACCTCGATGCCCAGACGTCTTCAAACTGTTTTGAAAAGAAGAGGAGATGCTACACCATAGTAAACATGCCCCTGTCCCAACTATTGTGAGACCTGTAGCAAGCATCAAATTTGAAATGAGCTCATTTTGTGCATAAAATTGTAAGAAATTCTGAGGTTAAAGATTTGTTAAGTTATCTATGTTCTGTTATGAATAAAATATTGGCTTTTGTGATTTGAAAGTTTTCATTTTATTCAAATGTAAAGAACGTCCCAACTGTTCTGGAAATCAGGTTTTAATTATTCTCATCATGAGATTATAATAAAGAGGAATATATAAAGTTGTTATGCCTCTTTTCATAGTTTTGTTTCTTATTTCAAGATCTGGAGTAAGTTCTGCTCTATAAGGCAAAAAAAAAACTTTTTTAAATTTATTTATTAATTAATTTATTTTTTAAGAAATAGGCTTATGAGAAGACTTGCTAAAATAGAGATTTTCACAAGAGGTCTAATTGAGAGCTGTGGAATTCCCCAAACTTTTCTCACCCTTTAAGATTGAGTTGAGCGACATACAATAGCTAACTCAGCATGAGAATACTGAAAAAAAGCTGCAGTTTTAATTTAATTCTTTCTATTAAACCACATTGTCAAAGTCGATTTAAAAAAAGTTTGTTATCCCATATTAGTGCTTCCACTTTGGGTTCTCCGGTTTCCTCCTACCTTTCAAAACCATGCATTGTTTGTACAGTAAAAGAGTGAGCCTTAAGGTCTGTACCTTAAATCATTATGGGTTATACTTTCTCATAAACATTTGAACTTTATAGTGACCATGAGTATAAAGTGTTTTACGAAGAATTAGTGAATGAATAGTGCCTTACAGAGTACTGTTGCTGATTTAAGAAAATGGAAAATGCTATTTGGGAGTCGAATGAAAAGAAAAGAATCATTTGAATGAATCAAAAGTCTGGTTGAGGGAGAAAAACAAAACCTTAAACTGCTACAAGGAGTTCACCAGTCAAGGGGAAGTAATCAAGTGTGACTTGAAGACCGGATTGGAAGTGAACCCGAGTGGATGAATGAAGCAGGTGAATGAAGCGAGAGGGAGGAGGGTTCAGTGGTGGTTATATTGTTCATGCGGTGGTGTGAACTTTTTAACGCGGTTCCGGTACAAAGTTGCTGACGCGATGTGAAGCTCATTCACGTCAGGTTTCTCTGTGAGCGAGTGCTGAAGAATGATCATGAGACACCTTATCAGCCTGGTGAGTCTGAACTAAAAGCAATACGAATAAATAAATAAATAAACACATAAAACTCTTCTGATAGCTTCTAAAGGCGTCGGAACTCGCGTTCTCGGGTCACAGACTAGTTTTACAGAAAACATTCAGCTGTTTACACTACAGTAATATTCAGGCTGTTTACAGCAGCACAAGGAAATCTAGAAAGTTCCACTTGCAAGACACGTGGGATGGAAGATTAAGGTTAATTAACAGGAAGTTAACCCTTTCATGCACAGGCATAGATCTGTAGGGGAAAAAAATATGTAAATAACCTCCAAATCACTTGAAACCATTCCTGTATCATTATTTCTGGTCTCTAAGCCTGATTTCTGTTGATCTCAATGGATACATATATACAAAAGAAACTTTCTATACATAACAATAATAATATTTTTTTCTAGTCCCCATTCAACAGCTAAAAAAAAAAAATTAAAAAAAAATTTTAGCTCAGAAATCACCTGCATGTAATACAAAACTGTAAAATTTGGCATGTCAGAGAATATGTATTTAGTTTTTTCATACCTGTATGTTAATTTTTGCTTTCAAATATCTTTGTTTTTTTAAATTTAAGGTATAATGATCAATTTTATCCATTATGTTCTCTATTCCTACAAATAGACATTTACTTTAAAAAAACAAATCAATTTATGCATGCAAGAGTTAAGAGTTAGTTTCATTGTTTGTTGTTGTTGTTGTTTTGCTTAGTTATGTCCCCAATTTAAGAGCTTGTAGGAAAAGACATATCTATAGATACACTTTATGGAAAAGTTATAATAGTAATTATTACATATGTGGATAATGGGTATGGACGCATGGTGGTGTGTTGCAACCTCAAAGCTGCAGGGTCCTCGGTTCGATACCGAGCTTGTGTTACTGTCTTGTTCGTGTTTAGCCTGCGTCCACATGGGTTTCCTTCAACCTCCCAAAAACATACCAGTAGTTCATTCCATTCCAACTCGGATTGCTACACATCTCGGATTTGCTTCATATTTGTTTGTATTTGTATTTTGTATCTTACCTGAGAAGCCATGTTCAGGGTTCAATATCTTCAGATATATTATTCTGAGCCTCTGCAAAACTGGTGGAGATCTAGAAAACCATGCATTCTCACTTTCCAAATACTCAGAGGTCACGACAGGAAGTTAGTGGTGTTCTTATGCGGTCATGAATATGGAAAGAAAGTGTAAAATTTCCAAATGTGAGTGACTCTGGGGCCATATCTAAAGGTCACAGATGATGAGTTCAAGAATAAAACCTCCTATAGCATTTTTTTTTAAATACAGTACTTGGACTATGAATAAAGACCCTAATATTTGAATCGATCAGAAAAAAATCTGTATGGAAGATTCCTGTGTGCAAACCGTGAAACATGTCGGTAGAGATTGAATAGAGATTTAAAAGAACTCCTGTGAATCTTGTTCAGGGTTATCATCTTTAGACTGCTGAGTCATCTTCACACTTATCCTTTATGTCACAGATTATGCAAACCATGACACAAAGTCAGCATTGTACCCAGTAGATCAGGCAAGAATTCTGTATCAATTTTATTTACTGAGTCATTTCCTGAGACTTGCATCAGACAATATGTATAACGTGCTAGACCTATTTTTACCAGTTACTTCCTGGCCTTATTTTATCATCAAGTCCTATCATGTTTAGAAATGGGCTTTATTTCATCATATGGGGAAAAAGCTTCTTAATATGCAAGAAGGCCATGTAGCCAATTTTGGTAAAATTTGGGAAGTCATGTAGTGTGTCGTTTTATTAGCATTTTTTTCCAATAACATTCCAATGGCTAGGGTTCCTTCACTTAATTACATATGTTTATTCAAGACTCCAGCAGTAAGTGTTAAAAGTATATCTCCTCACAGAAAACTTTATCATATCACATCTACCTTCTGTCTTTTTTTTTTAAATACCATGCAAAATGTCATTTGTTATTTTCTGCATCTGTGTTTTCTAGCTGGTATTATGGACTTTGGCCTGGAGCTCCAGTGTTAGCCGAACAAAGCGAGATGATGTGTGCAGGCATGACGCAGAGTACACTTACAACGGCATCTGCTGCCTCAACTGTCCAGCTGGTGAGATTCAACGTTCCCATAATGCATGGCGGAGAAGTATTTCACACGAGCATGATGAATGCTTTAGATCTTCTAGGATTTGGGTTCCTTGATGGACCGATTCACTGGGTGATTTTTAACATTTATTCTTAATTATTTTTGTTGTTGTTATTATTATTATTATTTGCAGGTACTTTTGCCAAAGAGATGTGCAGCAAACCGTATGAGAGAGGTGTGTGTCAGCAGTGTGACTTTGACACCTACACTGAGCACGATAATGGACTTTCCATGTGTTTGAAGTGTACCCAGTGTCGCCAAGGTACTCAACTAGGGGCTCTGAAGTGTGTTTATGTATATGCGAACACTCTCTCACTCGGGCCAAATATCCGTAAATGAAAATGAGCTCTGAGAGGTTAAGGGTTAATAATACAGATTTACTCTCTCCATTCCAAAGGTGATTATTTTCCTACAACAGCATGTCTTGAAGTGTTCTATTCCTCTTGTACCTCTGCAGCTTTTAAAAATTAAGCATGACAAATGACTCTTTTTATCCGGTTACAGTTATAATTAATGTTGTAGAACAGCTAGCTCAGTGTTTCTTCATTTCCATTCGCAGCGCTCGGAATTTGATGCCAGTCTCTTTATCATTTATCGATGTCTGTAGATCAGGAGATTGTAGAGCAGTGCACCACCACCAGAAACACGCAGTGCCAGTGTAAAAAAGGTTCCTACTGTCGGCCAGATCAAGCCTGCGAGGTCTGCAAGACGTGCAGGAAGTATGTTCATTCTCACAGTGAGCATGGGTTTGGATTTGAGTGTGGTTGAATGTCGGTGTGAGCGTGGGTGATATTGTGAATGTGAGTATGAGTGTGTGTGTTGTGTAGTCACAGGCAACGACTTTTACTCCAAGACTTTCAGGAATCAAAGTTTTTTTTTTTTTTTTTTTTTTTTTTTTTTTTTTTAATGCCCCGTGGGAGTAAGTAAAGGTGATTAGACTTGCTAAACTTTGAAGACCCACTTATCCCATAAAGAACCTCAGCTGAGTGAAGAAACAGTGAGTCATAACTCAATGTACAGTTGTGCATTTGGGGGAAAAAAAGCGTCTTGTCTTACTATTTCTTGACAAGTTAACAAATATAGCCATTAGCAATGGGAAACATGAAGATACAACGTCGATATCATGATACACTTATACAGATCTTGTGATTTGCTGATACCACTATATTCTTTTTATAATGCTGAGATATATTGTATAACATATTATCAGTTCTCTTAAATCAGGCACCTTGTACGTGAATCTTACTTAATTCAAGCTGATTCTGGCTCTTGTGTTGTTTGTAAATCTAGATGTAGAGAAGATGAGGAGGTTGCGGAGAACTGCACAGCCCACTCAAACACCATTTGCCGAAAAAGAGGCTCCAGCTCCAGCTCCGCTGACCCATCGATAGGTAGCCATATACATGCACACACACATCTTACCCCACGTAGTCCACTATGGCCAAGTCACACAAGCCAACGTCGTATGTAAAGTTACCAAAAATTAAGGTTAGGTTAAGGGGCGGAGTTACTAATGCGTCCTGATTTTGCATAGTATCACACACTTTCACAAGACTGGAGCTTAATTTGAATTAGATCAGCCAATCACACATTTAATCATGAGTCGTCACACTTTTTTCGAATTCCTGTGCATTTTGTGTGTGCAAAATGTTTATACAAAGTACTACAGCATTCAGCTCTGTAAAAAAGGAAAAAAAAGGTGGAAAAGAACAGTCAGTGATGTTGTGAACCATGATCCACGGTTAGTTACACATTGTGATAGAAACGTGTGGAAATTTTGTTTGTGTTTGGAAATGCAGGGATAATCATCTCAGTCGTGGTCTTCATCATGATAATAATAATCGTGGTCGGGTGCTTCCTGTACAGCAGAACTTCAGCTGGATGTAAGGAAGCAGGTAAGAAATGGCCTCCACTCCAGTTTATACCTCAATTATGAAACATTTTCCCCAATGCCAATATTTTCACTCCTCTGTGTAATTTCAGTGGCATCAAGATGGCCAAGAGGAATGTTGAAAATGTGTATAGTAAGTAATTAAAGTTTATGGAAAAGCTCTTCCTAGGCTTTGGGGTGTGTGTGTGTGGGAGAGGGAGATGGGGATTTTTACCATACCTTGTGTTTTTTTCTATCTTAGGAAAACGGCAGCGATTTAGTGGAGGTGAAGCAAAACACAGTGAATGGTGCACTGGAGGCGGGAGCACAGTTCCAGCCTTTCCTCTGTCAGACTCAACTGGTGGGTGAAGACATGATAGAGGATGAGGAGGATAAAGGGCTCGGCCCAAGCCTCCCCGACACCACAGCTTCGTCCCAGACCAGCCTTCCTATTTACGCATTGACAAGCGAGTGCTTCCAAAGCCTCTCACTGCCTCAGCAGCTTAACACTCTGGTGAGAGTCGCAGCTCCAGTGTATGAAGGCATCAAACACAGAGTACAGCTGGTGTGCATCAGGAGACTTGTAAATGGAATGAAAAATAGAGAAGGAATAAAGGAAGGAAAAAGATTTTAAAGGCAGAAATGGCTGGGGAGGGACAGGTTTTGAAATGTAAAGAGATGGATGGAATCCAGTTGATGGAATGTTGGGTGGATGAATAAATGGAAAGATAGCAAAGTAGGTGGAAAGATGGATATAAGTTTGGATTTATGTATGTGAAGACAGAATGGATGAGAATGATGGGTGGATACAATTCAGCTATGGGATGAACAGCTTGGTTAGTGTTCGGATGGATGGACAAAGTTAGTAGATGTTTGGATAGATAAGTTGGTAGATGTATGGATGAGATGTTAACCTGATAATTGAATGGATTGAATAGGTAAATGGATGGAGGAATGGGTTGGTAGATGCACAGGTGGATGTGATGTTAAAGTGATGGTGGAATGAAGTAAGTTGATGGAAGTATGGGTTGGCAGATGCATGGGTGAACGTAATGTTATTGATGGTGGGATGAGGAGAGTAGGTAAATGGGTAAATGGGCAGATGAGTTAGATCACGAGTAGATGGTCTGATGGATCAATATCCAGATAGATGATTAGCTAGAATAATGGATGAATAGATGAATAGATGGAAATGATGGATGACAGCTTTATAGGATGAATGAGTTAATGGGTGAATCGAACAAACTGATGGATCAATTGCAGGAATGGAGGGATGGGTGGACAGAAATCTACAGTATAGTTCAGTCATGTTTGAAGGACACGAGTAGATTGAAACAAGACTCTTGCAATTACATTTGTAAATATTTTGTGAAGAAAGACAAGACCAAAGAAAAGGAAGAGTCAGGAGAAGATAGAGCCTGGAAGCAGGAGGGTGGGACATTGATGGATGGATGAATGAAGGAGCTTTTTCCTGTTTATCCACTCGTATAGAAATGACAAGATTGCTAGGATAAGGATAGATGAATAAATAAAACACTAAAAACGATGGAAAAAGGAGAGTTGAAGGAGAATAAGGGATTGGATTGTGTGAAAGAGGGAGCATGGAAGAGAGAGCAGACAGCCAGATCGATCCTTTATTGATCCTGTAAACAAAGACGCATCATTCTAGTACGCTGTCTAAACCGAGTACAGGTACAAAAGGTGCTACTGCAATCAAATGAACTATTATAAATGAGTCAGAGGAAAAGAATGGCAACATCTCAGAATAGGTTTTTTTTTTTTTTTTTTTTTTTTTTTTTTTTTTTTTTTTTTAGTACAGGAAGTTTGATGCATGCAGACACTGGGCCATGTCAGACGCTTAACACCGACACTTCCGTAGTGTTGTGCTTTACCCACAAGGATGTGGTTATGTTCACCTAGGCCTGACTGATATGAGACTGTTCACTGATACAGATTTTCAGGAAGTTTCCAATGGCAATAAAAATGTAACCGAAATTGTAACAAAAATCATAATGAAAATACAAAAATCAAACTTTTTGAATAAATTGTTAAAAAAAGACAATCAATTAATCAGACACAAAATAAATGTTTGTTCTCTTGCAATATTTAGTGATTTAGCACCACCTAGTGACATATAGTGGGTTTGGTGGTTCAAAATCAGTGGGATGAGTGTTATGAAATGTTTTCCTCTAGCAAGACATCTAAAAATCAGTGCTTTCTACCCCAGCGCTGTTAAATTCTCTGTTCTGATTGGTCAGATGGTGTTGATTTTAATTTTTTTTAACAGCAGCTCTGACCGTGCAGCTGCAAATCAAACATTCGTTCTAATATGCTGTCATTTCTACAGCCTCAACTAAGTTGTTGTCTTGTATGGAAAACACTTCACATAACCTAAAGCTAATAAAAAAAAATAAAAACAAGATTTTTTTAAAATTTATATCACCTTGGAACCTTAATTTTCCGCAATTGTATCAGTATATCAGTCAGTCAGGCTCTTCCAGCATTAGCTGATGCTAGCACAGCTGTTTCTGTCTGTGTGTGCATGCTTATGTGATTGTGTGCTTTTATTGCCAGCTTTGCTATTCAGCTAGTTGCTTTGCTCTTTGTCCCCTTACTGATCCTCTGTTCTTGTACAACACCTCCCTGGTCACATTTCTCAATTGTTGTTTTAAAATCAAAATTTGTACATTTAAGCACCCAAGCAGGATGTGGTGTCATAACCTTAATTATCTACTCACAACTTCAGTCAGAAATGACTCACTCACTGCTACTGTAGATGGTTTCTGGGAGGGGGGGGGGATTTTATTTATTTACCCTGTATTACTTGGTTTCCTCCGTTTTTCCACCTGCATGTTTTTCATTCTGAATTGATCGTCTGTCATCTGGGCATGCTAATTAATCAGATTAGTAAAAACCGTCATCCACCATTAAGTTTAAGCAGCCATTTATTGTCTGCCAGGCCAATTAAAATTAAATTCTTGAATAAAAAATCTTGCTGTCTGGACATGAAATGTGCTGCTCTCAGGCACCTGGGTTATGGTATAAACTATCAAGGTGTTCTGTTAAACATCCTGCAAAGTTTGAGTCAGTACAATGATTTCAAAATCTGCGGAACGATTAGGTCAAGTTGAGATCCTTCCATAAAAAGGTCATGTGATTGGAGCATGACACCCAGTCAGGAAGCGAAAGTCAATGTCTGCGTCATCCTTTGCAAAGCTCTACGTTTCTGGCTGTCCACACTAAAACTTTTTCAAATTGAAACAGGGCCAGCAGCATTTCAAAAACACTCCATTTTCACGGCTCGAAAGTCGGAGTACAGAGTAGTGACGCCGGGCGTAAAAACGTCTGTAGCAGAAGTGATCCGTTCCAAAACTAAAACATATTAGTGTGGACATTGCATTACGTGAAATTAGCATTTGCTAGCTAGGTTGCTCAGACTTGGCATGGTGTGCTGTAGCTTTGTTAAAAGCTGTGTTTGAGGGAAGGAGCGACATTAACTCGTCATGATTGGTGAGAATGAAGCTTAGCCCCACCCACTTTATTCGGAAGTATTTTGTTCCTACAGGATCAAGATTAAACTGATTTATTTCTTGCCACTTTCAGGCACTTTTACACCAATCAATCTGTTTGCTGAGCCTGTTTTCTTTAAGTTTTACCATCGCCTCGACCGTATTTTTGCTGTCTTGTTAATTTTGTGTAATCCTCTGCTGTCCTGAGTAAACTGGACAATGTTTGCAATATTATTATTATTATTATTATTATTTTTATTTTTTTTATAAAGAAACATGCATACACAGCTCACCATTCACACTAACCAACAGCTTGGATGTTGAGTCTGCCTTTTTTGTAATGCCACATCACTATGCAGCGCCATCTACTGGCTGAATGAATCTCAGCATCATTTTCAGTAAGAAATCGTGTTTGTATTAATGAGTATTTTCCTACTTTCTCTCCATACCAGGATGATGAAAAACACAGACGGCTCATTCCTTTAAACGGTATGATCTTATCCTCCTTTATATATTAAGTCCTTCTGCTCTGTACCATTCCTGCACAATGTGTGACATCTGGCTCCTTCCCTTTTTTACCCCTCAGGAGATGACTCTCTGAGGAGGAGCTTCGACCTGTTTGCAGAGATAGACGTGAACTTCCACAACCGCTTCTTCAGGCTTCTCGATCTGAGCGACAACGCTATAAGGACTGCTGAGGTGTCCTGCTCTTCACACGAGGACAGAGTGTACGAGCTGCTGAAGGTCTGGATGGAGAAAGAAGGCATGAAGGCAGATTTTAACAGCCTCACTGAGGCCCTGCTAATTCTGAACCAGAGGATGTCTGCAGAAAACATCATCACAAAAGCCATCGCTAGTGGCTACTTCAGATATGAAGAAGAGTGAAAACAAGCACAAGATCTACTGCAGTGCTATAGTGTTTATGGATTTTTTGTGTAAATATATTTGATGGAATTGCTTTTTGTTGGTTTTTTCTACTCAAGCACTGTAGGGAGAAAGTTGGGATTAGTCATTTCAGTGTTATTTATTATTTTTGTACTATATCTATATATCTATATAATATGAATGTAAGAATTTTGCAAATTTGTACATTTTTATTTTTGTCCGTTAAGTAATGTGAAGCATTAATTGGTTGATTTTTTAGTCATCCATTCCATTTCTTACTTTTTTGTTACTTAATAATAAAGATCTTATTTGCTAAGTATGTTTTTGTGTCATATAGAACAAGACAGATGAGAATTTATTATAGTAGGGTGCAAAACAAAAAAAACCCTAAGATATAATGCTGGGTATTATCAGGTTTCTTTCGCTTTTTAGTCCTCACGCAGACGACATGCAGCTTTACAGCCTGTCATACCGTCGTTGACCTCAAGAGGGCGGTGTTGTATAAAGCAGCATTATTTCAACCTAAACCTTTCGACGCTGTAGTGAAAGAACTAAATGGCATAGTGGTCTTACAGCAACATTGAGGTTAAGAGCTTCACAAAAGAATCATGACAGTGCTCTAAAATATCTTTTATATTTTAACATTTTATTTACCAAGAATTAGCAGGATTAACTTTGTCTTTGGGCATCTTAATGCATTTCTCTGCAAGGCCTCAGGAAATATCATTCCAAGCATTTAGAACTGGCCTAACAGGGAATTTACGTATTCGTTAGATTTTTCAGCTTTATCGCTCCATCAGACATGACATTTTTTTGTTGTTGTTGTTGATGCTGATATTTAGCAACCCAATGAGCTATTGGATAAAATTTTAAAAGGCATTTTAAATAGGAAAAAACATACAATTTGAACAGTTAAGGGCTGGTGGTTTATGCAGTGAGAGCCCAAGGTGATCTGTATTGCTGGAACTAGAGCAGAATCTTTATAGATGTTTGAGCAAGAAATGACAAGATGATGTATGTGGGAACATGCTGAAGTCCAAAAGTATGTGGACACATGACCATTACAACCTTGTAATTGTTGAACATCCCATTCCAAATGTATTCCCCCTTTGAATCTTCACTCTTCTGTAAAGGCTTTCCACTAGATGTTGGAGCGTGGCTGTAGCAATTTGTGTTCCTTCAGCTACAAGAGTGTTCGTGAGGTCCGGCACTGATGTTGGGCAATGAGGTCTCGGGTGCAGTTCATCCCAAAGGTGGACAGTGGGGTTGAGATCAGGGCTCTGTGTAGGAGTTCTTCCACTCCAATCTTAGCACACCAGGTCTTCATGGAGCTGCTTTGTGCACAGGGGCATTGTCATGCTGGAACAGGTTTGGGCCTCTTAGTTCCAGTGAAAGAAAACTGTAACGCTACAGCATACAGAGACATTTTGTGTGCTTTCAACTTTGTGGAAGAACCACATGTGGGTGTGAAGGTCAAGGATCCATGCAGGGTAAATCCTGGGAACTGTACAGTGGTGTTAAAAATACCCAAATTCTTTACCCAGGTTATAAAGTAGGAAAGTATAAACTCATGAATGTACTTAAAGTATGAAAGGAATTTCCCAAGTAGAAGAAACACACACGCACAAACCCACACACAACAAAGTCATACACAGACTTCAGTCACTACTGGTACAGGAATGTCCTCTTTAAAAAAACGAAAACCGTCCAGATGATTGGTTAGTTTGGTTATTTTGGTGTATTGTTTTTTAATAGGTATGTTGTGCTTTATTTTATACTTGCCATAAAAAATAATTGCTCATTGAGATTAATTTGAATTAAATTAAATTAAAAATAAGAAAACAAAAACATATTTATAATGATTTTTAATCTCTAATAAGTGACAAATGTTTGAACAGTACTAAAGTCGCAACTGAATATATTCACATTCGACTCGTATAGTAAAGCCACTGCTTTACCCATGGTGCATTGCGACGAGGAAAGGCGGAAGTAAACAATGGCCACTCCGCTAAGCTAGGGAAGTTCAAAGGTGAGTTAAAAACTTACTGAACGATTTTGAGGCAGTAAAAAACAATTATAAAAAAGATCTCGTTTTCTTATTTTAGCGATTCACTTTCATTACTAACGCGGTTTGTTTAGCGAGAATCCGAGCGCGTGAGGCGTGAGTGAGTCAGTTACCGTGGAAACAGCACGAAGTTCTTTTTGGTGTTTATTTCCTGGAACTGAAAATGTCCACATTTATTCAGTGAATGTGTAAAACCAGATGGCGGGATAGAAATCTGACCACTATTTCTTTAATGCTTTATACATAAAGCCATAATAATAATAATAATAATAATAATAATAATAATAATAATAATAAATTAAATAATA
Source organism: Notoglanidium maculatum (assembly GCA_030068355.1). NCBI lineage: Eukaryota > Metazoa > Chordata > Actinopteri > Siluriformes > Auchenoglanididae > Notoglanidium > Notoglanidium maculatum. Next base: position 1,778,615 of record JAQQZX010000014.1, on the reverse strand, counting down.
GTAATAATAATAATAAAATGAGTGCAGAGGTTATAACTCCAAAACAGACTTAACTTAAAAAATGTGATATTTATTAATTATTATTATTATTATTATTATTATCATTATTATTATTATTTGGGGAGCTTTGTGCACCTGGCAGCTCTCTGGAAAGGAGGAAAGACTCAAGCGAGGAAAGAAGAACTGAAATCATTTAAATAACGAATAACAATGACGATCACGCGGTTTATTTTTAGTGTGATGTCACCAAAAACAGGAAACTTTCAGACTTTCAGATGCAGAGCACACACATTACCCTGGCACTTGTGTTTTTGACATTTCAAAGGCTGCTGGTTTTTACATGCTTTAATCCCTTTTTGTGAGGTAAGTCTTCTTTTAGATTAGAAATATGCAAATGTGGACTGCAGCCTGGCTGAGTTCTGGATTCTGATTGGTCAGAAGGTGTTGATTAATTTTCCATAACAGCAACACTGACTATAGTTCTGGCTTTAATTCAGGTAACAGGTTTATGTTAACGTGTTCGTTCACAGGGACTTGTATTGCTCCGTGTAATCAAAGTCTGTATTTAAAAACATGAAAGATGATGTGTTGTTAGGGTGACGTTTTCTGTAAAGAGATGTTTTTTTAATTTGAACATTTATGGAGTCTCCAGTATCAGCGCTTTACAACAGAAATTTTCAGTCAGGTTTATTTCTCAGTAACACAGGTGTTAGTAACGGCAAGTGTTGAAACGAAATTCTGTAGTTACTCAAGATTCACATGTAATCTATAGAATTTAAGAAAGAAGGGTCCTTTCTGAAATTGTTCAAAACGGGCACTTTAAGGGATTCCCCATGGGACATAATGAGGAACTGTTTACATTACTCGATAACCTTTTAATCGAGTAACGAGGAACCTCCATGCTGAAACACGCCAAATGTTTATGCTGAAATCTATGTGATGTGTTTAGCTTTTCTGGTGCTAAAATGTTGGTTCAGGCTGTGATTTCGTTGTTCCTGAGAGAACTTATTGGCTGTGTGCTGCTCTGTTGTCGCTGAGGGACGCTGCTAGTCATTCAGGGTGGATGTTCGTGTGACTCCACCATTTTTCTCATCCTTTTTTTTTTAACGTGTGCAACACTTTTTTTTCAGGTGGTTCCAGTGATGAAGGCAACCGTATCCTTTTACATAGCCTACCTGCTGTGTTTGGTGCTCAGCTTGGTGTGTGTGGTGCTGGTCATCCACTGGAATGCCTCCTACGGCGGCGGCTTCACCTGGGACGGAAAAATCACCCAGTTCAACTGGCATCCCGTGCTTATGGTGCTCGGCCTGGTGGTGCTGTACGGAAACGGTGAGGGTGAAAAAAGTGTTTGTGATGCCTGTGTAATAGTGAGTGGGTGAATAAGCATGGTGTGTGTGTGTGTGTGTGTGTGTGTGTGTGTGTGGGAGGAACATTTTTGCCTTGTGTGTATGAGTCATTTGTGGATTTCAGTGTATGACTGGGTTTGTTTATCATGGACATATGTAACAATCTGGGGCTCATAACAAAATGTAAGCAAATCATTCAGGTCAGTCAATTAATCAAATATATATAATCTTTATTATCTCAGCTGCTGTGCTGTATCGTGTCCCACTGGGCTGGACTCAGGACAAACTGCCATGGAAGATTCTCCATGCCTGCCTTCTCCTCCTCGCTCTGATCTTCACCATCGTGGGCTTGTGTGCCGTGTTCGACTACCACAATGCCAATAAAACCCCGAACCTTTACTCGCTGCACAGCTGGGTGGGAATCCTCACCAGCGCCTTGTTCGCTGCTCAGGTGCAGAAAACTATCCAGTGTTATTGTTATAATGGTTTTCTAGAGACGACAATATTAAACACTATCTTTTCTGTTCAGTGGAACACGTGTGGATTGAGTAACTACGTCACTATGGAAACAATGTTTTGTAAAGAGATGTAAACCTTCCAGCTTCAGACTTGTGGTGTATTGGTAAATAAGACTGGTTTATAATACTCTTCTGTTCTGTGTGTGTGTGTAGTGGGTTGCTGGATTTGGTGCATTCCTCCTCCCGTGCTCCCCCCTGCCTCTGCGAGCGTTTGTCAAACCCAATCACGTGTGGATGGGAGCCATTATCCTGGTCCTCAGTGTTGTGTCCTGCATCTCAGGCATCAACGAGAAGCTGTTTTTTGCGCTGTAAGTGGACATGCCTTTAAATCGGCCAGTGAGTTTGTGTACTAGTGAGCTGAAACCCCGGACTCTACGCATTGTGTGTTGGGTCCAGAGGGAGGAAATGGAGCAATTTACATTTTCGCTTTTTTGCTGGTTGGTCTAGTGTGACTGGCTTCCACCTTCCCACATGGCCAGTCACCAGGTTTGTCATAACATTCAAACGGGGAAACCCAGTGTCGTCAGGTTCAGAGCAACAAATATAGCCTATGAATTTCCCCAAATCCACCCCCTTTTATTTCATTGTGTAGGAAAAGGAAGTAATGAGAAAAAAAAATTACACATAGAACTGTTGAAGATTAAGGACCTTGATCTTTAATATAATATGTAAAACCTTCCTCTAATCCTTATTCTAAGTCTGATACCAAATATAGAATTACACAGTCAATTCGGATAAGCGACGACATCCATCATCGTTATTTTATGCAAAGTTATGACAGTCTTCAGCTGTTCTCCACCAGGGTTTATTTCCTGCTTGTTCTTCCGTATCTGACTTAAATAAAATGTGAAGGTTATGGCTAGTGTTTTAGCTCCACAGGTGACAGAGTAAAATAGGCAACAGTTTAGCTAGTTTCACTTTTTACCAAATAAAGCCAAGTCAAAATATTATCTGTGCTGATAGGAATGTAGCTGTCAAATTCGAAAGCAGAAATATTTCAGTGAAGTTAAATTTAATATCACTGGTTTACACATGCCGGTGCACAGCATCACCGCACTCGGTGACAAGAAAGAACGTGATTCAGCTTCACGACAGTTTTAGCTCTGTTCTTCTGTCTTCTTCATAGACAGATGTGTTATATAGTGTCAACAAAACTCAATACAAATGCATGATTTAGACATGCAGTTTGCAGGATGCTAAACTAGTGGACATAAACTGGACAGCAAACACATCATGGCTGGCTGACCCCATTTTGAAATGTCATTTTTGGCCAAACTGCATCATTGAGTGCTGTTTACAGACTCTATGTCTGTCAAAAAAAGAGAAATGAGGGAACAACAGCTTTAGAGTGGAAACAAAGCAAATCTTGTTCATCTCAGTATGATAGTGCCCTCACACCAAATCTGCTCTGCTATTGGTCCGCTCTCAGGAAAAAGGGATCCAATGAGACGCTGCCCTACAACCAGCTGCCACCGGAGGCGGTACTCGGCAATTCACTTGGCGTCGTCATCGTGGCTTTGGCACTGGTTGTCCTGAAAATCCTGTCCAATCAGACTTGGCAACGTCCTGAGCCAAGGAACGAGGAGGCGGGCTACAGGGTGAGCCTGTGTGTGTGTGTGTGTGTGTGTGTGTGTGTGTGTGTGTTACTCACATACTACATGCGTTAGAATTTAATGTTCATGAAATTCTGCCTTAATCCATGACACAGACATCATGATGTTTAATATTTTTATCCTCAATGTTTTATGATACGTGATGAGCCGTACAGATTCATCATACAACAGCCTACTGATGAGTAATAACTACTATTATATGCCTAAAACCAGTATTACAGTTTGCATTCTTGTTATTTGCGTATATACAGTATTACGGGCGTTCATGTTGCTTTTTTCATTTTCTCTTCTCTCCAGCAACTGCCAGGGAACGACGGCTGAAGTCTCAAACCCCTTCCTATAGCTTTCTTAATGCTGTCTGCTTCAGACTACAGACATCCACACAGATTCAGATGTTCATCTGCTAGGACGTTGCTTCAGGCAGTCTTTTTATTTATTTATTTATTCACTTCTAATTACACCAGATGTTTGTATTTGGACATTGCATCGCCTTTTTGTAAGTGTGCAGTGCATTAAAAAGTGTGCTAGTGTGATAAATAAATAAATAAATAAATAAATATTCAGAGATATATGTGATATATGTGAAGTGAAAATGTAAATGTGGTTGTTCTGTCACCTAAGAAATAACAGCAATAAAACAAATGTACAATTTAAAATAAATGAAATAGTTTTATTACGCATCATTTTAACTGTATGACCCATCTTCCTGTCTGTCTTTGTTCCTCAATCCGGTTCAAACCGGTTTGGCGAGGAGGGGAAAACGTACAAGTGAAGCAAAGTCCATTATAGAACAGAGTAGGGGCACGTGTGTTCAGAGTAAACCAATAAGAAACAAAGAGACGATTTGGTCCAATCAGAGCGCCCTTGCTGCAAATTAGCATACGCGCTGTATATATACTCGTTTACTCAGTGTGAGTCATGTGTTAACCCGTTCTATTGCTTGTTCATCTGGAGTGTGTTTTTTTCCCTGTTGGTCGCAATGCCGGAACCCGCAAAAGCGGCTCCTAAGAAAGGCTCGAAGAAAGCCGTGACCAAGACGACCAGTAAAAGCGGTAAAAAGCGCAAGAAGACGCGCAAGGAGAGCTACGCCATCTATGTGTACAAAGTGCTGAAGCAGGTCCACCCGGACACGGGCATCTCCTCCAAGGCCATGAGCATCATGAACTCTTTCGTGAATGACATTTTCGAGCGGATCGCCGGCGAGTCGTCGCGTCTCGCGCACTACAACAAACGCTCCACGATCACGTCGCGCGAGATCCAGACAGCCGTGCGCCTGCTGCTTCCGGGAGAGCTGGCCAAGCACGCCGTGTCCGAGGGCACCAAGGCTGTCACCAAGTACACCAGCTCCAAGTGAACACTCTGACATGCACCTGCTCTACGTGGGGAAAAAATATACAAACAAAGGCTCTTTTAAGAGCCGCCCAGGTCCCAATAAAGGAGCTGGTGTCCTGCCTTATTATTGTCAGCTTCTGGGGAGACAGGAAGCATTATAGGCTACATGTATTTACTGTTCGCCAAAATAGCCAGCGTATGTAACAATGCAGTTTTTATGTATAATAAAAATCACAATAAACCATAATTATGAGAAGAAATGACCAAACTCAATAAAACCAAAATGAAATTCCCTATTCAGCTCGCGTTGCGCAGTTTTGGCACTGCGCCAAACACACAGCACGCTGCTTTCAGCTAGGTCCGCTTCTTGGATATATACTTCCTCGCGTATCTACCGAGTCTCATTTGTCTGAACACTGCGCAAACCGACGAGGAAGAACAGCACATCGAGATGTCAGGCCGTGGAAAAGGCGGAAAGGGGCTCGGGAAAGGCGGCGCCAAGCGGCACCGTAAAGTGTTGCGGGATAACATCCAGGGAATCACCAAACCCGCCATCAGGCGTCTGGCTCGCCGCGGCGGCGTGAAGCGTATCTCCGGGCTGATCTACGAGGAGACCCGCGGGGTGCTGAAGGTCTTCCTGGAGAACGTGATCCGCGACGCCGTCACTTACACCGAGCACGCCAAGCGCAAGACCGTCACCGCTATGGACGTGGTGTACGCGCTCAAGCGCCAGGGACGCACTCTGTACGGCTTCGGCGGCTGAACACACACTTCCGGACTGCACACTCTCAACATACCAACAAAAAAACACCCAAAGGCTCTTTTAAGGGCCGCCCAGTTAGTCTGTCAAAGAGCAAACTCCAAACACCGCGTCTGTAGTTTTGCTGGAATTATTGTGAGATTTATTTCAGTAATAAACATGTTTCTTATTCTAATTAAGTGATTTCTCTTGGGGTGAAAATATATGTTTATTTTATATATATATTAAACCATTATTAGGTTGTAAAGCAAAATAAGTAGTTTGTTTTATACATCAAGATGTCTTTGTAAAACATAAATATGTAAAAAAAATTAATAAAAATTAACCAACGTGCATGTATATGATGAAAATGTAATTTTCTTTACTTACATTAAAACATGTATAAATTTCATACATAAAATTCATTAAATCCATAAAGGCTCATTATAAAAACTGATGACCATTACATGAATAATTATATTCTGATCATATTAATTATGCAAAAAATAAGTTATAAATTCCCTAATTGCAAAATCATTTATTTTGATTTACATCATTTAATTAAGGATCGAAGAGGACCAATATTTATCGGCTTATTTGTTTATTGTAAGTAAATCAATCAGTTAAGTGGGCAAGTTATATATGATCAGGTTACTCATGGCCTGTAGTAGGTTGTTGGATTTTCCCATTTCCTTTTTTAAGTAGTATATCCCACCTTTTTTTCTAGAGCTGATGACTGTTAAATAAATAATTACATTATAATTGCATTAAATATGCAAATATTGATAATACATCTGCTAATAGAATTTCATAAGTGTGTAAAAGTCTATTACTTACTCTTCTTCTAGGCTGCATAATTTAATTGAGCAGTAATAAATCATTACTGTTTTGAAAACTATAATAATAATAATGATGATGATGATGATGATGATATAGCCATCAGACCTGGTAAAAAAAAAAGTAATTACATAAGCTTTCTTTTTCACTTGTGATAAGTATTTAGGATATTTATGAGCTTTATAGGCACATATGAACATCTTTACAAGAACACTACTGCTAGTGTTGAGATCATTAACACATAAGAGGCCATAGGCTATGCTACAAGGTACAATGACAGAAGTATTTTTCTTTTTTTAATTTTTATTTCATGGATTAAAAAGAAATGTTTACTCTCTATAAGGCTTTATAATGCTGAGGGAAATCCAGATTGATAGATCATTATTAGTGATTAAATGATAAGGCACTGATTCCATGTTCTGCTTTCAGTTTGCTGTATAAAGGACAAACAATAAGGTCCTCTGTAAGGACTCCTCTCATTAGGGTAAACAACAGGGTGAGACAACTGATCAGAGCTTGAACAATAAGCAATCAATAGAGAAAAATGCCTCCAAAATAATTTTTTTTAATTTCAGTAATCATACAGATACAATACCTTTAAGTGAAGTAAATATCAGATATGTTGATGTATTTATCTCAACCTATATGGGTCTCCATTAGCATTAAGCTACTAAGTATCCTTGATGAACATTAATAATGAGTATTATGTTGATTTAATAGACTCTTAATTTAATATGAACTGAAAACAGGCCATTTTACTTCAGAACTTTTCCCCTCAGAGTTAGCCTGTATACACAGTACAGCTCACATCCCACACAGTGCTAATGCTAGCATTCCCGTTTCATGTGTTAATGACCAGGATTGGGAATTTCTTCCGAATGAGACGATTTTACTCGCTTGTTTTCGTTTCTCACATGGAATGTTTGGGAGAAATGAGACATAATTAATGTTTGGTGGGATAAAGTAAGACCGTGTGAGATTAAGGGAGGTTGAAATGGCGACGGTGTGGAAGTGTGCTACCTCCACCGCCGAAAATCGCCTAAAATGACAGGATATGGGGAAAAGTCCGGGTAAAACAACCATGGATGTGTGAATCAGAGTCTTTACTGTGTGAAATGGCGATAAAATATGCAGTTCGTCACGAAATTTGTTATATAAACTTTAAAAGAATACAGGAAGTACGGTTTCCACCACTCGGTTTCCCTGCCGATTTGGCTGCGTTTTTGTCATTTTAAACAAAACAGACGGGCAAATCGAGCAAACCGAGGACCAGCCGTGCAAACCGGGAACTCAGCTACCGGAATATGTGTTTTACACCGCAATTTATAGCTCATTTGGTCGGAAAATACAGCGTTTCTCAGGGTAAGAAAACACATCTGAAGTCCACTCTCTACTGTTGGGAGCAGTCGCGCGGTCGGTTGAGTCTATAAGGTTCTCATCGCCCGTTTATATGTCGCCCTCAGCTGTTCGACGTAAACAGTGTCACTTTCTGCATTTTTTTTTTTTAGACACGTAAACGTTCACGTCAAACTCTTCAACGAACTCAATGGCTGAGACCGCGCCAGCTCCGGCGGCCACCGCGGCCAAAGCGACGAAAAAGAAACCTGCTTCCAAAGCGAAGAAGTCCGGGCCGAGCGTGTCAGACCTGATCCTGAAAGCCGTGTCCGCTTCCAACGAGCGCAAAGGCGTGTCTCTGGCCGCGCTGAAGAAGGCGCTCGCGGCCGGCGGATACGACGTGGAGAAGAACAACTCGCGCGTCAAGCTCGCGCTTAAAGCGCTCGTCAAGAAGGGCTCGCTCGTGCAGACCAAAGGCACCGGAGCGTCCGGCTCGTTCAAAGTGAGCAAAGGCAGCGCGGTGAAGACGCCAGCAAAGAAGCCCGAGGTCAAAGCCAAGAAGGCTGCGCCCAAGAAGCCGGCGGCCAAAGCGGCCAAGCCGAAAAAAGCTGCCGCTAAGAAACCTGCTGCGAAAAAGGCGCCCAAGAAAGTGAAGAAGCCTGCAGCAGCCGCGGCCACCAAGAAGGCCACGAAGAGCCCGAAGAAGGCGAAGAAACCCGCGGCGAAGAAAGTGACCAAGAGCCCGAGTAAGAAGGTCAAAGCCACGAAGCCCAGAGTAACCAAAGCCAAAGCGAGCAAGGCGAAGAAGACCGCTGCGAAGAAAAAGTAAGAAACTCCAAAACAACAATAACGCTCTTAAAAAGCCAAGCAGTTGTCATCAAAAGAGTTAAATTTGGGACTGAGCATGCGCAGAAGTGATTAGGACCTACAGGAGGAGGGATGGAGATGTGCTGATGGACTTACAGGAACACCAGCGAGATCTTAAACAGCAAAACAAAACATTAGGGACGTGTTTCCACCCGGGTGCTTCACAGGAAAAACACTTTCGCATACAACATGGTTTGTGGATTTTTTTTTATATATATATATTTTAAATTTTTATTGATAGAATTTGCGATAATAGAAATGTTTGTTAAATTGCGAGTTTTATAGGCTATGTGTGTAATTTCCCCCAAAACTAAATCCTTATCTGCACTTCCGGTAGAGAAAGTAGTGTTTTTCTGTTGTTTGGTTGGGGTTTTTTTTCAAACGGAAGTGACGTTTGTTCACGTTAACAGTGATGGAATAATTGAATGAAAATCTTGCTATTGATTCAGTAGACTCTGAAAATACAACACACTATCACTACCTCTCCACACCACGCACAAATCCGATTAAGGCTTTGTGCAGTTTTCCAATCCCTGTTCGAGCCACTTAGACCACAGACCTGGAAAAAAAAAGACAAGACAAGACACTAACACTCCAATTGTACATATTTACTATGTTTTACTTTCCATATCTGTACCTAACCTTTTTTATTTTTTATTTTATTTTAATAGTCTGTGCCCATGTTAGTCCCATTTTTCTCTTTGTATGTACATACTGATTGAAAATTCCTGTAAATAGCCAGAACAAAGATGTTAATTTATTTATTTGTGTAACAATAACAGCTTTTCTGTAATTGTGGTATAATATGCATTTTTTTTTCCATTCCAACTTTTAAGCTTTTATGCAAAAAAAAAAAACATTTTAATACAAAAAAGTTCAAATAAAACAAGTATAAAATCCAAAGCTCTTTTTGTGTACTTATTACCACAATATTACACTTGACTGTAATTTAAAAAGTATTGTCTGTCTACATTCACTCATACAGTCATCCATTCACTTCCATTTTTTCACTGTATATTAAATTGAATATTTGAGTTTCTCTATCTTTTTCTCCTCATAGCTAGTTACAAGACCTTACTCCACGCACTCACGTTCCTGCTCGCACTTTCTTCTGACTAAACTGAAGAGCTGAGCGAAGAGCGAGCACACACCCGTCCCACAAAACAAAGGTTGTTCCTTCATCCTGCACAACCAAAACTAGACCCAGTGTTTCACTGCTCCCAGGGATAATTTATTCTGGTTCAAATCCAAATATGTTTAGGATGTTTGTTTTTATGTTAAGAAGCAGCACAGTAAGACAAATCCATACTATCATCATGATTTTGTAACCGAAACACATGCAATGTTCTTGAACATGTGACTGGAGGTAAGTAATTAGTTACTTATGCATTACAAGACCTAAATAAATAAAATGTTAATGGAATAAAGATATTTGTGGGTTGTTATACTTTACAAATGCTATACTGTAATAACATACGACAGTGCCTAATTGGTCAGAAGGAGGCAGTAGGGGCTTGGCTATAATTTATATCAGAGGAACTGACTATAAATGCTTTAAAAGCATCAAGAAGACATTGTCACTTCTGGCAAACTGCTATGTTATAAAATGAATAAACCACTTCAGGTTATATTGTTCTAGGTCATGCTCAAGTCAAACAAAATATCTTTCAAATCCAGGCAATGAAAATGTATTTCTTTAATTGCATGATATGGAGCTCAAAAATTAAGATGGTATCCAGGAGCTCTTGTCGCCCTCTTGTGGTGTAACGTGTAGTGCGTTGCAGATTTGCAAAGGATTTTAGGAATTCAATGCAGAAGTCACCAGAAGAAGAAAGCCTCATTAGCTTTGACTTCCTGTGGCATGATGGTATGAGACATACCTCCAGGAGGTTCTTCAGTTCTTAGCGCATAAGGCGATAAAGGGAATGGGAAGGAAAGGGAATATTTTGGATTCTCTTCATCAGGCTGTAATAAATATTTCATCATGAAATTTATTGTATTAATGACAACAATACACCGACTTAACATTGTTTATTTATAGCTTACTTACTAGCTTAAGCAGAACAGACAGCTAATGTTACTGCAACAAGTAAACCGATTTGGTTAGCAACCTTTGGAGTCATTTAAATAAAAGAAAATAAATACACTAATAATCAATTACAAACTGCCATCACAATCACTCATTTTTTTAATCATATGCTCTTACATAAACTCACACATTTATATCATGGCTATGTCAGATGTTAGCCTATATTATGTTGCATGTCTATCAACAAGTTAAACATAATAAACGATTAAGTCTAAACGCGAGGTCAGGTGAAAAAATATAACAATGTTCTTGACATGTACAAATTTCATGCAGTTGATTGCAGAGAAACAAACAAACTAAAAAACAACCTTCGGTGCACAAGTCTACAGAGTTCATTACGTCACAAACTATACATTTTGTACTTGATGTAGGATTTTAGATGGAACGTTTGGACCAATTACCAGAGATGCTGCTTTCAATATGTCAAATAGCCTAAACAGCGCATGAATTTATAGTCTAAATTTTAAAAAAGAGAAAAAAAAAGATATAAATTATTCCAGTAGGGGGCAAAATCAAGCAATAAACTCAAGCTTCTGACAAAATGTGGTAATGAAATCTAGCTCTATGACTTGTTTTCGACACGACGTTGCAAAAAAAGATGCACTTTGCTGTCCAACATCTAAAGTCCTTATACTCATAACACTGTGTAGTGTTTTAAACTGTAAATAAGCCAACATGTGGCGCATATGGATGTTCCAATCAGCCAGGCGCACAAAACTAGCTAAGATTCTTCAAGTTCACGAAATTATTTACGAGTCATGGCCCCTGAGACTCAGATATTACGTCTAAGAAAGACATATGTTACGGAAGGCTGCAGTTAATCTTAAGAATATCACCATTTCCCTCTTTCAGTCATTTTCAGTACTTTTTTTTACTCTCGAACATTATATTAACATTTTTTAAACATATCTGTTACACGGTTTGTTTGTTTTTCCAACATATTGATTCTTGATTACAGTTTAAGGTTCATTATGGTAAAAACCTAGTTAATGATAATGATAGATAATAGATAATGGATTGATCAAAAACATACAACAAATTTAGCACTGACGCCTCACAGCCAGAAGGTCCTGGGTTCGATCCCCGGGTCACCCAGGGTGCCTTTCTGTGCGGAGTTTGCATGTTCTCCCCGTGCATGC
>JAQQZX010000014.1:1708930-1759767 GCA_030068355.1 Notoglanidium maculatum | reverse complement strand
CACACACACACACACACACACACACACACACACACACACACACACACACACACACACACACACACACACACATACATACACAGTGATTGCTGGGGTTTTTCAGCTTCGTGTCTATAATTTTGTATAGATATAAAATATATATATATATAATGTAATATAATATATTATATTTGATAGATATAAAAAAGTTTGTTGGAAAGTTTGTTGGTGAGTTAGGCTATTTGACTATTTAGAAAGTTCAGGTATGAGCTATTGGATTCTACAGTGACCCCTGACCCCATGTACTGTTCCTGAGCACTGTGACATGGAACATAGACGAGCTAAATCATTTAACATGAGACATTTTACCCTTCTCTGTTCCCTACATCTTCCTCAAAACGAGCCGACGTTCAAGGCTTTTCACTCAGAACACAAAGCCGGCATTGCAGTATCGTCAGTGTATCATTTACATTTATTTTGGGACTCGAATTTATTTTAACTCTATACATGAAGGCTCCGTTTCCAACCCTGCAATTTCAGATGAACCTCTATGATTACGCCGACATTAATATAAGGGATGGTGTTTGATCACTCTTAAATTTTGTTCACGCAGGAATTTTCCCAAAAGGATGATTTCACTGACCAAACCATGCGCTTCCAGATGGCAGGACAGCAGTAGTCTGTCACGTTCCCAAATTCTGTGTTCAGTCCTATTGACCCATCTCTTTAGATTTGGTGAAAGGGTGGACCATATTTTGGAAACAAATGATTATGAGGATTATTTTAGAACTGTAGATTTGTTTTTTACAGCCATTAATCTAAAGAACTTTATTATTCTTTCTAAGTTTGACTAAAACCGGCTTTTACGGCTAAAGCTGAAGTGGTAGACCTAGCCTGGGTTGAAGGTAGCCAGTGGATAAGTCTTGCGTTCTGCATTTCAGCAGCCGTTGGTGCGTCTGAAAGGAGGCGCGGTGGTCGGCGAGGGTCGGGTGGAGGTGCTGAAAAATGGCCAGTGGGGCACCATTTGCGACGATCGCTGGAACCTGGTGGCTGCCAGTGTGGTGTGTCGAGAACTAGGCTTCGGAACCGCCAAGGAAGCGTTGTCTGGAGGTCAACTGGGTCAAGGTTGGCAATGACCTACTTGAACTAGACTAATTCTACTGGAATCCTTACTACTAACACTTGATATAGCACAATGCTGGTAAATTCTCGACTCTGATTGGTCAGAAAGCGTTGAGTCATTTTCTATAACAGCAGCACTGACACTGGTGCAGCTGAAAATCACAGGCTTGTGTGTGTGTTACAGGAATGGGCCCAGTCCACATGAATGAGGTACAGTGCACCGGGTTTGAGAAATCTGTCACCGAATGTGTCTTTAACATGGATAAAGACTCGGAGGGATGCAGCCATGAGGAGGATGCTGGAGTCCGCTGCAACGTTCCTGCTATGGGCTTCCAGCAGCGTGTGAGCACCTTAACTACACCCACACATATCTCTCTACCAATTCTGGAAACGCTTGCTATCATCCTTACTGATTTTAGCCAGTAAGAACAAAATGCTTTGAATGTCCACTTGAACTAATTAAGAAATATCATTTACTCCCACACAGGTGCGTCTGAATGGAGGTCGTAACCCGTTTGAGGGCCGCGTGGAGGTGCTGATGGAGCGAAACGGCTCTCTGGTCTGGGGCACGGTGTGTGGAGACAGCTGGAGCACCATGGAGGCCATGGTGGTGTGCAGGCAACTCGGTCTCGGCTTCGCCAGCCACGCCTTCCAGGTACAATTACCTCACAAATCAGTGAGGGCTTTCTCTGTTTTACAGCAAAGCAACAGTTTTATTTCATGCATGCCACATTGACATAGCGAGGTCAGTTTTTTCCACACAGCTCAGACAGGAATGTGCCAAAAGCCTTGAAAAGGAATTTATATTTGTTAAAAATGAAAAGTCTACTTTAATCACAATGATGCAAACCAGCTGCAAACGTTCAATTACATGAAAAATCAGGAATAATTGACTATAATAATAAGATTATTTCATCCTAATAGCATATAAAAAGCGTTTATGCTGGTGGGGATCAGCCAAATGTCAAGGACAAGGTCAAAACTTCAGATATTCCTATTCTTGTAGGAACGTTTGGTATAAAACATAACCCACACTCACACGCAGTACGCAAACACATTTGTTCCCTTTAAACATTTTATTTAATAGACATATTTCATTTTTGACCGTTACGGCCAACTTCGTGAGATTCAACCCTCAGTTTCATATAAACATCTGGCTACACCTGGGACACATCTAAACAGATAGTGAGCATTAAAAGTGACCTGCAGCTAATTATATTTGTGAATCTGCATATGTGATTAATTGCATAATTTTTTAAAGATGCATTTAAATCAGAGTCATTTCAAGCTGATTCGATAGCGTAACCTTCAGGGAAACGTTATCCCCGTGATTCTGATGTAGTTTGAAGAACAAACTGAAAATTTATTTAGCTATTTATTTGTTTATTTTAGTAATTGTAATAAGGACATATTCTGTATCAAACTATCGTAATGTTCATGATAAAAAATGTAATCAGCAGTGCATGTAGACCAGGGATGTTTCTACCATGTAAAACAGATGCATGGCTCCCTCTAGTGGCTAAATTACACACGTGTAACAGAAAAATGTGAATTTTTACACCCCATCAAACATAGATTGTTATTTATATGCTCTTTTTATTTCTGTTTTATTAAACATGTGACATTTCATTTTTTTACTCACAAGAGTAGCATCAGTGAGCATACAGTGTGTGTGTATCTGGTCATGTGACCTATCAGAAAGGACATATAATCGAATAATACTAATGAACTCTCTTTTTCCCAGAGCTATCCCAGAACACTATCCCAAACAGAACCTTAAACAGTTGCCTGTTTAAGGGCTGTAAATACACTGAACCCTGTGTATATAAAACTAGTTTCTAAATCTAAATGAAATAAGACTTAATATAATGAAATAAAAAAAAAGTAAATAGAACTACACCTAAATATCTATGGAAGTATTTTTGAATATTTTTATGCATATTTATATACTAAGTAAAATGAACATCATCATCATCAATATATGACATCAGAATAAGATGCAAATGACACAAGTGTGTGTGTAGGAGACATGGCACTGGCCCGGGTCAGTGAGCGCTGATGGTGTCGTGATGAGCGGTGTGCGCTGTGCCGGTACTGAGATGTCTCTGTCTCACTGTCTGCATCACGGAGCGCATGTGAACTGCCCCAGAGGAGGAGCGCGCTACGCTGCCGGGGTCTCCTGCTCCGAGAGTAAGCTCATCACCCACAACGCCTTGCACATCCCATAATTTCTTAAAGAATTAAAGCATTAATGGTTTTTTTTCTGGGTGCAGCTGCGGCGGACCTGGTGCTGAACCCACAGGTGGTGGAGCAGACCACGTACATAGAGGACCGGCCCATGTTCATGCTGCAGTGTGCGTATGAGGAGAACTGCCTTGCCTCCACGTCCAGCTCGACTCCAGCCAACTCATACCGACGCCTGCTGCGCTTCTCCTCCCAAATCCACAACAACGGCCAGTCTGACTTCAAACCCAAAGCCAGCAGAGAAACATGGGTCTGGCATGACTGTCACAGGTCAGCCAAACACATCACACAGCATTGTCCAAAAGTGTCTGCGTCCAGCACAGAGGACTGCACCAGTTATCAAAGGCAACATACTCATCTCAAGAAATTCTCTAGTTAAAGTCGAACCTTTAATTGTTTTACTGAAATAAATTTAGGAAAAACATGAACACTTTTTCCTCATTTTCTCCATGGGGAAAAGATGACATTGCTGGTATAGTTCACTTGGATTTTTACAATCCTCACATCTTGCTCTTAAGATAATTCCCAAGTACTGGGGACAGTACAGTTCATAGTGATCTTTTCTAATATAAAAAGAACATATTTTGAATATCATACAAAGTCATTTTGAAAATATACTGCATATTATAATCGTATAGCTAGCCATGAGGCTTAGTGCTGTTTTTTGTTCCCCGTTTTTCAGACATTACCACAGCATGGAGGTCTTCACTTATTATGATCTGCTCAGCCTAAACGGATCAAAAGTAGCAGAAGGACACAAAGCCAGCTTCTGTCTCGAGGACTCGGAGTGTGATGAAGGTTTGTTCTATAAGGTCAAACAGCTCTATCACACACCTGAGCCGAGTATTTAGTGTTGCTGATTGCTTCATTAAGGTGTGTTGGCAGCTCAGAGAGAATGTGTATATATATATATATAAAATGGACTATCTGGGGTAGGAACTACCTCTGCTCCAGTGCTGACTGTTTTCGTATAACTGCACACCCCCAACTGTTTTATTCCACACATAAGTTCTAGCTGTCTGGTACATTCTACACTATCTAATACAATAGTGATTGTCCAAGATGATTACAGCATCCAGCTTTGTTCATGACCACATATGTGGTCAGGGGGAGGCTGCATTAACCCTGATCTTTTAACCAGGAATTGAAAAGAAGTACGAATGCGCCAACTTTGGTGAGCAAGGCATCACAGTGGGGTGTTGGGACACTTACAGGCATGACATCGACTGCCAGTGGGTGGACATCACCGACGTCAAGCCTGGGGATTATATGTTTCAGGTGATCAGCGTTGCACATTTGTTGCATGTATTTTCTGAAAATCAAAGTTTTATTTTTAATTAAATAATCATGATTTATAATTTAGAGGGGTTAACTGTTTCCTAACATATCAACCATCAGAAGACATTTTTTCTTATACTGAACTGATATATGTGTCAACATTACCAGTAGCGTTCTTGCTGATTTGTGATGGTTCTTAGATTATCAATGGTATGATAATGACATATCGCTACATGTCTTTACCAAACCCCTGTTCTGAATTTCACAGATCGTCATTAACCCCAACTACGAGGTGACCGAGTCTGATTACACCAACAACATTGTGAAATGCAGGACTCGTTATGACGGTCACCGCATATGGATGTACAACTGTCATATAGGTGAGATTAAAAACCTGCAATCTATTTGAGCTTTTTCAATATCTGGCATTACAACATTGAAGCCAATTTTGTTTTCAGAAAACTATTTTTAGTTCTTACATTTGGATCCCACATTATAGCTTTTTATACCACAGCACTGCTAAACTACTGATTGGTCAGAAAGTGTTGATTAATCTTGTTTCTATAGTAACGGCTGACACAGGGACTTCACGGTGGACAATCTGCATTTTAAAGAAATGTCTATAATCATTGATTAGCATTTTTAAGCGTTTTTGGAAAGAGTCTCTCATCGGGTTAGAGTTAAAGCTGTACATTTTCCACCAGAGGAAAGTCTTCAGGACAGTCTCCTCTTTTCGCAGGTGGATCAGTGAGCGGTGAAACAGAGGAGCTGTTTCCTGGCCTTTTGAACAACCAGGTGACCCACAGGTAAAATGTGAACAGGTGTAAACGAGACAACGGAGACACTGAGAGCTCGGACCACTACGTTTCCTTCCCCGAATGCTCGGTGCTAAATACATGCACCAAGCTTTTGCCACTCTGTTGGGATGAACAGCCCCCTCACCACCCCCCAAACCCAACAAATCACCCTATATGATAAAATTCACTAAAAGCTGCTGGGCATGTAAAGATATTTTTTACGATATCATGATAATGACTAACCTTTTATCACCATATTCTCTTTCTAATGCATAATCAGTTGGCAGTCGGTTTGTCAATCATCCTTCATGTTTGGCCTCAACCTCTATTCTTATGCTTGGGCCAGATTTGATTATTCTCAATATTGTGGTGTAGTTTGAGCAACTGATTATCGGTACATGCCTAGCAAAGCAAAACTCCAACACTACTGGCTCAGGAAGTCCAGAAAAGAAACGGTGGGTTAACAGAAACACAGCATCCGTTTCATAATGAATCTCAAGTTGTTTCGAGGTGGCTTGAGGTAACGACATCCCAAAAGCAACGAATTTGCCTCCATCGGCCACTGGTGTTAGTGATTCAGCTGATTTTTAAGGAAATTTCAATGCACTTTTTCTCCCCCTTTATGGACTCCTGAAGATCAAAAGGAGCCAGATCTGGAAATTTGCATTTGCAATAACTTTGCTGCCTTAATATTATTTTAGTATCATTCAATATTTTATGAGCTTATGTCAAGAAATAAAACAGAAACCTTTACTAGCATTGGTGACGATTGGCACGTTTCATTTCCTGAGTGCTCAGTGTTAAGAACCTATGCGGTATTGAATAAGAATCATGGGCACTTGGACAATCTCAGGGGTTTTACTTACCCAAATAACAGTAATTACAATTGATAAGGTGGAACAACCAATAAATGCTCTAATCATACTCAAAATATATACATAATATCTTATCATTTATTGTTTGTACATCTAAATTCACAGAACGTTGAGTATTTTATGACGTATAGGCAACAGATTAGCAACTTGGCTTATGCTAGTTGTTCAGTGTGCTAGCTTAACATTAGGTAGCTAGCAGATAAGTATCCCTGTGTATATTAGAGTAGATAACCTAGTTTAGTTAGTTAGTAATCGAAAATATGCAGTTAGGTACATGTTAGCAACTGCTACTGACGATACAACCTGGCTAGCTACATAGTTGGCTAAGTAACAACAGCTAGCTAGCTATTTAAGAAGTTATCTGTTAAATGCAGTGTAAAAAGTACTAGAAGCTCAAAAACAAACTATTTCACATACTATATGAGAGAAGGTAAGTAAAACTCCTTTTAGTCTTTTCAATGAACACCCATTTAAAAAAGCATTACATAAAAAAGTCGTTAAGTTCCTTTTTGTTTACTACTAACCAGTATTTGACAATAACCACAAATGGTGCAGTAATTTTAGGCTGTCAAAAAGATTAAATAAGAACCCGTTCTTCATTCCATTAAAGGTCTCATGCTGGTTTTATTTAAGGTCACAATTTTACTTACAATTTTTTTTTATCTTAGCTTCAGTTAGTAACTTATTTTAAGTCAGGGATTTAGCGAACAATTGTATCTAGTTCATTCATTTTATTTGGTGCAGAATGTCTATATTTTTTTGGTTTGTTTTTTGTTTCCTGATCTAGTGGTGCTATCAAAGATCTACCCTCTGTTTTTAGAGGGTGCGTGCTGTCGTGATTGATTTACACTATGCTTACTTGAATGGAGCGTTTAAAAGAAAAACCCCATACTGTGCATTTGTGATGTTGTTTAGCAGTAAATAAATGTAAGCATCCAAGAAAACAGAGAAAATGTTGTGTGGTATTTTTGCACTTCGTCCACAAGAGGTCAGTCTAGGATTTAAAAAAAAAAATAAAATTCCTTCTGGTTTCTGTGGGTCCAAACACACAAAACTACATTACTTAAATACCTACTCAAATGAATTTTGTTAATATCTTCACGTATTTACCTTTTTATTTTGTTTGCACCCCAATAAGAGTTTTGAATAAGAGAGAATTTGACCAAGCACCATTGCTACTGTTAGGCTTCTACTGCATGAGATATTGGACTATGCAAACACGTGGCTGATGAATGCCTATTCCAAGTAGCTGCCTCATTAATCTTACAGACATGAACATTCGTTATTTTAGACATGATATGAAATTATTTGTTGTAATATCTAGTGTGGAAAACATTTTTCCTAGCTTCTCTAGAAAGGAATAAGGGCTAGTTCAGAAGCTAGTATCTTTTTGTGAACAGTTAAAGGGGACATGTCTAAGATGCTTTTGTAAAGTTTGAGAGTTTCTTTTCTTTATATTCTCAATTTTATTTTTATTATTGCTGTTTTTTATGATGACATCCAGGTGCTTATCACATCCCTAACATTGGCTAAGCTACCATGCCAAAGCTATCCCGAACTAGCAACAGCTAACTGCCTGAAGTGGTGAAAAACTTCCTTGGTAGCATTATTGCTTATGATGCTCACCTCAGTGCACTGTGGCTAACAAATTTATTAAAATCACATGACAAGGAGTTGCGTTTTACTTAAAAAAAAAAAAAAAAAACGAGAGGCGTTTCCATGTAAGATACATGCACTTTTGTAACTGACCCGTTATCTATACCTGTTTTTTTTTTTCTATGGCCATTACAGACTGGAAAGCTAACAGGCCACTTTGAAAGTCCCAGTACTTTCCCAAGTCACATCGACCTATCTTATCAAAAACAACAAGAAAAAACACTTCTCCACGGCATGTCCCCTTGAACGACAGGGTTACCAGGATGGGCCAGTTACTTTGTTGATCGTAAATACTTGTAATTAAATCAAATAACTTCTCATAATCGAAGGCAAAGTGTAAGTTCAGACAGTGTGGTTATGATGCGCATCAAGTGTCTTATACTTTTCAATTGTAAAATATTTAAAAAAAAAAAAAATGGAGACAGAAAAGACGCTGAGAAAAAGAAAAAAATTCTCTCCCTTTTCCATTGCATCTGTTTTTTTGGACTACTTTCAGGTCTTTTGTGTGGTTCATAAGATGGAGCTGGAATGGAAAGTTTGCAGCCCTGGTTAATGTTTTAGCTCAAACACAGCTGAACAAAGGTACTTCTAAAAGGATGTTGACATGTCGACTGTCAACTGCCTATTACAGAGTTATGCTAAACATTCAGTAGATAGTAGCCTGTAGCATAAGTCAAGTATAAGAGCCTATTGACTTCATTTTGGTTGAGGCTATGTCATCCTGCATCACCAAAATCTATAGTCACAAGCATGGAGTTATAGTATGGAGCTTCATCTCATCACTCAACGAGCCTTCTCAACACATGCTAGCAGCCAGTGTAACGTCACTACTATATATTCACAGCAACATTATAAATGAATAATGTGCAAACCTTAAGGGTTCCCTTGCACTCTAAACACTTGGCTCCTAAAGTATAGCTTTCGTTTACACAGTTGAAGAGATTTATTTAGTGACCTGCTCCTTAGGTCCTGAGTTATTTGAGGGTTCATAGAAAACACTTCGTGCTTTGGTATGTCTGTACTTGTAGCTACTTCAGCACACCAGTTTACATTAGTTGCATTCCTCCATAGGTGAAGACATTTACACTTGCTTATTCAACTGGACTGCACATTTATAAAGATCTGCCTTTCCTCTACCAGCTTATCATTGACTGAAAGACAGTGAGAGCAAATCTGGCACGATTTCAGTTTTATTTATGAGCACGTCTGTGTCATGAACTAATGAGCCAAACCGCTAAAAACAATCCTGGAAAATGCCTTACATGTTGCAAGGTTTGTTTTTTTTTTAAATATATTTTCCAGTGATGCTGGCTTATGCAAAGGAGGCTTATCTCAGATGAGATGCATGATGGATTTGGTGAAGACCTGCAAAAGAGACCTCGGTGTTCCTGCCAGCTCATCTTTCAGGAACGCTGGAGATGCCTGTGGTGAAGAGGACATTATGCAGATCCTACTTGATTACATCAATTTATTTAGGAGTGTGCTATTCTGCAAGGCCAGCACTGGATTAAGGTTAAAAAGGGGCATGACCAAAATGATAACTAAGCCTGTAGGTTTCATTAAACAATAACCAAAATGATAGGTAGGCCTACAGATTTTATTACAGTAATCAATAACCAAAACAAAAGCTTAAATATATAGATTTTTGCATGCTTGTGCCGAAACAGCAGAAATGTGAGCAGTATTCATTGTTCACACCCTTGCTGCATATCTTATGTACATCCAGAAGATTTAAAAAAGTGACTAGTTAGCACTAACCATCCCTCTCTGTCATGTTTCCAAGTAAAATGTTTAGCAATTTCATGCACAGAGATGTCAGGTTTGTAGGGTGTTATCAGTTATGCTGTCTGAAACTGGACCCGGCCCCGTGGCAGGAAGTGGAACTGGAACAGGTTTTGAAGCAGGCTCAGGTGTAGTGGCAGGCTTGACTGGGGACACTGGAACCAGTATATGTTCTGTGACAGCAACTGGAATGGGTCCTGTGGCTTGATCTAGAACAGGCTCTGGGCTTGAACTAGCTTGGAGATTTGTTCTCTCTGGATTTCCAGCTCAGATGTAGGCTCAGACTTGAGTTCAGATGTAGACATGGACTCAGGTGTGGACTTGGACCTGGATTCAGGCATGGACGTGAACTTGAACACCGACATGGACATGGACTCAGGCGTGAGAATATGCTCAAAAGCCTAGCGGAGGGGCGATGACCTCATCCTTGAAATCAGGAGCGCACTCCAGAGCAGAAGCCTCCCTTTTTGCCTCTGGCGGGGTCTCAGCCATATTGGCCATCCTTTCAACCATTGGAGGGGGCTCTGGAGCGGTTGCCTCCTTCTTGACGGAGGGGTCTCTTGAGTGCAGGTTGCATTCTTGAAGGCTCCATAGAACCACCTGAGCTTCTCACCAAAGTCCACAAGATTCCATAGGCATGGGCACTCCATGGTGATGAGGTGCTCAGAGAACAGGCATGTGGGTCCGGTGAGCCAGGATATCATGCACCTCACCCAGATGAGGTCTGAAGGTGGTTCATTAAATTCAGGCAAAGGTACAACGAACAGCAGGAAGTCTCAAAATCCAAAAACAGAAGCAAGGTCAGTTGATCAGCAAACAGAACCATGTAGGGCAGGCAAAAAGGCAAAGTCCAAAAACAGAATCAGGAAACTAAAAAGACAATTACAAAAAAAAAGAACCAAGGCTTGGCAATAGCAGTCACGAAGGCTGAACTAATGGTTCACAAACTGAAGGTGTAACTGGGAGTCCTTTTATACTGTACATGTGTGTGTAGATTGAATGCACCTGTATCCAATCAGCAGTCATGTGATACAAAGCCTGGGAGTGCGTCGGCCATGCTGGTTGAATACAAGTGATCATGGGAAATGGAGTTCGAGGTAGAAGGTAACTTTGAGATGTGTGCTTCAGTGCTGTTTGTGCAACGGAGATCATCGGGAGCATGCTAGGCACAGCAGAGTTCACAGACCGTGTTGTGCGTGCAGCGAGGGACAGATCACGACAAATGATGTCATGACACAGTGATGAGCTTTGTTTCTCTTTAAAACTTTCTGCTGTTGTGACTGTTGTCATAATCTGTGTTTCAAATAAAAAAATTCTGACCTTACATTCATAAGTTTTCCAGAGTAAAACCCAAAAGACAAAACAGACCTCTGATTAGGTTTAAAACTCGCATGAGAGGTTTTTTCAAATTCAAACACTAACTGCTCAGTTGTATAAATGAGACATATGTAAGTGGATAAGGGTGTCTGCCAAATGACATAAATGTAAACTGTAATAGGAAACCTGGTTAGTGTTAGTTCTCAATCATGGTCTAGAATAGTACATACTGTAAGTAGACTAAAACAGCATCAAATAATAACATTTTAAAATATTAGCACAAAATATTAATTTGTAAAATAAATAAATGAAACAAAAGAGGAGACTGTGAGTTTATTCGTGAATCAAGTGCTCCTATGTGGGGTCACGACCCCTAGTTTGGGAACCCTTGCATTAAACCATAACCATTAAACAACAAATTTTTCCACAGCTCAATGTGGGCGCAAAGTTTCCGTTTTAGAAATGAAACAGTTACTCGGTTATAGTTATAACAGCTTCTTTTTTTGTAATAGTTGTGGTTTATTTCCCTAGTGATATTGGGCTAGTGAGCCTCGTATGTCATCAAAATGCAAAAAAAAAAATTGAATTTAGAACAAAAGAGAAAAAAAAGCTCTGGTAATGATGTCTCATTGTATCAGAGTGTATTTTGACTAACAGCATGGCTGGTTTTCAGTTTACATACAAGGTTCAAGGCCTCATTTGTCAGTCAATTTGATTAAAAGCATCGGATGAATACATAAAAGGTCATGGAAATGTAGTAGTGTTAATATGAAGCACTCCATAGACAGAAAAAAAATCTTCACTGTGCAGGGGAGTGAGATGATTATATTCTAAAAACATTCAGAGGTCATTCTGGCACTGCTTGAGTCACCCCATGAGTGTTACTGGACAACATTAATCACTGTAATTCATGTTCGTTTTCTAAAGTAGCCCTTGACAGATGAATGTTTCTGTTCGAATTTGTAAAAATCCCTAAGAACAGACTCTACTAAACACA
The DNA here is from genome assembly GCA_030068355.1 of Notoglanidium maculatum. NCBI lineage: Eukaryota > Metazoa > Chordata > Actinopteri > Siluriformes > Auchenoglanididae > Notoglanidium > Notoglanidium maculatum. Next base: position 1,747,720 of record JAQQZX010000014.1, on the reverse strand, counting down.
TGCTAATTTATTATGTGGATTATCATACACTGTTCATGTCTGTTGAAATTGTTTGGCAACTTGTACATGAATTTTTATAAAGTTGTTAAAAAATGCCTTTCTGTCATCTACTGTTATGCTCAGCCCAACACACACATTTATTCACTTAGCAAAAATGCACAATGGTTATGCTAACTAGCCAGCAAAATAAAGTATCTGTGTCAGCTCTTCAAATCTAATTTGGATGTAGCAAGGTTGAAATATTAAGTATTATCTTGTTCCTGCTACTGATTCTCTGCTAATTACTAGTACTGCTGGACTAAATACCTAGCTTGTTAACTACCTAGCAAATGAGCTAATAATGTTGTTATGCTAGCTGTCAGGTTTAGATGGCATATTTGCTTTCTAAATTGATTTCTAAACACAGCAAGTCAAGTTTTGTATCTGAAATAGATAGTGTTTTATTGTTCCTGTTACTTCTTTCATGCTACCTAGGTGCTGTACTAATTAGCTAGCTTGCTAACTACCTAGCAGAGAAGCCTAATAATGTTATGCTAGCTGTCATGTATAGATGGAGTACTGGCGATCCAAACTGTACTTTAAACACAAATCAGGTTTTGTATCTGAAATAGAAAGTATTTTATTCTTCCTGATATGCAGATGTTTATCCTAACTATTAAATGTACTAATTGGCTAGCTTGTTAGCACTTAGCTGTCACACCTTAAACACTATTTAAATGGTATGTTTTATACAAGATCTTCATGGCAGTGGATTAGTTTGACCTTAGCTCAAAAACAAACGAACAATCAGCGCAGTAAATTGAGGAAATGAACAAAATGAAGGAAGTGTGCTAAAAATTAAAGCTCAGTTTCTGTCCATTGCCTAGAGAGAGAACTAAAACTAAAGTTAACTAAACTGAACTAAACTAAAAACATACATATTTTCATCACTGCACACTGCTAACAATATAATTACAATGTGCTCCATTCCTAGCGATGTTTGCGTGCCTTCTGCAGCCATGAGCAGTAAATCTGCAGTAAAATAAAAGAGAGTCAGTACAGATTTTGTCCTCGAGGGAAGAACAGAACTAAAACAATCAGCGTTCAACCAACCAAGGACGGCCAGCAGTTTGTCAAAAACCTGTCGACAGGCTGCTCTTTAATGTTGACTTTTATTGCGTTCACGTCTCCTGGTTTGACCTGATGTACGCCAGAGGGCAGCTGAAAGTATTTTCAGCCAGGGAATCTTTATTTTTTTATTTCTTTAAATAAAAAACACACAAAAATTCACTCACATGACACCCTGTTCCTCTGTTTTCCCATCAATTAGAAAGATTCACTGCTAGCACGAAAATAATTTTACAGTTTTAAAGACTTCAATTTCCTTCAATTTGACTTTATTGTTTACACAGCCCAGGTTTTAACAATACCTACGTTTCACAGAAAATAAAATTGAAATAAGTAATGCAGACACACCTGGTGAACATTAAGATTTTTATAGACAAATGTACTTTCATTATTATATTTATTTTTATAAAAAATAAGGCATGCTAAAACAGAAATGGGTAATGGAAATGTAATGGACTAGGATTATATGGCTACCTCGCTGATTACCAGTACAACCATTAAGTACTTTTCATAAGTTTATTTCTTCCTCTGCTCACATTGCCTTTGGATTTTATATTTTTTTATTAGAATTTATCATCATAAATTCTGAATAATAGGTTGAGAATGTGAGGTTAGTGCAAAGGTTAGATTTCAAACCATTTAGATGTGCTAGTATTTGAATATAATCAATGTCAGGGTGATACATAAATATCTTCTATAGAAATGACGGGCATGCACACTTCCTGTCCAATACATTTTAAAACCAAATAACATGTTAACATCCATTTTCTAAGGCTGCATTGTTTTATGATATAAGGGGGAAAATGTTCCGCTATCAAACTGTCTTTTAACAGGTTGGGAATGGACTTATTTAAATCCCAGACCTTCCCCGAATGATTTTCTTGGCATGTGTTTCCTGAAGCCTGCCAGCGTTCGCATGCCTCCAGTAAATCAGCTGTAAAATCGAGAGCACCGTAACAGATTTTATCCCCTATGTGTTCTGTTAGGAACAGAGCTGAGACAAGCTCAGCCAAGCAGCGACAGCAACCTGGAGGATTTCTCTGCCAAGGTTCAAGGACTAGTGGCAAAGCCATCAGAGTGCAGACAAGTAAAATGCACTAATAAAAGGTGTGAAAATAAATACATTTGTTCACAAGAGATAACTGAAGAAATTAATTTGTTCAAGCCCATTGGGAGTTAAAAAAAATTCTGGGCTAAAGCTCAAGATACCTAATTTAATAAAACTGGAAAAGCATGGAAGTGGTTGAAGATACAGGTTTCCGCAGACTGTAAAATAACAGAACCTGCTGGAATGTGTTGATGGATTTGAACAAAACTGAGCACAGGAGACCACCATGACTACAAAACAGAATGAGGGAAAGGCCAAATTAAAACCATTCAGGCTGACTTTAAAGGGGTGGTGGGGTGGGGGGGTTGCTCTGGGAAGCGAAAGACATTTTGACAGAGTGACAGCTCTGGTTTTTCGAGCAGGCCAGACACCAGAAAAAGTAGGAAAGAGAAAAATGAAGATCGAGGGAGAGAGAAAAAGGGAGCAAAATTGTGAACAGAATCAGAAGAGACTTAAAAATGGACGAGCATACAAGGAGCCAGGCCTTGCCTCCTTCTTCTAGATGAGCTATGTTCCAAATAATGCATCTTTGTGGCCCAGGAATTTCTCAACATGATCTAGAGAATCCAAGAAGGCCACATTGGGATGGTTTCAGCCTTTAGTATTCTTTTGTTTCTCATCTGGTTTGGAACAAGAAGTCTGAGATTTCAAACCGCACCTTATTGTCTTCGCGTCTTTCCATTATGTAACGCACACAGGCTAATCGTTTCTAAGGTAATCAAAAGCCCGAAAGCACCAATGCCAAACCCCATGTCAGAATTCACCAATGGTACAAAGTGTAAATGGGATCGGTATGGTACATTACCACAGGGCTTCCGATGTGATGTTATCTCAAATTTAGGATGGCACAGGAATGGGAATTTCCATAACTGAAATCAGCAAGGGTTTCTTACATGCTGCCAAGGCAAATATGAAAAAGAAAAATCCATTATTCTTTGACTCCAATCCTGGAATTGCTTTAGCTCTGATACATGGGTCCATTTAGCGGCCCACTTCATATGAAAAAAATGTCAGAAGGTAAACTTTTCTGTTTCCATTACATCTCCAGACCATCTCAAACTAAACCCTTACCAAATTCAGAACAATACCATGCTGTTATGCTTTTTAAACAAAACCCTTTAAACCCTCTTTGTACTTTCCTGCACTGTTGTAACAGGCCTTTTTGCCTTTAATTTGTCTGTCACCATTTTGTAAACTGAAAAATCCTGTAGCCATGCGTTTTCAAACCTGGTTGACAAAAACGAACTCCCTTAACGAGTTTTGGCCACAGTATACTCATTTATCCACCACTTAAAAGGGCACTGTTCAGACAGGTCATTGGTCTATAGTGCCAAGCGATTGCAAGTACTCAAATTAGTCATCTAAACACTGGTTTAAAAAAATAAATTACATATTTCAGTTGAGGATAATTCTGGCAAATGTCTTGGTGCTTTCACATATACATGTTTAGTGCGTTTGATTGGAACCCTGGGTGTGTTTGCCTTTTGGCAGATGAGAACACAGAAATCACACTGGGTGTGCACCAAATAACCAGTCCAAAAGCATCCTCCAATCAAACTCAATTGCGGTTCAATTGCAGTGAGAAAGTGATTTGACTATGACTCGACCCGTCTGCTGGAAGTGAACCAAACATGTCATGCTGCTAAACTCACTTCTACATCACATCTATATAGACAAACAAAAAAGTTTGGGAAAAAATATGCTCAACACTATACATAAGATCGTTTAACCTATCTATTCATATAATTATATAGTAATTTATTGAGCTCTGACTCTATGCTCAGGCTACATCTCTACACTCCGTAAATTTTTTCTTACCTATTTTCATTACTGTTTTTCTAACTAGTGAATGAAAGAAGTTTTCAGTCTCTAACCATCAGCTAATGTTTTTTTTTTTTTTTGCTTTTTAGCTTGTTTAATTATACGCAGTGTGAAACTAAACCAAACCAATGGGGCAAAACCAACCAAAAGCATCAAATGTCTCACTCTGATTCACTCTCCACAAAATCAAGTTTAATATATAACCAAAAGTATGTGGAACGGGTTAGGGGGTTTGGGAAATTCCAATGACGGGAAAGCTCAAAGAAAATCCCGTGCTTCCAACAGATTGGGGAAGTACCACATATGGGTGTGAAGGTCAGGGGTCCACAGACTTCTGGTTATATATGGCATCGGTGTGAAACCACCACCCTTGGCTCTAAAGAGTTTGATTTGGCCATTTTGGTGCATGCATAATTATTTTATTGATTTTAATTATTGATACATTTCCTGTAAGAGAGCACTCATAATCAAGCATCAGCTAATTGTTTTCAAATGTTTACTGCATGACATTAAACCAAAAACTGCCTTGTGCAAAAAGTACATTTGACTGTAAAAATACTAATAAAGTTTACTTTTGCTATCCCTAAACATGGACTATATGTTCCAAGAAGTATATAGGAACAGTGTGGAAGCTGTTATTCCTTCTTGAAAGTCACTGGAACTGCTAGCCTACACATAATAGCATCTCCATCTTAGAAGGTAGAGTGTGTTCACTGTACACTCTACGTTGTTGCCCTTGTCTGAACCTTCCTGCCTGAAAGAAGACCCTTAATCTCTGGCCCATACAAGGCAGCTCCATGAGAGAAGTGGTTCAAAATGTGTATGTTAGTGCAAAGTGTTCTTCCATGCTCTTCATGAGAGAATTCCAAACGCCAATATCCAAACTCTAATAATCTGTACTCTGTCAAGCTGTGTGTGTACTCCTGCTGCCAGAAGGGATACTGCTGCCAAATCCTGAGACAGTTCTACTGCTGTGGCGCCACTTGCCGTGTGAATCTGCCTGAATCATCCTGATACTTTACTGCACTCGTGGTTTACACCCAAGTCTCACCCTGGCTTCAGTGTTAAATATCACCTGGATACCTAAGAGCTGCTGCTGTAATCATAAATATAGTAAAATGTCCTGTAGCTCATCCCAGGACTCATTCCCAATCTGCTCATACTGAACATCCTTACAATTAATTTAGTACTGTTTGTATTTACTCTTCTAACCACTCAATAGTGTAATCTAGTGTAATAGTGTAATTTATAATCTCACCACCTGGTATAACCCAGAAAAGGACAGGCTCCCTTTGGAGCCTGGTTCCTCTTCTCAATTGCAAATCTACAAAATAGGAAACCACATCAGCACTGGTCCTCTTCTGTTCTTCTCCAAGGTGAGATATGACCACTTGTGCCATTCGCTCTGATCTCCTGCTGCTTAATGGCCTGACAGAGTGCTTTTATTACCACTAGGCCTTCTTTATTGGAGCAGTGATTGGTCTCTAATGGAAACGGTATCCACCCTCTCAGGCTTGGCGAAGCTGTGATTTACAGTCGCTGACCTTGGGCGTAGCTTTTTTGTAGCCAGCATGCAGAGAATCGAGGTGGGGGGGTGGGGTGTACAGTAGGCCCTGTATAGACAGAAACAGAATGACAGCCATTACATCACTTATTCAGTCACTTGTTCAGGATCGCTGCTTGAGTCTTGCTGTGTGCCTATTAAAAGCATTTTATCCACTATAAAAGAACTGTAATTGGCTCGGTTAGGTTATATATACCATTTGCTATAGTTATATCAGAGGAGTGATTATTGCCACTGTGATAAATCGAGACACTACAGGAGGCCTTACTCTTTTAGCTTAAGGGAAGTTTCCTAAAAGCCTCAAACTGTAATGCACAATTTTGATTATGTTGCTTAGGCTTTGTGTTGACTGCTTATATATATTTGCTTATTTATTGAATGGGTAATATATTCAAATCTGCCTTGAATTATTCTGATCACTCTAAAGGAATGTTTTGGTGAAAAAATCAAATGTCTACAATTTTCTTGTTACTCCAAATGTATCATTACATTCATCTCTGTTGTTAGCTAACCCTGCATTCATGCTAGCATGTGACAAGACACTCATGTCGCTTGTAGTTTGTCTCCTGTTAATGTGTTGTTTCTTTCAGGTCATGAACTATCCAGTATTTTTTTTGTTCGTATGAAAAACAGTAGTAGCTGTATATAACTTCTAAAGCTGACTAACACAGAATGCACTATTCAGTTTGAAAACTGATTGTTTGATTTACATGTTACATGCTAGGCTAATCACCACAGGTATTAGGGTGAGGGGAAAATCAAGTAATTTTTGGCTTAACTAATCCTTTATTTTAGTTAATATGGTGAGTTATTTTCCATTGATTGGGCTACTAGTTATCAGAATCAGGACAGAAAGGACTTCTTACTAGTTGATTGATATTTCTTTGATGTCAAATTAATTTGCTATTGTGGAGATATAAAACAAAGTTGTCCCTATTTTTTACCAGAATCTGTTGAACATTTGTGGAGATGTGAATTGTTGTCTCAGAAAAAAGGTAAACACCCAGAGGCAAAAGAGTGCAAAGACTCATAATACCATAAGTTATTATTGTAAAAAAACAAGGAAAAGTTTGAGGAAAAAGCATCTAGCCTAGGAGTGCACAATGTCAGAGAAGTTTCGATATATTCAAAGACGTGGGAAGGCATGTTTTCAGTCATAGCAGGAATTTGACTTTGGACCACCATCAAAGCGCCTGACCAATAGAAGTAAATCCAACCCGATGAGAAGGCCCAACCAGTAATGAATGAATTACAGAGTGGATAAAAACTGTTGTTTTCTTTTCTTTTCAGCAGAAAGTTCGGGATGTCAGCACCCCAATGATGTGCCAAAGGAAAATGTGAGCTTAAGAGGGCATCCACACCACATACATTAAGGATTTTAAATCAAGTTTGAGCACAGCCATGTGTTCAATTATCCTTGATGAAGATATGAGCCAATTTGACAGGGCCAAGTATGTGTCTGGAGCTGGAAACAATTCAGGATATATCGTGACAAACCATGTAATTTGAAAAGAATTAGCGAAGACTTCAATGTGAGAAGGCAACTAATGTAATGTCCAAAAGTCTACAACTAATTTTGTGAAATGATATGTCTCAAAAATTACATAATCATTTTTAACTATGGGCATTTTCACAGTTGGCCATAATGCTTGACTCCGATTGTGGACTTGTTTGGGGATGGGGCCATTTTCGTATAACATTTTTAGCCATGCAGGCCATCACAAGGTGCACATTTATTGCAGTGTTCTCAGTGCAAGCACTTACACCACAAATGTAAGCTAGTCCTGTGAATGTCTGGTTTTACATATCAATAAGAAGTTTGTCTTCACTTCTGACCATTATAACCTTTTCCCTACCATCACAAAAGTAGAAACAGGAAGTATCATGACGAGTAGTAGTACAGAAAGTATCCTGTAACTCGGCATGCAACACAGGGAGGATAGAGCTTCCATACCTGATACAGACAGTCTGTTTTTTGATGCAAGCACTAGATAGCCATTTTCGAGAGAACCAGGGATAAGTTCTCTCAGATTCGAAAACAGCAAACATATTTCATCAAATGCACCAATCTCTGGAAAATATATGTCAAATCGATGTACAAGAATGTTGCCAGCGAGCAGTAGGAAAGACAACAGAGTTGTTGATAGACAACAGTACTGAAAGCGTCAATGCCTAATGTTGCCAGCCTAATGATCTGCCTTGTCTGTTTCTCATCAATTTCAGCTATTTTCTCATACACAGACTCCATGGTGTCTCAGTGACACAATTCACATGATATTTGTATGAAATTTTTATGCCAATTTGAAGAAAACTTAAGAACATGCAGATGTCTACACAGGCAGTAACTGGAGCTTAGGACCAAACCACAGACCCTACAAGACCCTGAGGCACCAACACCATAACATATTAAAAATAGAAAAGACAAAGTAGCTTTAAAGAACTTTGGATGTACCCTCAAGAGGAAACAAACTCAAAAGGATTTCCATTTTCTTCTGGATGGCACTAATGAAAAACCCAATAAATGAGTGAAGAAACATAACAAGTGCAGATGCTTCCAGAAGGTGTACTGCATGATGCCGCTAAGTATTGAACACCCTATCATGCACTGTGGCATGTATAAAAATATCGAACAGGCCCAGATGATGTTGATGTTGAAGGATGATGGAAGGGAGGAACGATCTGAAAGACTAAAGGTGGGTTCATTATTGGGGCATGGATGGCGGGATGGTCAATCACAAAGAAATTATAATACTGATCCAATTTTTTTTTGTTAGACATTAGGAGCCCCCTCCTTGATTAGACATGGACAATTCCCCATCATAATTTTGCAGAGATTCAGAATATTCTACCTTGTGAACAGGGATGAATTGTCCCAAAGAAGCAGTCAAGTGTCCCAGCAGAGGTCATCCTAGACCCATTGTTAATAATTGGTTTCCGTCACAATCCTGGCCTCCACACACCTAACCCAGAGGTTAACCTTGGCTCCAACAGTCATGGGTATCGACTGCTACCCAGGGTGGAGTCTGTCATACCCGCACCCTAGAAAGATTTTACCTTAAGAATTCTGGCGTTATTGATTTCTAAACATCTTTCTGCACATTTTAGATTGTATCATAAAATCTGCCTTCTTTAATAGAACATGCATCTGACATGCCAACCTGTCAGAATATGTCATTTGAAAAGTGAAGCTAACATATTATTCAGATAAGTTTCATGAGTGTCCAATGTGTAAAATTATATTCTATCCTTTCATAACAAAGGTAGTTGAACCTACTGTGTATGTATTTAACATACCACTTTAAAATTGACATTAAAAAAACACCCCTAGGGCCCTACACCAAGATTTAAATAGGACCAAGTTCAATGCAGTGAATTGAGCTTTAAGTTTGGGGGCAAAAGAGTGGTTGTCCCCTGCTGTGCACTGTCCCATAATGCAATACAGCTTTTCACAGACCACAACACCACCTGCAAGATTTGATCAGCCTTCAAAGGCTGCATAAACACGGGTGATCTGGGCTCCGGCTGGACCTTCGATTAGCATGCAAAACTGTTGGCAGCAATACAAGGATAACATACAAGAGGTCTAATGTTCAGTCAATATCCAAAAGGTCAGAGATTTCATAAACATACATAAGGTCTGTGTGAACTGGGGAATGAAGTCGCCCTGGACGTTTAAGTAGAGAAACCAAAAATTCATGCTGCAAAATACTCTTCAAAATGATAAGATATTCAACAGACAGTGTTATTACAGTGGACACTTTAAAATATCATTATATCTGCGTTTCAGGAAGAAAGATGGCAAGTGATTACACAAACAACATGATGAAGCTTTCACATGATAGTTTACAGTTTATTTCTGGTTCAGATGAATGAGAACAGCTAAACATGGATTGATAATTTTCAACATATAATAACAATAATTTGCGATAATCTTGTGGAATTTATTGTATGTTGACCCATGCCTCGTTTTGTAATTTCATATTAAAAGCAATTGTCAAAGTTTTCAGTTTACCAGTCAATCTATGTCTCATTCTCAATTGTGGGTGTTGACTGAAAGAATATCTTCATGGGCAGACATGAGGTTTCTTCACAGCCTTACTGGGCTTAGTCTCCATGATAGACTGAGGAGCCCACCAACCCAATTGAGCCTCAAAGTAGAACTGTTGCTTCTTCAAATCAAGAGGAGCCAGTTGAGTTGGCTTGGCCATGGTATTAGGTTGCCCCCTGTTTGCCTCTCAGGAGAGCTGTATCAGGCAGGACAGATCCAGGAGCTACTGTGGCGTTCATATCTCACAGTTGGCTTGGGAACATCTGGGGATTGTCCATGAAGAGCTGGAATATATGGCTGGGAATAGAGAAGTCTGGACTGACCTTCTTGACTTTATGTGACTATGAACCCTATAAGGAAAAGTGGAATGTAAATGAATAAATAAACTAAATGCACCAAAAGCAAAATCAAGTATGAACTATAACTGTTTAAATTAGTTGAAGTAGAGTTAAATTAGTTAAAATAATTTAACTAAACTTCTTTAGAAATCCAGATGAAAAACTTCATACATGCGTGAGCAACACTTCTGTTGGTGGAAATGCACAATTGATGAGAGGTCAGAGGGAAATGACCAGATTGGTTCAAGCTGCCAGGAAGGATTTAGTAACTCGTGTAATAACTCTTTCCAACTTTGCTGAGCAGAAAAGCATCTCAGCATGCACAAAAACGTCTGCTGTTGTAGCCCATCCATCTCAAGGTTTGATGTTTTGTGCATTCTGAGATGCTTTTCTGCTCACCAGGGTTGTAAAGAGTGCTTATTTGTGTTACTATAGACTTCCTGTCACCTCAGACCTGTCTATCCATTCTCCTATGATCGTGCTCATCAACATGGTGTTTCAGCCTGCACAACCTCTACACACAGGATATTTTTTTGCACCATTCTGTTGTGTGTGAAAATCAGTTGCTGAAATACTCAAACCAGCCCATCAGGCACCAACAACCATACCACACTTAAAGTCACAGAGATCACAAATTCTGATGTTTGATGTGAACATAAACTGAATCTCTTGATCTGTATTTGCATTTTTTTTTTGCATTATGCTGCTGCTACCTGATTGGCTGATTAGAAAACTGCATGACTGTGCAGGTGTACAGGTGTTTCTATTAAAGTGGACAGTGAATGTATATAATGGACATAGGTGTGTGCACATATACGTATAGATCTGTGTGAAAGAAAGAGAGAAAAAGCACTTGAACAGTAGCTTCACTGATGGGCGTGGAGAAGGAAACAATAGGGAGCAGATGTGAGAAATCTGGGGCACTGGAGAAAATGCAGAGCACTTTTCGGAACAGTGGATGGCTCTTGGCCAGCAGCATGCTGGGATATGCATGAAGTTGGATCAGACCAAAGTTTCAAAGCCCACAAAAAAGGAAAGGGTTTGAGAAACTCCAGGTACTTTATATTCGATAAGGATTCTCATGAATTCCAAATAAGCCTAGTTGTGGTTGAAAAGAGATATATCTTTGTAGCAAGCTTCGTATTTTTTGTCTTTGTTTTCTAAAATTGCAGTATGACAAAGACAGGCAAATATAAATACAGGAAACACCATCCGTGAATGCAGTCTTTGTAGTGCATCTTGTGAAAGAAATGTTGAGTTGATCCCTAATGTGATTTGCCAAGAAACAAAGAGCTGTTCAAGAGAAAGAGGAGAAACAATTGCCTATAATTTGCTTTCTCAAGCCGATTCTGGGGTCACACTGACCTGCACAGTTTCAAGGTTTACAAGATCAGCAGCTAATTATTAAGCCATTTAAGAGCTGGTTCTGGTATGTCAGACTGAATCGTAAAACTATGCAGGACAGTGGGTAACTAGGATTTATTTTAAAAACCCTGGCCTGTAGGTTTATCCACCACACAGCAAATCTCTATCTTTTTGACCACACGCCTAAATCTACATATAGATGTTCAAAATGTGAAGTTTTCTTAAGACCGGGAATATTTCAATTCTTGGCTAGGGTTCAACTTGGGGCTTCATGACCTCAGAGGGCCACAAGCTGGTTCTCTTTAAAATCAAGATTTACAAATGGGAGAGTAATACAGATGGACAGACAACTGGAATGCATTTGTATTCCTCTCCGAAAAAGCTGCCACATGCTCGGTTTCATTTCAGGTTCTTTAGGTATCTCTGGGTAACAATTCTAAGATTTAACAATAACCTCTTTGTTAATCCGATCTAGTGATGTGAATATAGTTTATCATATATAGTGTATGTATGTATGTATTGTATATTTAGGTGGTGCAGCAGGTAGTGTTGCCACCTCAATGCCCCAGGGTCCCTGGATCACTCTGGATTTCCAATGTTGTTGCAGTAATGACAGCGAAATGTTAACTTTTCTAAAGAAAGTGTGATGATGTAAGGCAATGTAATCCTATTTAGCTTGCTAAATAGGGTTAATTAAGAGTAGCCTTGAGCTAAACCCAAAGTCTTTTGCAACTTCTTGGCTCACCTTCAACTGAACCACAACTTGGTAAACCAAATCACTCTGCAGTAGGCCTGGACCAAATGCTTCATGTACACTAACTCAGGGAGCTCATTAAAAAGAATAGTGCTTACTAAATGAGACTGTGGTACTGTGTAAGTGGCAAGCCAAAAATGTTCCCCCTAAGTTGTTTACAATAAGTCTCTAAAGGTCTTTACACCATCTGAACTACTACATTATTATATATAGACTCTAGTCAACCATTTTGTTTCAGGAGCCTAAGGATGTGTTAAAAAAAAAAACCAGCATGTGCCTCATAATGTTTATTAGCTGTTTAATATCCTGTTTAGATTGTACCTCAATGTTTTGCTTCCTCCTGTGGGATTACAGAGCGTCTCCATGTCTTCCCCATGACCACACCAAAAAGCTAAAATCAGTAGCTTTATTGTAAAATTTATTCTAACCAACCAATAGTGATGAAGATGTGGTAGAAGCACATAAAGAAGATGGAGCTGCATTTTGTGCTGTGTTGGCCCTGGTTTTGGCTATGTGTTGGGTTCTTTTAAATGAGAGATGCAATGTTATTTCATTGTCATAGTAAATCTGTAACTTGCCATTGTTTCATCATTTTACCTGGCCAGTTATGACAAAATCTGCAATATGCAGGGGAAATACCTACATTTTTGACCAGCATATTTTGATCACCCTTGTTTGATCCTCTGAGCCTGGGGCAGTTTTCGTTTTAAAGTACTTTTCATATAATTGTACCTAACCAATTTTACCAAAGTTAGCTATAATGTGAAATACTGATGCACCACAAATGTACTGATTTGTTGCTATGGTCCAACATACAGAGGTCTGATACTCTTGAGTGCAAGAGCCCGGAGTACACGAACCTTCCATGCTATCAGGTGGTAAATGTTTCATGCATGGTGTGCACTTCAACATCTGGATCAAGTGCAGGTGCAAGGTATTAGCAGGGACTGGTAGAAGGCAGGAAGTTTCAGTCTACATTATCGATGTATGTGGCATCGATTGCATCATATAAACTTATCACAACCTTTCCAAAGGGAGCAAGGTCTCCTAAGCTCCGCCAAAATCCAGGCATGGAATCTCAGCTTTATAATGGAGTTTCATAATCCCTTCTCTTATGAGCTCATGCAGTACGCCATACTAAAATGTTTCTTTTTTCAAGAGATCACACACAACAAAAAGTGTGGAGGAACTACATGCCGTATTGAAAAGCTCATGCTGTATCCACTGGTGGCTGAGTGACTCAGGAGTGACTTTGTGGTTGAAACCAGTGTTCTGACTAAAGTCATATCACAAATCAATTTCTATTCAGCATTGCAGCATTCCAGCATTCCTTGATATGCCCAGCACTTGGCCTCTAGTAATATTTGGACTAGACTGTGCAATTCAATCATCAGACCAACTGTTCATCTGTCACAGGGAAAAGACAAGGGAAGCTGCTCTGTATAAACAGAGACTAGCCCACTCCTGGTGGGACAAGTTTATCTCCCTTATGGGCATGAAATTTGTGTCACTCCAGGAAATCAGAATTACTGCAACTTGAGCATCACTGTGCACCTTCACCAGGTTCTACAAAGCTAAAAACATATTTCTCAGTAGGATTTGTGTCGTGGTCAACTCCAAACACCATCCCAGTCAGTCCTAAGGTGTGGGTTGTTTCATCATGATATGTAGCAAAAGTTATCCAAAATTATAATGGATGCAGCATTCCATCCATCCATCCATCCATTCATTAACTATACCATTTATCTATTAAGGGTCATGGCAGGGTACACCCTTGTTCATCAATCTATGCAAGGCTACTGTATTGAGAAAGGGGAACCAGCTGAGCATTCTTTCTTACTTGTTTGTACCAGACAGGAACTCCTGTCTCTAAACAGAAACTGGCCTACAGAGTGGTGAACATCACCACCTTGGCCTAAAGACCCAGCATGACTTTACACGACACTCTACAATGAGTGTCCTCCTCATGGACATTATGTAAAGGCATGCCACTCCAGGATGTCTGTGCTGATGTTACCTGGGCATCACAGTGCTACTTCTCCAGGTTCTGTTTGCTTCTCTGAGCAGGAAAGATAGGGGTTTGTCTATAATATGATTGACAGATGGGATGCGACACAGCCAAGGAGTCCAGACAAGCATTTGATAGATTTGCAATCTAAGACTTGTAATATATGGCAAGATATGTATTTACATGTTATCTGTAACAGGAAGAATGATAGGAAAGAGCACACATCTTCATGGATTTTGTATAGATAAAAAGCAGAAAAACGTAATGATTCCTTCAACATTCAAAAAAGCTGTCTATATCCAGCCACGTTCAATCTGTTATGCCCACAGTCAGAGAAGGCCCAAAGTAGGGAGAAAAAAAAACCAAGTTGTATGACATGTGGGTTGAGTTTGTAATTTAGTCCCATGGGGCCTCAGGGTTGGTGACATCATTACACCATGGAAAGAAAGCTCACTCTTCCCAAAACTGTATATTAGATGGATCCAATCCAATTCCTCCATCTTCTCATACTGTTCATAATGGAAGCGGGTGAACAAAGCAAGTCTGGAAGATATCCCACATATTCCATCATCCTCTGGATTTAATTACCAAAGATTTCTGGTTCATACTTTTAACATTAACACCTGGAGACTTAGCGCTTCCAAGTGTGCTAAGTAACACAACACTCTCATTCTGAGAGCCAACATAGCTAGCTATCACAGGATAATATTACTAGTTATTTATCCAGCTTACTAATACGTCCTCCTGACAAGTCTGAACGAAAGTTCATGTTAGCTTGTACCGAATGAGCAAATATTTGCCTAAATACATGGCTGCATCACATTTTTTCACCTCATTTTTCCTCCATTTAGTAAAAATATGCTTTGTAAACAGATGAAGGCATCTGAAAGAAATGCTGTTATTGCTAAACCTCAAGCTTTGCACCTGCTCAATCACCCCACTCCATCTCTATCATCTTTGCACATTTTAGTGAAATCGTATCTTCATTTTCCACTGAGTGTATTAGATGTTCAGATTCCTCATCATTATGGAGAGCCACAGCGTTCCTGAATAGGTTCTTTGTGGTAATAATAACTTGTAAACATTGAAAATAAAAACAATTTTCAGATTTCGGACTAAACATTGCTCCTAATTGGCAAACTCTTTAAAAATGTGCACCTGTGATCTATGGGCCTCATTTATCAAGCTGGATATGCATGGATTTATTTGTAAATCATTCGCAGGAGCATTTACACAAGAAATGCAGTAGTCATGAAAATACAGTGAGCTCCTGAGTTTTGTATATGTAAAAATTTACATATAAGGAGACTCATTAATGTGAATTGATTTGCTTCAAATCGTATGATTGGTGACTGCAATCCAAAAAATTCCATGAATTAAAGACAAATAAGGCTATAGGCTCAGGTAGGACAAAAGAAATTGCACCCTTTAAAAGAAAGTTTGTATGTGTCTATGGTATTTTGTCATTTTCAGCTCTTTGTAAGCTTTGCATTTTATGGAATTTTTTACATCACTAAATGAACATGTATTGTGAAGGTGCTCGGCTAATTGTTGCTTCTAAAGATACATATGTGATAACGAAGAAAATATTTTCATTTTCAATTTGGAAAAGATTTGACTCTGGCATGAGGTGTTTTGTTTTTTTTTCCAGACTATTCGATAAAGCAATATTTCGCAAATGGAATAAACGGAAACATGGTTTTCTCATTTAAGTCACATGTCAGGAAGACAAATTTGGAAATGATACCTTTCCAGCAAAAAGAACTATCACAAGAGTAGAAAACCCAGCTTAATTCGCTCAGCATCACTGGAAACACTGATCATTTGCAATTGTGTTTTATCAAAAAATTTTTAGAAATATTGCTTCTTTTCTGCAAGCCTGCAATGGAAACCTGGGTAGATGCCAAAGTAAAAAAACAAAAAAGAAAGAAAGAAAGAAGAAAAAAGAAAAGATAAGGTAATAATATATGTGATGAATATAAAGTTCCAGACATTTGAAATCAATAGACAGTTGTAATGTAGTTTACAAAAAAAAAAAAAAAAAATTAGACCATTTTAGCACTAAACTAGATGATTTCATTACATTTAATTACCCTGGAATTCACACTTGGGAAGCAGAATGCAATAAAATCTAAATATATTGCATGATTTCAATAAAACGCCACGATGAGTGAAAAGTGCTGCATTTGTGTCTGATATGTTGCATTTTATGTTCTGATTTATTGCATCTGCTTCCTGATTTATTGCTTGAGGAACCACAAAGAGAGGCAACATGTGTCTTGGACTCATGTTTGGGATAAGCTTCCTCTCCGATTACATACATGCTTTAGTCTCCCCATAAATGGAAGGATGTGGATTACAACACTGCACCCGCAGCTTTTATAACAAACGCCAAACCAGCGCAGGAAAACAGCCGACATGGTGAATGAAGTGGAGCGGGGGAATGTGTGGAAAAATTGGCCATGAGGATGAGAGACAATGAGGGGGTGGGGTGTTATTCAATGTCCCATGCTGGTACTGGTATACTTCCAGTCTGAGAGAATAAGGTGATCTGAGAAAAGGGCTGAGAGATGTTTCTTTAAAAACGTACCTAGCAAATTATCAAAAATCAATCAGCGAATCAAAACATGTTTCAAATCATACTGCATTCTGGAAGCAATCAGGGCATATTTTCAAGTTCCTAAAATAGGGAGAAAGGCGGTTTTCGATTAGAGAATGCAAGACAGCAATGCAGGATGGGTAAACACTGGGCTAAAGTCTCAGACATATGGCTCGGTCTCACTAGAAGCCAGGATTAGTTCACGTTCTTAAAAAAAAAAAAGCTTGCTTAGTTCTCTTTTATTCACCAAAGCTACAATGTTAGCACAAAAGAAATATATATATAAAAACCACATTCAGGGAGTCATCACTGTAAGCCGTGTAATAAACTATTTTTATGGTTCTACTCGTGTGCTGTTAGTTAAGAGCACATTTGCAGTTCACACTGGGGATTAGCCTAATGCTAATAATATATATTTTACTGCAACATGTACCACATAGGCTTTGATTGTTTAAGTGAAGGATGATGTAATGTAAGCATGACACAGATCTCACTTTGCTTCATTAAAAATCTTCAGAACGACCAAGTGGATTTTAGGGATTTGCGTTTTTACTTAGGGAACTACCCAAAAGGGTGTGTAGTTTTTTTTTTTAAAAAAAGAAAAGAAAAGTGAGCTCACTCAAAAAACCCCAAAGCGACAAAGTTATATAGACTATTAAAGCAAAATTGTCCTAGTCATCTTTAATAGCTTTGGTGAGATGCATATTTCTCTCACTTCTAACACAGTAATGAATCATGTTGTTTCCGGGTGGAGCTTTAGACAGGTTTGTCATTAAACACGGCGTGGTGTGTGTGTTCTTGCTGGAGATTTATGTCTTGTTGTTCTACCTGTCCACCCCTCCACAGCATGGAAGTGGATGCCGCTACCGGTTCAGACGGCATAAAAACCAAATCGTATCTCCTTTATTTACGAGCTTATCTTACTTTTGATGAGCTCTGTCATTTGTGGTTGCTTTGTTCCCCACTCAGAAAGCTAGTTAAGTACAAACGCTTCTTTTTTTCCTTTCCCTTAACCCTAAAGTAAGTCAAGTCAGAGTTTAAGGGTGATAAAGCTGTAAAACTGAACCTCTGATTAGAGACAAATTCAGATGCTAAGACTTTCTGCAAAACCATATTGCATATCGCTCGACTAATCTGTAAGCGCCCGCTCCGAGTTTATGCGGATGATGTAAAGCAGAGAAACAAGCTGAACCGAGTGGCGCGTACATAATGAATCCACAACTGCATCATGAAATTGAATGTTAATTTGACAAGTACATTAGCTAACCATAACGTAACACGGACAAAGCAATGAGTTACTTTAAAACTGTAAACTGAACTCAGATAATAACAGTGTTCATAAATAAGGCAAGATGTTCAGCTCATATTGAGCACAAGAGAAATGTTTGGCCGTCATCTTCTGGAACATTCCCAGATGTACACTCGCTCCAGGCTTCAAGTACTTGACAGAAAATAAATCACATTTTGGGTTCTGTGTTGCTCTTGAAAAAAATGAAAAGCTCATAAATCATGTAGCGTAAATTAGAAACCGCAGAAAGAGGCCTAATTCTTAATGTCCTCTTGGCTGTCTCTGCCAGGACCAGACTGATTCAGATGGAAATCCCATTCCCAGTCACTCAGAAAAGGGACCCCTTCCATCACCAACCAAAAGAAAAATTATAAAACAGGCTGAGAAAGAGCAGGCTTAGATTATAGAGGTCTTATGCTGGTCCTGGCTTTGGACAATGAGTCCATTTTCCCAGGTTTCCAGACGCACCCCCCCACCCATCCACCTCTGCAGCGCAGGATAACTAAATAAACAGAAATGGAGATTGAACCCCACTCCAAGTGGGAAAGAGAATAAAAGTGACGGACAGTTAAAATGCCGTGCATAACTCAAATTGTTGCATTGACATTGAATTCTGAATAAAAAGTCATCCAAACAGGAATGTTCGAAGCCAAACGTGGGCTTCTTTGCACTTCATCCAGGTCTTTCTTGCCGTCTTTTGTCTCAAAGAAAACACACACACACACTTGTATACTTGCTGACAAGGCATTTGACCTGCATTCACTCATGCGTGCCTGATTTAATTGCTTTTCCAGTGGCTGGTATAACACATTCATGCAGCTGAGCCAACAGTTAAACTACACCCACTGTTCTGATGGATAGTTTTCCCTCAAGTCACTATGGTGGAATTGTTATTAAGGTTCATTTTTAAAGTTTGTGTTCAGACCTGGGCGATAGTAATATCGTGTACATACAAATTATAGGAATAACAGTATTCGATAAAATTCAATATTTTGCAAACAACGATGTGAAGATAATTGTGTTTTCTACTAATAATGCTATCATAAGGAACCTAATCAGAGGAGAGAGAAAAAAATATTTAACCATTCCAATGTTGCAGTTTAAAAGTCACTATTCGTCAAATGACGCACATACATACAATAGCTACCGCATCGAATAGAATATATACAGTATGTACTATTTGGATATATTGATTATAAGATATCAGAATAACAACACGTTTTCGGGAACATATTTGTCTGTATCAAGTGCTAGAGAAGCTGAAATGCAGAAAAACACCAACATGGCCAAAACTTCTCAAATGAACAACGACAAAAACACAAGCTGCTGCTTCGTGTTGTGCTTGAATACAAAGTTTTTCCTGGGTTTTATCTAAAATCTCCATTCGCAGGCCAGTCTGCTTTTGATTCAGGAGCAGTAGGCTACATTTCATATTCTGCTGCCTCTGCATGAGGTTGTAATGATAAAACAAAGTAAAATTAAATTGTAGAAATGTTATCGAATAAGAAAATACAGACCAGAAAGTAACAACCTGGACAGTGGGCATGATAAAGGGATTCCTAACACATAATTTCATTTTTTATTTCTGCCAGAAACGTTCGGTACTAATGCTAGAATTTTCTTGCAAACTACTATTTTACTAAAGCAGGTAGCTCACCTGAAGTTGCTTTCATACCTTGAATTACTCTTAGCTAGATAGCATCCAGTAGCTAACTGCATGTACAAAGTTTTCAAAGCAATGTGGGCGACTTTAACACAAACATCCGCTTATATTATCGCTAGTATTTAAGCCCAGCTTTTATCGTCCATTTACAAAACACCTAGTGGTGAAAAACAAATGTTCACTCAGAGTGTTTTGCATAGCAGCTTGTTAAAACATAATGCTGGATCGCTAATATATTGTATTACCTATGAAAGCAATTGGCTCTAAATACAAACAACTTTGTGGTTACGCTCAAATCCAGTAAACAGCTAACAGAGTCGAAGTGTTAATGAAAGCAGCATGGTTTATGTCACTTTGTTCGAGGATCTTGCAAATCGTGCCATTTGGAGAGACAGTTTTCAGGGACAGGACAAAATTTTAGGAATAAGCGCCAAATAGCTTATTAGCGGATACCAATTCCAAAAACCATTACTGATACATTTGTGCCATAGAAGTTGGTCCTAAAATTGTTAAACATGAGTCTCACAAATCTAAAAGAGCTTTGAGAAAATGATAAAGGAGTGATGGAAACAATTTTGAATAAATAAAGATGTAGTGAGGGTGTGTTACATTCTTGTCAAGACTACGTCCAAGACGGCTACAATACCAAATAATAAATCAAAATAGTACCTCCACCCATGGCGAGGGTTGGTGCCATACTAGTTTGACGAAGTTTTTATTTGGCTTTGGATGTCCTGAAGGAATTTTATGTAACAAGCTTGAATACTCAGGAAGCACTGCTTTCTAATTCGCAAATGTTTATAAATGTGGTTCAAATTAGCCGCTATGTATAAGATTAAAAAAAAAAAAAAAAAGATTTATCAGAAAAAGAAGGAACAAAACAACATGATCTTGTCTGTTTGAACTTACATATAACAAAGCCCCAGAATGAAAAGGAAGGCTGGCAGAGGGAGGAGATGGACAGAATAATAACAAGGCTGCGATTGCCAACACGCCATGCGTTCCTCATTAAACACCAAATGGAACCAATGAAACCACAAAGATGTTGCTTTGTGGGAAACGAGAAAGAGAGAGAATTGCACCAGGTTGGAAAAGTTCCCATTCATGTGCATTCAGGGAAGAATGATTGTCAATGGGAGGTTAAAGCACATGTCAGACTATTGCCAGGTTAAAATATGTCAGTTATGTCACAGCAAGACTGGCTCTGACTTGAGCAGAGAACACTGTAGTGTCTTGCCATGGAACGAAACTCAGAATGAGAAAGAGAGACCAAAAAGGTCCTCTTTCACAATGAGGTGAAGGTCCTGAGAACATACTTTTTTGGTAAATGTTTCAGCTAGTTCTTAGCTTAGCTACCTATGGTCAACAAATACAACAATTCTAATTGCTTCTCAATTGTCAGTGTTCTCCCAGTGTCTCCATGGGTTTCCTCAAGGTTCTCTGGTTTCATCCCACCTCCCAATACTTATTTGTGATGCCAAATTTGTGCCCATGGCGCCCTACGATGGACTGGCGTTCCATCCAGTGTGTATTCCCACAGTGTTCCTGGGATAGCTCCAGATCCCCTGCAACCCTGACCAGGATAAAGCCCTTACTCAAGATTACTTGTTACTGAAACTGCACTTGGAATAATATTACTGTTACACTTCTTAGCCGGTTGCTAGCTCGATCATTGTTGTATAAAAACTGAGACATTTTACAAACAGAGAAATATTGCTTGTAATATTTTTTCGAACAACCATCATCTACACAGACCTCTACCTCAACCTATACCTCTACGTAACCTAAAGCCGCAGTGAAATGCGCTTAAGGTAGATGTTTACACAGACTAACATTAACCAGCGCGTCCCAGGGGGGGAGGGGGGGTCTGTTTAGCATCTCAGAGTGTCCCAGCCTAATGCTTCTGCCTGAGCACGAGAGCCACCAAAGCACATGGTTCTGGGTCTGGTGAATTTCATGCCTCGGCTGGCCTAATTCCCTCAGCTCAATTTATTCAACTCGCCCACGTCCTTAAAGACTGAGTGAGGAGGAGGAGGAGGAGGAGAAGCAGATCAGTGGTCTCTGTTGGCGAAGTTTAAAAAAATCGCAAATTTTGAGGTCATAACAATCAATTGCAAGGCTATAAAACTAACAGCGTATCCTGCAATAAGACAAGAAAGAATGAATAAATTACAAAAGCAGTGGCAGCATCAACAATTCATGTCATCAGGGAAGAAACCATAGACCAGCAAAACAAACAAATGAATCTTTAAGGAATGTAGCAGATAACATATTATTCCTTGGGAAGCAAGGAAAATCAGTAGAACATGATTTGCAGATGAAAACATGTTTCGCTGGCTGAAATACGGCAATGGAAGTGTGTGTGGAAGTCGGTGTAATCAGTCCCAGATGGGGGTTGTATGGCTGGAGAATCCAACATCTCACTGTTTATTAAGATGTGGCTCGCAATATCAATCGAAGAAGAGTGAATATGCAAAAAAATCCCAGGTTTGTGCTGCATTTCAGACTCATTACCTCATAAGTCAAGAGTGATCTCATGAGCAAGATCCGGGAAGCGTTAAAAAAGGACGCCAAAGTTCACATGTGGCCTTTGCATTCTTTCTTTGAGTCGTTAGCCAGACACGACGTGACTCACCCATGAGTTTTAATGCAGCGGCAGGGGTTTTGGAGTCTTTTTTTAAAAAATCGTAAACATGGCCGCCGAGAAGGATAGAGCCAAGCTACATGTGGATCGAATTAGCAGAATGCCGACCCCCTAACACCCAAGTGACATAACAAGACGTTATCTCAGTTATCTGAAGGAAGCCGGTGGACAGAAATGGTCATAGCCATTGTCAAGTCATGTTCAAGGAAAGAGCCTCCGTGTCGGAGGGCTTTTCTCTGCTTTCTTTGGCCCGGAGCTACAAAAGAAAAGCAATAGCTTGTTTGTTTTGCAGTTTCCCTTCTTTTTCTGTCTGGCCTGGGATTCAGGGAAGAGCTCAGCTGAACTGGCAGAATCGCAGAGACATGCTGTGCTGGATACAATCCACACACTCTCTCGCTTTCTTTCTCAAAACTTTTCAGAGTTGCAGTGAGACACCAAAAATTAGACGTTGGCCGGCATGATTCTTAAGTGCCTTGCCCCATTAAAGACATTGAGCAGAATTATTGCCTCCTGCTCAACTTAAACCACATCGCCCAAATCAGTGCGAGGAATGCGAGATCTCCTTAAAAGAGCGTCCAAACTCTAGGCTCGATGTTCACTTCAGGCATTTTTATGGGGTTGGGACTGTTATAATTTACTCTATGTTTTAGACCTGGTTCAAAGTTTCACTGGCAAGACCACAACGCCGATTAAAGCTCTTGTGTATTTATGAAAAATACCAGTTGCCATGATGAATCAGTCAAAGTTGAAGGGAGTCTGAGATTAATATGTTACATGGGTGTAGTTTTATCTGTCAAAATGATCCTTACGCCAATTGGTGCAACAAACTTCTTCAATCCATTTACACGAACAACCTGGAATGGCTGTTATGAAGGATTTTCTCTCTCTCTACGTTTTTTTTTCTCTCTCTCGCTTTCTCTGACTCTCTTCTCTGTAAATGTTGCTAATTATCCACATTAGTCATGCGCATCCAGGCAAGTCACAGATTGCAGTAACACTGTGGCTTACTGTCTTGTGAAAGTCCCAGGAGGTGTTAAAACAACTCTGTGTTTAATTAGCAGCCCTTAATCTTTCATTAGGCAACCTACATAAAGCAATGCATATTCCTGCAAGACAAAAGATCATCCAGTCATGGTTTTATGTGTCTATTTTCCATACATACTGGAAAAAAAAACTGCGCTAAGCTCTCCAGGTAAAGTCGACGCCCCTTTCGCATTCCTGCATTTGCCTTCCTCCTTTCACCTTTAAATGAGGTCAAGTTCCAATGCTAAAGCGTTGTGTTTATAATAACATCAAGCCATCTGCCTGCCTGAATGTGAATACAGCTGATAAAGATCTCCATTGTGAGTCAGGAAACAGCTTTGCATTAAGAGCGACGGCCAACCAAGAGACCCGGCTTTGTTAGTTTAAAGGTTATGTTAAGAGACCTACTGTTGGGTTGGTCTTCCACTCCCAAAGTCATTCAATTAGCATTGATTGGCTGTTATGTTAGTTTAATCAAGTGCTTTCTCATTCACACCTCAGGCTAAGACCTGCAAAGGACTTCAATTACTGGGCCCAAGAGCCGTTTGACTCTGCAAATGTCAACTGTTTGCCTCAATGTTGTGACCAAAAGCCAAGGCTTTAGTAATGAGGCTTATATAGGTGCCTGTTTAGCAGTGGGGGGGTTCTCCGTAGGGTTCCGTACTTGTTTTGTGTTAAGGAAAGCCTCGATTGAAATATGTAAAGAATAGAACAATTGGTTGCGCTGTTATTGGAAAATAATCAAGAACAGGGTAGTGGAGTCACTGTTAGCAACCCCAAAGATGATTTCCAATCGTAGCATGTCCATGTATTCCTCTTATCACACAGCATTTTGTATGTTTTTAATTCATTACAATCAGTCATTTTTATCCGTTTATAGTTTAGAATGTTGTGGAGTGTCAGCAAATTAGTTCCTGGTACCACTAGCTATAAATGATTGTTCCTTCTCCAGCTTGACTGTTTTCTCTCTTGAAGTTAAAAATAAATAAATAAATAAACAAAACAGTCTGACGTTACCAAAAACCTGGAAAATGTAAAGTGTCAAATAATCGTTTCCTTTCAGGAACCTTCACCACATCAATGATTTTTTTTTTTTGTTAAATATCAACACAATATATGGAAATTTATTACCAGGCTCACAGAATGTGGAATTTCATGGAAGCCCCTCTAAACTATTACTTATTAGAATGAGCTCGTTAATATAAACCTGTTGTTTCAGCTAGTGTTTTAAGAAAACGCATCATCAGCTTATGACTAATCAGAATCCAGAAGTTAACAATGCTGTGGTATATACATTAATATCAGATACATTTCGCTGAAGCATGTACATGGATAAAGCAGAAGTGTGTTGAAAACAGATGTTTAGCACAAACGATGAGCGTGCTCTCCATGCCAGTGTTTGTTAGCACTCTGTTGATTGACTTTTTCAGAAATTCGCTTAACTTTGGTTTTGAGAAACATTCGGATGGAAACGTAACGGTTCGTGTGAACGGTTCACTGAACATACGGATTCATATGCTCGAGTGCATAGAAAGCCTGCAGTGTCTCTACACGCCAAAGGAGACCAAATGTCAAAATATTTAGATTCTATTGTCTGAGAATACGTTGTAGCATCATAAGACCCCTGTTTTTATAAAGAGAAATGACAGCTTGAGTGAACCCATGCACATGTACAGCCAAACATGACACTTTGCATATTTGTTTTGGCTCTCGGTTTTAGTAAAGAGATTTACCGCAACCTTTTTACACACATGTATTATATTAAACACACACTGTATTACCATGTGGTTCCCTAAACATACTGTAATTAATTAACATTTACATGCTTATCCAGAATTTCCATGTATGAAGATGATATTTGGGAGAAGGAACAGCGATATATGTAATAGTAGCGGTTTTAGATTGATTTATTTTTTTTTTGCTTGCAATTTTCACTATCAAATCATTCTATAGAGCCCCACACTTGTTCATATTTGGTTCATTGGAAACTTTAACGACTAATAATCTCCAAAGCCTACTAAAGGGGAAAAAAAGATGATATTAAAATTGGTAGACCACTACAAACTTTTAAGAATCATATTATGCATATGACAATGGACCTGCTATGTAAAGTGTGTGTGTGTGAGAGAGAGATTATATGTGACCCGGAACACTTTCGCTGTTGCCGGAAACTGACCATAACAGCAGGGATAATTACGTCATTAGCGTAAAGAAAAAAAGAACTCCGGCTGAGACTGGTCAGTTTTCACAGTTCTAACCTTTTAATCTCCTCTTCGTTACAGCAGGAGAGGAGCAACCACAAATGTGCGTTAATAATAATAATAATAATAATAATAATAATAATAATTAAAAAAGTACTATTATACTACTAAACAGTAGAGGTATAGGGAAGCGATTTATTTATTTATTTACTTACTTACTTGCTTACTTATTTATTTATTTATTTATTTATTTTAATTCAATTAAATTTTATTAAATTAAATCAAATTAAGTTAAGCTGTTCCTGGACGCGACTTGAAGCTGAAAAACTCATAAAACTGAGAATAGCCTCTAATCAGATGTGCTTTTGGAGAGAGGCGAGTACAGATCGCATTTCATTCTGCCAAAAGCTAAAGGAACCGTGAACACACGCACGAGCGCACGCATGCACACTAGAGCTAAAATTTTACATACCCACTATTCTTTCATTTTTATCATGGAATAATTTGACATCACAGGAAAGGAGAAAATAACAACGTACTCGAAAATAACATCAACAACAACAACAACAACAACAACAACAACAATAATAATAATAATAATAATAATAATAATAATAATAATATACCGAATGTTTGTTTATTCTGTTCTTTTTTCATTCAACAGAATAATCTAATCTATTGTTTCTCTATCCTTTTTTTCCATCTCCACCTCTCAAACAGCGCGCAAAATTGTTCCAAACGCATAGTGCCTCGCCATAAACATTATTAATGCAGCTTCTGTATTGACTATAACACTGGATGCGGTGTTTCAGTGCGCGCGCTGGTGCGGGAGTTTGTCTCACTGAAGCACGCGGAATCAGAAAGACTCCAGTTAACTGAGTGCAAATGGGAAGAGGGGTGAAAATCACGAGCGGGGTGGAGGAGGGTGGTGGTGGTGGTGACAGTGAGGCGGGGTGGGGTGATTTTTTTTCTTTCTTTTTTTTTTCCGGATCGTGTGTTTCATTGGTTCCCCTCAAACCAAAAAGCTCTGAACGGTTCCTATTGGCCGGCGCTGCGCTCGCGCTCCCCCGCTGTCTCGCACTTCCACTCATTTTTCAGGCGCAGGGGTCCCTGGCAGGCGGCCTTGTGAGTCAGCAGGAGGAAAGCGCATACACTCACTCTCTTTCTCTCTCCCTCTCTCAGCTGAATGCTGTCAAGCTTTCAGAGGCAGTCTTCTGAGCTTATTTAAACCACTCATTTTCATTTCTACTGGGGAAAATTTCCTGAACCTTTTTGGCTTTGAATTTTATTTTAAGGGACCTGATACAGGACCTTATTTTTTCTTTTTCTTTTTTTTTTCCCTTTTTTTGCAGGAAGGCTCTGTATCTGTATCAGTGCCTTTGTTTTGGCAGTGACTAACATGATGAAGCCGGTGGCGTCCTTGCGCCTCTGGAAGGCCACCACTGTGTTGGCACTGATGGTCAACCTGGTGCCCCTGAGCCTGGCAACGGAGTACGAGTACGTAAGCTGGAAGCCTGATTCGTTCGGTGGCTCGAGAGTCTATGACAAGCCTCCGCAGTGCGTGCCCATCCCTGATGACCTGCGTTTGTGCCACGGTGTCGGCTACACCCAGATGCTGTTGCCCAACCTGCTTGAACATGAGAGCATGGCCGAGGTGAGGCAGCAAGCGGGCAGCTGGGTGCCTCTGGTGCACAAGGCCTGCCATCCAGGCACACGCATACTCCTGTGCTCATTGTTTGCACCTGTCTGCATGGACCGGCCCATCTACCCATGTCGCTGGCTGTGCGAGAGCGTGCGCCAGGGCTGCCAACCCGTCATGGAGGCGTATGGGTTCCCATGGCCAGAAATGCTCACCTGCGACAAGTTCCCTCAGGATGAAGTGTGCATCAGCACGCCCAACACCACTGAGACATCCACGAGTGGTGAGTCTAGACCTTAAAAATGACAATAATGATCTAAAATAATATTAATATACAACAATGAGCACCAACTCGCTCATGCTGGAGCTCTGTGTTGACCTAAAATTCAGGTCCATCCCAAAACCAAGAGACCTGATCCAGATCATGAGTCTACCTTTTGGATTTCGTAGGAAGGTAGACATCCAAGAACACATCTAGAAAACAGGTTCCCAACCCTGCTTTTGTAGAATCCACAATTTCCTGTTTCCTTTGCTCTAAGACACTCACTCCACCTTCAACACAAGGACGGTCTGATAGTTATTTGATTAGTTGAAGCAAAGTGTGCAGGACAGGAGGTACTCCAGGTCCAGGGTTGGGAGCCTGTGGTTTTAAAAGGTCTTACTAGGTTTTTGCAACAATCTGAAGTAGTCCATTCTTTTCAGACAGATCTGGAATTAAGACTCCAAAGAAGCAGAGAACCATGCCCAGAACAAACGCCTCCCGTTTGCTCGTGTCATTTCACCAGAATTGAAACAATGTATTTCAGTGTAATTTCCAGTATCTGTTGTGAGTCATGTAGTCATGCCACATTAAACACACACACTGCTGATGCATGTACGTGAGCATGTTGTAGAGGGTGTATTCCTGAATTTAGTGTCACTTTGACCGCTCTCAACCTCGTCACACCTTTTGCTGTGTGTCAGAAATGACGCTCGAGCTTGTTCTTAAAAGGCAGCGTGATGTTGTTTAAGGAACCGGCATCTGTTTAGGGCCACAGTTTACCCACCTTTTGTTACCTAAGAGCTCTGTTATTTCTGCCATTGCATGCTTTTCACCTTTTAAATTAAATTACATATACATTGATCAGACAAGCGAGCATGAAAAGATTCATATTCGAGTGCTTGCTTGCACCTGGTAACAATTGTCAGCAGGGTGTTAGCCGAGCTGGGATTTTGTCCAAAAAAAGCATTATGCGCATTCTTTTTTCCTATCTTTCGCAACTGCTGCATGTTGTAAAACTAATTACTTTGTTATAAATAGTTTCCCATTGTTTGTTTGAAGAGTAAATTTTTCAAGAGGCAATTTTAGGAACAGCCAAATCAATCATGGGGATGCAGGGCTACTTTTAGTTAAGCCCTTAGCGACCCGGAGCCCCCATTAGCATCACTTTTTATAAGATAATGCAACAGGACAGGGCTCTCAGTGCAGCACAGGGAAGAGGAGGTGGGGCTGAGATGGCTGCTTTTCACTCCGATTACAGTACTTATGCAAGACATTTTACATTTCCATGATTGGTAAACATCTAAAAAAAAAAGTGTCTGGAATGAAAGTTCATCCCAGAATGCCGAGATGCTTGTGTGTTTTAGTTGCAGGAAGTAGGCAGGGGTTCTATGGAAAGTCTTAAGTTGAGAGAACGAGGGAGAACGAGGGAAAGTACAACCAGCTGATGTGATTGTCTCGTAAATTTTGTGGGTATTTCCAAGCAATCGTCGAGAAGGAGGAGGAATTTGAGACAAAAAAAAAAACAACAACAACAAAGCAAGTTGAAACAAATTCTACCACTTGCTCAAAAAGGAGCCATGTGATATACATTTTACGTTCGGAAATATCACTTTCTGAAACTCCGGTGTCGGTTCCCGCATGTTTTTTTTTTTTTTTTTTTAGCTCTGTTCACTCTGTTGTACTTTAGAAGATGAATTTTGCTAAGGATTAAGCGTGACATTGATTAAAGTTAGTATTCTGGGGGTTTCGAATCACACAGTGAATGCTAGTTGCTAATGCAGAGTGTCAATTCTGATTCAAAACATTCTCTTAGAATAAAAAAAAAAGCCGTCTTCTTAATGTTTAATGCGGGTCAAAATATTGAAAATATTTTTACTCCGTTCCCCTTTCATTCATGTCTAAATAACCTATAGTCGGTTTAGTTTATGCTTCTAAAACAGAAGTTGAAATATGAATAAAAGTTGAAATAGGAGTCTATTGTAACTGAAGGGAATGGGCTTTTAATGCACATCTGATTGTTGCATTACAGAGAACCTTTTGGAAACCAGATAAATAAATGGAATGCCTTCAAACAGACATTTATGGAAGCCTTGCATGCTTTGGGGCTCCAGGAATAATCTGAGATCTACAGCCGGTGTGAATAGTTCGTGGTACTGGAAAATAAATAGCATTCTTAGCACTTGATATGGGGAAAAAAGAAAACATGTGCTCTTGGCAAGAGAAGGAATAGATACAGAATTGTTCAGATTGGACAGCTATTGAAAATGTAGTCAAGCTTCCGATGGAAATGGATTCTTGGGAAGGAAAAAAATCCCAGTAATGCTGATTTTGTTCTGTCTTCATTATTAGTGCTAATTCATGTAAGACAGCTTGGAAAAATGTTATTTTTTTTCTTTTCAAAGCCTAAAAAATGTTCACCCGGGTGTGCTTTTCACGGGAAGTGCTGCTAGTGATAAGAGAAGTGACCACACATACAGAGCAATCAAGATAACCAAAGCTAATCAAAGAATCTTAACCTAGTCAACAAAGATAAGGAACTGCAATCTCGATCCTTTTTCTTTTTTTTTTTTTTTTTACACTTTCCATGACCTCAGGGGGCCTCTTCACCTTAATGCTGCTAATAATTACAGTTGGCCTGGGGTCTTTAGGGTCTTGTCTCAAACCTCTGCTCCTTTCACAGTAAACCGAAGAACAGCTGTTGACATACATGTGTAAATGATGTGGTTTTGGGTTTGTCTACTGCTAATTAGCATGACAGAGATAGAGAGAACTGGGGAGGAAAGCAGGATTACGGGGATTTTGATCCCTAAACTTCATCCTTGTTTTAGAATTTAAATGCGTAGGAAAAAAGTGGGGGGAGAATAGATCTGGTACCAGATAAAGCAGCATTAACACCGAGTTCCTGTGTCGTGATTTGAGAAGTGGATTACAGGCAAAATGACAGTCTGAATTTCCTTAACATTTCCCTTCAATCACAAGACTGTAAAGTTTGTCCCCGCTGTTTACGCTCATACGCAAACTTTCCGAACACTCCGGCGAACGTAAATGAGGGGCTTAAGGAAACGAAGGGGGAAGACATTTGGTTTCTATTACCATGGGCCACGATACTGATTGGGTATTTCTGTGCAGCATATTGGCCCTGACATTGTGCCTCGCTTTCTGTCTTAGGTTACTCGCCGGTCTGCCCACCATGCGACAACGAAATGAAAACCGATGCTATTTTGGAGCACATATGTGCCAGCGAGTTTGGTAAGTGCTTCGAAACACTCCTCTCTCTCACACACACACAAACACATTTTGCGGTGAAAACTGAGATGCCACTCTCAAGACGGCCAAAAACGTTACATTCCTGCTGGACGCAGAGCCAAAAACATTTTCAGTGCAGTGCATTCCCAAATCCTGTTATTAGTTGTAAGTAAAGTGGTAAGTACTTCAATCCACAAAGCACACGCACCACTCACTGCATCACCATATGCTTATTCTTAATATTCAGAACTGAGAATGTCGACTGGAGAACCGTTTTGTTGTCTGTTTGTCGATTTCACAATCTCCGTATTTGTGCAATTTGCGTAAATTACACCATAATTACCTTGGAGAGGTAACCGATGGCCTGACCAGTGCATGTCTTGTCACAGTAAAGTTGGTGAGTGAACTTTCCTTCCTACTTTTCCTTCACTGGACAAGACAGACCTTCTCTCAGTTTTTATTTCGTCACCAGGTTTAGTTTTAGCAGTCAATGTGGAAAGAAAAAGATACATTCATTTGGTTAGACTTAGTACTCCTGTTCACCGTGCAGGATATTTATTGGTATCTTTATCAATTTCATCACTTTTTAAGTACACACATATTTCAAAAGTCCTTGCATTGGCCCTTTTCGACACAATTTCTCTGACTGCCCTAATCACGCTCGTGTTTTACAATAGAACAATGCTGCTGTCTTCAGTGCTTAAAATAACAGCTGCAGGCTCTTTTAACCCTTGTAAATCCATGTCACGGTTCAGATGACCCTTTTAGAGACCACTACTCTGTGACTAATGAATTGAGGTAATTCACGCAGGTCTAAAACCCTTTATTTGGCCACTACTCAGAGCTGTAAATCGGGATGTTTGTTTTCCTGTCTGGTCCAGTGGACGTGACAACAGCACCAGAGCTGACCTCTGCGCAGGGGTCAAATAAGATTTAACTTGATATCCTTCCAGCAAATAAGTGTAGTGCAGTATATTTCAGTTGTACAGTTTCTTACAAGTGGTGTAAGTGAATAATACACCAAGCTCTATATTTAGCATGAGATTTGAGCTTCTTAGCATTTTTTGTAATCCCCAACACTTCAAACAATGTCTTTTGCTCTAGTTTTGTCACTTTGGTTTTTACACTCAGTTTTACTCTTTTGTGCTAACAAGGATTTGTTAACATGTGTGAAGGCTTAGACATCCAGACCTTCTGCATTAGCATTCACTCCAGCCCTCCAAGTTTCTGAGGAATTAAAAAAAAAATTGGGAGACTCACAAGAATCGATCACTTGCTCACTCTTGGACCACTATTTCATTCTAGTCTTCCAGGTCACATCTGAGAGACAATGTTTGGACTTCTGGTTTAGATTTTTGCTAAATATCCGAGTTAATCCACATAGTCTGAGGGATGGCCACAGACCATAGCTGTTAAAACAGCCCATTACCCATGCCATTAGGACTATTCCCAGCAGGAGTTACCTCAACAAAAGGAGGGTGCTGCACCAAGCGCTTCCTGCTCTCCTCCCAAGAGGAAAACAAATGCTGGTTTTGGTTTGCCTCTTAGAAAACCATAAAGCCTCATTCAGACAGGGATTCGAAGGGGCTAAGCCATCTTTGGCAAGCTGCCATCTTTCCTCTGGACAGCTTTGTGTAAACCAAGCCCACTGGCAACCCCCTCTGTGACCTCCGGGTTGAGCCCTAAAGCCAGCTTTTGTCAGGGAGAGAAAGCGAGTGGTTTGTCAGGTTTCTCATTCATGATGAATTGTCATCACTGACCTGTCACCTGGTTTGCATTAAAATATTTTTGTTAACAAGGCTGAAGAGTTGCACGCCCTTCTCCAACCCACTGGACCTGGCTTTACAGTGGTGAGAACAGTTTTGTCTAGTATGCAGGCCTGTATACAGAGTTCAAAAACTACAGAGGCAAAAAATCTTGAAATATTTTTGTTGTCAACTCATTCGCCCCGTCGCGCTCCATTACCTCTTACATTTTCATATCATATCAAAGATAGGATAAGATTTAATTTAGCCAAATATCAAATTTAGGCACAATGTCAGGTTCAGGAGGCAAAACTGTCTATTCCACACACAAAAAATTAAACAATGCATATAATTATGTTGGCAAATGTTTCCATTATATTTAATCTAATTAAATGTTACACATCAGAATGTTAAAATGATTCATGCCATTTATTGTAAGCATGGTTGTAGATTTGCCAATATCAATTTATCCCAAGCGATTGCGTGTTTTAGGCAGAAAATTGTTAAATGTTATTGTTAAAAATTGATTGCTAATGTTATTACAAAAAATATCAATTTCAAATGACTGATACTTCACATTAGTTCTAGTGTTTTACTGAAAAACTCACTCTTTTATAAATTCACATCTCCTATGTACCACTAAGAGACCTGGTGATTTCCTTTCTTCAAAAATATGTTTGACAAATATCAATTCAACCATATGAGCTTTTCTCTATTTGATAGTATTGATTTATTATTGTTAAGTCTACCACTAAATGAAAATAAATTGAAGTCTATGCACACTTTTATAATATAATACATGTAAATGACTGTCACGGACTTATTATTGCTTTTCAAATATGTCCTCATACCATGAAACCATAGAGACTTCTTAGTATTAAAAATGCAACTATAGGGTAAGCAGTTCAGAGTCAAAAATACATAATCGAAAATATACATTTTGTTCCAATATGATAGTGGTCATATAAACTTGAAGCACAGTGAACCACACAAATGCTCAATACTGCTGAATTCCACATAGCCATGCAATGCTGAGATCTTTTATTAATGAGATGATACAATATTATGTCACCTGATATATTCATAAACATCTACAGCAAAGCATATAAAATAAAATGCTAAGACTATTTTTTTAAGTTTCAAGTTTTGTAATGCTCATATATCTGTATATTGGATATATCCAATCTACGGATCTAATCACAGCTTTATCAGAACAGGTATCACCTTCACTACGCTGATACGTGACTTAGGATTGACCATGATTTTTAATAAATTATTCACTGAAGTTATCAAATTGTTGATGAAGTTTGCATTCACTTGTTTTACCGTTTTTTATTCAATAAATATATTCATGCAAAATGTTTATCATGCATTGCTTAATAATATTATAAGGCTCTACGTACCACTACTTTTCTGCCTGTCTGTGTAGAACGTGGAAAATGTCATGATTTAAGAGATTTTTAACTTCAAAATATGATAAAAATTTGCTTTCTTCTCCAATCTGATTGGTCTAGTTTTACTTCCGCTGATGTAATGCACGAGGCGAAACGCAATTGCCTCAGTGTTGTTTTTTTTTTTGTATTCTAATATGGCAGGGAATCTATTTAGTCACTACAACATGGATTAATAACATAGAAGAAAAATCAAGTCTCAACCGAGGCTACTGCCTCGGTCGCCGCAGCGTGGCTACGGGCCTCGTAAGGGTTTGGCCATGGATTCTACCAAATGCTGTAAATGATTCACTTAGTTCATACACTTGCATGTTGATTACTCAATGTAAAAGCTGTGAATCTTCACAAACGCCACTTTTGTTGTTCGTTGTGCAGTTGATATTTCCCCAATGTATTAGTAACAACCTCAGCTACCTCTGTGGTTAAGCAACGACATTACCCAATACAAAGCTTCAAGCAAGAGATGACTAGCAGACGTTTCAAATACCATGGGAGATAACGAAAGCCCAACAGTCCTCCTTAGAGCGTTTGTTCTTGACAAACTGGCCAGACTCACTTACAGACACTTTGCTAATAAACAGCAATGGTTTTATGGGGAATGCTGTTCATGTCCAGGCCTGGGTTTTATGATCCCTCTTCCTAACCAAACCTCATGGCCTTCCAGTGAGCACTTCTCTTCTCACACTTCAATTGGCTGCACCTACTGCGGTCAATGGCGCATGTTCAGTTTTCGAGCAGTAAAAGTGTACGGTTTGGCTATACACTTTGGATTCCGCACGCATTTACGCATCTGAGACTGTGAAGGAAGCTGTGTTCGGGACTGTTTTCATCCCCGACGTCCCCTGCTGGGTTTATGACAGCATCTGATCCGTTTGCAAGTCTGCCTCTTGTCTTGCGACAGTACAGAATGCCAAGTCAGGGAACAGAGACAGAGCTTAAAAGCTACATCTCTGGAAGCATTTATGGGTACAATGCAGGGTTGTCCTGCTCTTGAAGACCCACCAGCGTTCCCGGATTCCACTCCTTCAAGTCTTCCAGATCCTCCTTGCAGAGTTCAGTTCTTAATCTCACAGGCCCTCATTCATCTAACCACAATCTCCAAAACCATCCAAATATTAGTCGGGTGGGCTAGATATTCCAGAAGGATGACTTTGGAAACATGCAGGACTTAAATCATTCTTCATTCAAAACATTCTTCCCTTTCTGTGCCACTTATCAGTGTTTGGGTTCTGCTTTCCTTGTTTACTTTGTAGATGATGTGCTACGAATCTAGAGGCCAACAGCTGCCGAACTGAAAGTTGACTGAAGAAATATTTATCAGAACTCTCAAGGATAGTGTACTTATTTGGGGTGACGGGCGATGTTTGGACGGAGATAAGAGTTCTACGTTGCTTTTTAATCATTTTTAGCATCAAATCTAGGTATAAATGTTTATAAGGCTTATCAGGAAAATTACTGTGAGTGATTCTGTAAATGATGTATGTTCAGTTACGTTACATAATTTGGTCAATTTATAATGAGCTCCTTCAACACCTACTTGTATACTCTACTTGTCAGAGGGGGACAAATCGTAAATTCATTAGCGATCCCAATGGGAAAGTCAAAACTCCAATGTGCTTCCCAGTAATTCTCTGTGAGGGGAAGTGTTTGTATTTAATATAGTTTATGTAATTTATCTCTCTTGGTAATGTATCTGGTGATGAAACACTATGTTTGTACCCTTGACTAAATGGCAGAATGTGTTCTGCAAAGAGCTGCAGTGTTCTCTTGTTGCACAGAAAGCTAGGATTTGTTATGTATTTGAGCTAGCGTCTTCATTTTCACTCAATGAAATGTTTACAGGTGAGGCGACTATGTCTTGTTCTAGTTATATAGAGTTATTGATTTGTGTGCTGCACTGTAATGTAGTTTGCTCACTTTTGTTACTCCTGATTCTGAAGGATTGTCTACTATTTGTTTAAGCTCACTAATATGCCTAGAAAAATAGTCCCTGTTAACAGCCAGGCCAGTCTTTGGTTCATGTGCCCAGTGCAGCTTTGTCCAAAGTGACCAGGATAACACCCTTTTGAGTGCTATGAAGCATTAATCTGTCATTTTGGTCTTCGTTCAATACTTCCTTGCACTTGTTGAGCTTGAACTCTGTTAACTCGGTTGTATTAGAACCATTGGTCAGGAACAGTTTGGTATTATGGTATTAGCACAGTGAGGGCTGTATTTCAATTGTGGCTTTGCAGCTAAGTGCACTGTGACTATGTGGATTAAAGTTACAAATGCCGTAGGGTGCATAGAGAGTTCACCCAAGGGTTCAGGCAGAATTTAAACCCCAGAAAGGTGGACTTTTCTGACTTGAGAACTCTGAAGCCTGACCAATGCTTTTATTCCATTAAACATTAAGCTCTTTCAGAAAGCCTGTTTATGGAGCTGAGACTGCAGATCAAGCCCTTAATCCTTTCCATGTGCAAAGTTAATTCCTGAACACTGGACCGTGCTTCACTGCAGTGTTAATTTGGTATGAGCTGTAGCATTTATACTATTATTCGATGCACTGAAATAGTAAAACATATCTCCTGAATGTGATGCACAGCTATCACCACCCTTTATTTCACTGATCAGTTCCAAATGCATAATAAATTCGAAAAAACATTCTTATAAAATGTTTCCCTGGGACCCTGGTTCATTCATGAGCTTGAGTGGGTTTCAACCAGGAGGGTTTCCATCGGGTTCTCCAGTTTCTTCTGAAAAACATGCCGGTAGGTGAATTGAGAACTCTAAATTGCCCCTAGGTGTGAATGTGAGTGCATGGTGCTTTGTGATGAGCTGACAACCCAGCCAAGTTGTATTCCCACCTCACGCCCAATGTTCCTGCCATCTACCGTGACCCTGACCAGGATAAAGCACTTAGTGAAGATGAATAAACGAACAAAAGATAATTTTTCATTTTATAATGGTTTTAAACTAAGAATTAATTCCAAATACAACTTTCTTTGGCAACAGTGGTGTGTTTCATTAGTGTGCTTCCAGCCACTCATATTCAGCACCACACAGGAAGGATTTGGTTTCACTGTGGTCTGCTTGCTGACAGCCAATGGAGACTGATCAGCTTCTTAAAGGCTAATTAACAGTAAATCATAATTCGTTTGTTTTTCCATAGAACGCTGTTTTATGGGTTTTTGAGTACAGGCTGTATAATTGGGATCAATTTCTCCAGAGGTTCACAGGAGTGTCAGACATAAATCCAAAGACATAATTCACGTTATGTTTGGGTATTACATTCTAGCAAAAAGAACTTACCTGAAATCACTTACAGCAATGAGCAAGACCACCCTCAGAGATGATTTATGAGCAGCAAAAGGTTAAGCAAATGATAAGATTAGGAGATTAATGCAAGGGGGTGAGTTTCCGAGAAGCTGAGTTTTTCCCAGAACATCAGCACACTCGTTCCTCCTCCTTCGTATAAGGAAATTGCTACATCTAGTCCATGTGAATTGTCCTTTGTAGATTAGAAAGGTAGCGTGCAGTCATCAAAACCCGTTTTTGCAATATTAGTCGGGTGGGCTTGAAGTTGCATATCAAGCATATGATTAGCAATGCTAACCCAGGTATAATGGTCATCTTTAGCCAATGAACAACTCTGATATAAAAGAGAAAAAAAATTCTATTCTTGTTTAGTTAGAAAACAGTTTAACAGCAGAAGTACTGATTCTTGTCTACTTCAAATGCGTTTATAATACATGGAAGAAGACCTACCTTGAGTTACAGATCAAGTTACATCTGGAGAACCACAAGGCAGACAGGGCTGCAATTTGTGACATTGTTGCCCCCCTGGGAAAACAGAGGGCAGTAGGGGCAGATTGATTTACATGGCTGAGGCTTTATCCTGATGAAGACTCTTAAACTTGACAGAGCCTGAGACAGTGATACCTGGGTCATTATGAAGTGCTCTGGGACTCTGTCAACAGGAGTAGCTTGGCATTGATTACAGCCTCCCTTGTTGACCCCCTCCCCATCCCTTCCTCCAGTTTGTCCTCTCCTTTTGTGGTCTGGCTCTAACTGGAGCTCTGTGTGACCTCACTGTAACCAAACTCCTGTTTTCTGTTTATCCTTTCTAAGCCCGGCATTCATCGTAAGGGGGAAACAGTGACTTTCTGCTACCCAAAATGTTTTGCTGAACCATAAGTACTTTAAGCATACGTAACAAACCATTGGCCTACCTTGTTGTAAAGGCCTTCCAAAGTTGTCTTTTAGGTATGGAATGTTTTCTGTAAAGAAATGGCTCTTGAGGTGAGTGAGTTTGGAGCAATACCAGATTTGCCCTCTCTATAGTATGGCCAACCTTCCAAGAGCTAAGAAATAATTTTTTAAAGCATCTGGGAGTTCAGCAAAGTTTGCTCGAGGCCTTTGCCTGTCAATCACAGTCTCGTTCCCAAGCATATAGAATTTCGTAAAACTGACTCAGCTTCATCTTTGTGTTCTTTCCTCCAGTCATCAAGACCAAAATCAAGGAGGTGAAACGGGAGAATGCAGACCGCAAGGTGATCTTGCAGAAGAAGAAAAAGGTTCTGAGAGTGGTATCCCTGAAAAAGAAAGACCTGAAGTCCGTCACGTTGTATCTGAAGAACGGCGCCGACTGTCCCTGCTCGCAGCTGGACAACCCAAGCAGCTCCTACCTCATTTTGGGCCGCAAGACAGACAGGCAGTATCTCATCACCGGCATCCACAAGTGGGACAAATCCAACAAGGAGTTCAAAAAGACCTTGAAGAAAATGCAAAACCACAAGTGCCCCACTTATGAGAAAGTCTTCAAATAATCCAGCAGCCAAAACAACATTTCCATCCCACTTTTGAATGAACTTGCACATATGAGCAACCCCAAAAAGCTCCCTTTTGTTTATATACAGCCTATATTATATATTTCT
>JAQQZX010000014.1:1640541-1708688 GCA_030068355.1 Notoglanidium maculatum | reverse complement strand
CATTTGGAAAGGTACTTATATTTTAAACTGTGAACCCTGCACACAAGATTTTGAGCCTTGAATGTTATCAAATATGTTGAACGTTATGTCTCATATTTTGGGCAGAATTTCTTTGCTTTTATTGTCTTTTTTATCATACACTCATTATCATACACTTTGTGACGTAATCCACTCTAGACAACATAGATAACCTGTATTCAGTAATCGATCCAAAGATAATCAAGCTGCTTTTGTATTCATTATGCTGTGATTTGTAGGTAATAGATGTCCTGGTTCACACTTTCATGCAAAAGAAACCACACAGATTTTAATACTTAACCAAGGACAAAAAGCAAGCTTTGTACACAACATCTATAAGCAATTACCTAAATTCCTTTTAAAGCCGCAAGATTCTGGTCTTGTTTGTTTCGCTATTATTTTGGGGCTAGGTTTTGTGTATTTTTGAAATTGCAATTCATACAATTTCAACATCATATTACAAAATGCTTCTTGCATAGTGGTTTAAAATGCACAATATACATATCAAATGACGGTTTTTATTCAGTCTAGCACTATTAGTTTGATTTCATTTCTGTCTATTGTAAAATGTTGCCAATCATGTTGTACATAAAATTCTAACACAAATATAGAATAAAACTGTGACACAAACACAGCCTGAGTTGCTTTGCACCTTATTAATTGCTAAAGAATAAATGTTTTTAATGGCATTTCTGATGCTATGTATTTTATGGCATTTGCAGATCTTTAGTAAACGCTCTGCAGAGATTAGCTAGCTATCAAACTAACGTTGTAGGACTTAGTATAATGTCTGTAACTTACAAATATGTCTAAAATGTTATACACACGTATGGAAGAAAAAAGGTAAATGCTGACATTTTAAACAGGTGTCTAAATGAATATCATTAGGCGCTTGCAATCAGCTAGAGGTCAGTGAAAGTTAGCCACTAGTGCTGAGTTAGAGAGTTATCTAAAAAGGTAACATCATTCAGATAGAGCTAAAATGGTCTTTTAAGCTTTGCCGTTTGACTTCCACTTAATCCCGTTCTCTCCTGAATTGAGGCTTGGGAATATTTAGTTTGTCCTTGATTAATTAATTAGTGCTGCAGATCACATCATGCAATTTTTTTAAAAAGTTGGTAAGTTCAGCTTTGCTACTGAGGAATGGTTATGGTTTGCTGTAACACTTATCGGGGTTTTATTGTTTTGTTTGTTTTTTTAAAGTTTGCAGCAAACAGTTTTTCATTGAAATTAATTCCACAGCAAGGAAATAACAATAAAAACCTGCCTTATAAAGTTTAGAGCGACTTTACAATGCGTGACTAGATTAAAAGACTTAGGATCAGATATATGAGAGTTTCTCTTACTATGCTGTTGAATTCTCGTCATTCTGCGTCATAACATAGACGGGGAATTGTAGGACGGACATCGAACTCAAATAATGAATGGATTAAATACATGTGAGGAGATGTTTATTTAAGATTTACAGAAGGAGTCTCCAGTGTCAGCGCTTTCTGTCAGATAATAAAAAACTTACTATTAAAGGCAAATGATCCACACTGGGGTGGTAACAGTAACTCCGCTTCACGTCACCCAACCGGGTCGTTGATTCTTTTCCAATAACAGCACATCCTTAAATGTTTTATTCCTCCCTTATCCAACTTTCCAACAGTAGAACTGTACAGTAAAGACATTTTTTACTGAAAGGTTTTGTGGTCTTCATGCCTGATCAGCTGGAAATGAATCCTCTGAGCTACGTCGAACCTGAAAACTCAAACCACCAATTTTTTTCCCCCCTCTGAAAAAGTCATTCAGATTTAGGCATCGATTTACAATTATATTTCACTCAGGATTACGAAAAAAAAGTTCTCATAAATGTTTATTCCTTTACACTAAATGTCCTCTCCCTGGGACACTTCACCGAATATTAATCATGGAGGTGCTGATACTAATAATAATAATAATAATAATAAAATGATTTGAATTTGGATAGAGAACAATATGCTTTACATATTAGGTCATTAGGTTTGTTTTTCTTTTGCTAAAATATAATTTAAATTTAATGACATGCTTGTAATGGGAACATGGCTGTTACTCAGACTGACAGTTGTTCTGCAAGTTTTAGAAAAATTCTCCTTCCTGGAATGGAAAACTGGTCCCATATCAACGGGAGCAGAGGTTACGTCAACACGGATATTTTACGATCTGCGTCTTAGACGCAGCGTATCCGATGGTGGCCATAAAACTCCGGCGGAGTTCAGATCCTTCAGCGGCTTTTTTCACACACTGTCTCCAGTTACACTATTGAGCTCCTAATTCCTGTCTAGAATGTTGCAGCCATCTTAAATCCACAAGGAATAACAGCTCTTCAGTTTAACTGCCACTTGCCTGCCATGTTGCATATGATTTATGACCAAGCAAAAGAAATTGTATGAGTGAACTGACAGCCTTGTCACAGCTAATTATGGCTTATTGGACGGCAGATATTGCTGTAAGACTGCTGCTCAGTATGAACATCCCTGGTGTTTTTGACACTACTGTCCATCACAGACAAGCTGTTCCAGAGTGACTTCTCCAGTCACGGATATTTATTCAGCTTTATTTGGAGCAAAAAATGTATCCAGCTGCCCCGATGCTATTAAGTTATCTTGGACGTCGGTTAAAAAATGCCGCAGAATGCTGATTAAACGTAAGACTCGGTTAAATAAGACATCTTTGTTTTATTAAGCTCAAGCACAAATAAGACCATCAAACAAGACGCAATTAAGACCAGCCAGTTTGCACAGCCTCGAATTGACGGCATAATCCAAAAACGACGCTCCAAACCTAGAACCTCATGTTAACACGGGGCAAGCAATAAAAAACAAATCACGACGCTGTCTTCTCTCCGAAAAGAAGACCGAAAGATACCGGAATGTTGAAAAGGCAAAGAAGTCGTCTTTCAGGACATGTGGTTTGAGTAAAAGCCTGAGATTTGCCAAATGTATTTCAGATGTGGTTTAATCTTTGTGACAGTAACCGAAGCTGTCCCGGAAAGTGTGCCTGGAAAGATTTTGAAAAAAGAAGAAAAAAAGCCAAGATGCAGCTTTGTCATATCCGGGGGAGCGAAAAGAAAAAAAAAACCACTCTATGGAACTTCTTTACCATTTATCTTAACTTTTTTTAAATATATTTCTGGATCTACAACCTACAATGTTTATATTTTTTTATATATGGTTTTGACAGGTTCTTCAACCAAGGTGACTAAACTTGAACAAGAATCCAGCATAAATCAGAACATCTGCGAATTAGAAGGAAAACAATGACACAGATTTCTCCTTAGAAATTTTCACTGTCTAAAGCTTTACCTTTGCACTGGAGCTACAAGGCTAACATTGAAATACTTTCAATACACACAGCACATGAGTAAAAATGCGTCTATTTTGCATTCTGTCCTAACTGAATACAACAATTTTAATTACAAATTATATTATTGACAACAACGTGAGTGAAAAGTAAGTAAAAAAGTACATGAATTTCAGAGTAAATCCCTTTTTTGCTTTAATGAGGACTCGAGCTGGTGTTCAAACCTCAAACCTTATGATCCATTTGAGATCCATCAGAATGTAATCTAAGCACACGTGAGAGTAGTGAGGAAAAACGTGAGGAAAATCTGACTTTTTGTACAAAAACATTTCTCAGAGTGAGTAAATACATTTGGATGGATGTGGTTTAAAGTCTGTACTTAAAATGTGTGCATTCATCCTTAGTAACTGCCTGTTCAGTGCAGTGGGTTTTTCCAGAGTTAAAAACGTTTTCCTCTAATAGAGGTTTTTGAAAACTTTGCGTTAGTAGATTGGGAGCCAAATTGCAGAAACTTTGCAGGGAGACTGGATGTTATCTGCGTCAAGAAAAAAATATTCGTCAATTTGAGTCAATTTTAATAATTTTTTAAAAATTTTGTCTATGTATTATAATGTATTATGTGTTTTCTGAATTTGTCAGAAAATTCTGAAGGAACGAAGAAAAATTATAACTAGCACGATTTAAAAAAAGAATATTCCTGCATACGTTTCTATTGGAGACGGATTATGAACCGGAGTGATGTAGAAGAGGTTGAGGAGCAAGAAGTCACACACCATGCTGACACGGTGGACATTTCTAAATCTGAGTTTTCCCAAAAAAAAAAAAAAACCCACCTTTTTTGTTTAATCACGAACACATTTACAGGAATGGATATTTAACGGACTAAGCAGATTCAGAGCGTGGTATTGCGTTAAACCCTGAGTGTTTAGATATTTATAGAAATGATATTGGCTTAGAAAGATTTTAATTACATGTTTGCTACATTTATAATTAAGTTTGAGGTTTGTGGGAAAACTGTGAAAATGAGGTATTGTTTTTGCCAAATCATTACTTTAGGAGTCTAAGAGTTCATTTGTTACTGCAGCCCAAAAATACTGTTTGATAGCATGATTTAACATCTCTGACTTTTAAGAAACAACTATTTTTCAGGAAAACAATGTGGAAATATTTTTTATTAACTTTCTAACCTTCCTGCGAAGATCACGCTAGGTAAATAACCTAACGAGTAAAAAACACACAGCTGTAAAAATGTATATACTGTTGGCTATGAATAAAGGTGGGTATAAGGACAGACATAGATATCGTGGAAATATATTCATATTTCTAATATTTCATTGATTACACTTTTTTGTCTTGCGGTGGAATTGTGTAAAATTCGCGGAGAAACAAAATTAATAATATTAACGTTCAGCGACACTTTAAAAAAATGGTTGTCTTTTAATAACCTGTAAAATATAGTGAAAACCTCTCCTAGAAAAAAATACTTGAATAAAAAGAAAGAAAGAGGCTTTTGGTTTCCCAAAAGTATCAACTTGCAATTTTTAAAGTTTCAAAGTAAATCTGTTTTAGAGTTGTACGCAGGTCATGAAAGGTTTTGCTGCTATAACTCATTACGACTCTGTGAAACGTGAAATATTACACAAATAAAACGGACCCATATTTCCCCCCAGTGAAATGACACGTACAGAAAATGATTTATTGGTGTGTAAACTGGATTTCCTCACATGTATATACATGCAGCGGAACAAGATATTACCGAGGAAAGTCCTTTAAAAGCCCATTAATTCTATACGTTTGTATTGTTTTATTAGGATCACCGTTAACTCTTCCATTTGCAGTGGCTGGTCTTCCGAACGTTCTTATGAAATTTAAGACGCGACAAAATAGGATATGAAAAATAATAAATGGACGCTGTTAAACTGCTCTGCAGGATTAGAAGTGAAAAGCAGGCGCCGCTTAAACAAACCGTATTATCCCAGTGAAAATGAAATGCTGCTAATATTTTTCTAACAAAGCCAAAGCACTTTGCTTGGGTGCTATTTCATTTTTTCATTCCGTTTCTCCATTGGGGAATGATCGCTGCAGCTCTCTGAAATATTTCATGCTTCTAGTGTTGACCTTTGACCCTTGATCGGTATTATATAACATCTTCCTGCATGTACTATTTAGTATCACCGTATTTACCTGTATTTACTTGCATCCATGTGAAGGGATTTTAATGGAAACGATGCGGTCAGTTTTCCTGTAAGGAAACTTTACAAAGAGAGAGGGAAAAAGTAGAGTCTGTTAAGGGAACAGCTTTTTATAGCTGCTGTGATGGAAACGTGGACGTTCCACAAGACTAAATGTAACTATAAATGGATAAAAAAAATGTAAAATTGAAACAGTTGGCTACTTGCTGTGATATAATAGGAATAAACCACCTCAGGACATGCGGTTATTGGAAAATAACCAACTTCTTTGTAGTAACAGCACTATTCCAAGTGTGTTATTCCTTGCAAAAAAGAAAAATGCATTTCCATAAGTGTCAGTTTTCCCAATTCGATACTAGAATTGACAGAACCAGAAATGAAGCCTTTGGGCATGTAAGCTGAAATCTTTATTCTCCAATCATCCTAACATTTTTCCATCCACCATGTCATCAATGAATCATTTTAACAACACCAAGTGGGCTTCACACTTCAAAAGTCCTGACGCTCTTCAGATACACCCACTAACGTTTCTGGTTCCTTACATGCATCGGGTTATGATCATTCAATGGAAAAAAAGCTGATGTCATATATAAGTATCCTTATTCATTTCTCCTGCATAGACTTCTACCC
Organism: Notoglanidium maculatum; assembly: GCA_030068355.1. Taxonomy (NCBI): domain Eukaryota; kingdom Metazoa; phylum Chordata; class Actinopteri; order Siluriformes; family Auchenoglanididae; genus Notoglanidium; species Notoglanidium maculatum. Next base: position 1,702,524 of record JAQQZX010000014.1, on the reverse strand, counting down.
GAATGATAACAGGGATTCCTGGCCACATCTGGAATATGCGAACACCTGGAACTGGAGAGATAACACAGACTCTGATGCAGAGCTCCCTCGTTTATCTCCTAGCAATTTCAGGTTTGGTCTTGCCAATATAGCTAAGGCTTGACGAGTGGACTTGCCAACATGGCTGAAACTCGATGAGTCTCTGAAAGACGTTCTGGAAAGGCATTTCCTGCGTCTTACCAGGCCAGAAAATGCAGCAACTCAACACTAAGGAAAGCGTCCAGGATCTGATTCCTCCAGATTTTAGATAGTGAATATTTCCCTGTAGGACTCATCACCACTGATACTTTGGGAGGAGACACGTTTGGACCATTGTTCATAGTTCTTCCAGTTAGATCATGTCCAGAACCTGGTCTTTTAAATCTCTCCAAAATGAATCAGCATGGCCTTTACTGAATCCATATGGTGCTTTTTTTCCTCTTGGACTGTTATTAATTTGGCAGCGCATCTACATCAGTTTCAATATTTATGACATCCTGCCACCGCTCAAAAGTGCTTCCGCTCACTCCCGTTGACAAAACGGGACCTAATGAGCCTCACATTCACCCGCGCTAGATTTATCACCTGTGAAGCGTTCCTAAAACTCAATGGCCAAGCCGAATTTACAGCACTTCTACTGAGACTGCATGACCATTCCACAAATCTCCATTCAGGAATTCCCCGTGGGGAATTTATCAGTGGACTGGTGTTGGATCGATACAACCTCCTAACTTCTGTTAATGTGCACATTTAAAAACATTTTCGCTATAGTCACAAGACTGTTTTTTTATTGATTTTATTGAGTTCATCTGGCATTTTCCTGATAGAAAGCAAAGCATGCTACATAGATAACTTTAACATTTATATTTACCAGGTGGCTATTACAAGTAATTTAGTGCATAATAAAGTGTATAGTTTACATAGTTTATGTTAAATTAAAAAAAAACACCACCATATAAGGAAATGAAGTGTTCATGTGGAACTAATTAAATCCCTCATGCAGGTTGAATGTATAAGTAAATAGTAACTAATGTGAAAAATATCATGTATGCAGCAATTCATGTCGATGAGAAATCATTCAATAATGGTAAATTTTACTGAAATAATTAGGTAAAGAAAAGTAACCAGTGGAGATTTCATTAAGCTGGACTAAAGAAAGTCTTCTTTAACCCCATAGAAGCCATGAAAAAAGCATGCTAACATAAAATTGTGCAATTGTGCTAAAATTAACAGGCAATGTTGAACTATTTTCTTTGCTAATGGCAGGGCATCGATTTCAGACATAAATTTTTTTGCTTGAGTACTTTAATTAATTCATTTTAATGCTATACTTTCCATTTCTAGAACAATAGTATCTATGTGAGGTACAATTAAGGATAATCTTAGGACAGAATTATCATTATCATCAAAAATTAGTACACCTAACATTCAAAAGTTACATAATCTTGTGATGTAAATTTATTTTATTTTATTTTTTTTACCACCGCTGGTTGTTGTTACTGCGTTAATGTTTTTTTCCTACATTTGAATCCACATTCTGAGCTGTTTTATGATTTGTTTTTTTTATGACAGCTATATTAAAAGTGCCAGATATATTTAAAAAAAGAATTATTGTAAACCTTTTTGGAAAATAGGGCAGGCAACCTTTTTCTTTAAAAAAATAATAAAATAAATAAAATTTGTTGATTAGTTTTGGATTATGATTTTTTCCCCCTGAAACCGACTGATGTCTTGCTGTTGTGCGGCTGCCAATTTTTGAAATACGTTACATATAAAGATGTATAAAATTTAATTGCTCACACTTTTGCCCAAATGTTTCTTACAGCCCTCAATAAACGTCTGCATAAAAACACATCCATAAAGCCTCCGGGCTTCTGGAAAAGTGGGACACTCTGGCAAAGGGGGAGCCTTTTAAAAAGGTCGCCGGCCATTACGCTGATTTGTGCTTTCGCAAGGGGAAAAATGAATTTCTCGGAGCGTTGTATTTTCAGCTGAAGCGCTGCTGGTGTAAGGTTCCTCGGGGCATAGCGAGACCCTAAAAGGAACATGTGCATTAAAATAAATAAATAAATAAATAAAATTACAGCCTGAAATGTTTTGGTGGAGTATTGGGAGGGAATTAAGGACCAGGCTCTGCTGGATTTGTCTATAAATATTAGGCAGAGTAATGAAGTGCTAAGTGAAGGAGGAAATTCAGAAACCTACAGACTGAATCAGACACTTAACAACAGGCTCCGAGAGCGAACGTAAGCATTTATGACAAAGAAATATGTGGAAACAGTGTGAGGAATACAACGCTTGGAGTTGGCGTGCTGTTGTATAAAAATAATCAACGACGGGAAGGTGTGATGAAGCGGAGTCACTGTTACCACCTTGGAAAGTGTTTTATTCCTCTTGTATCGCAGCAAATTACCAAAGAGGGCACTCTTGGGAATCTTTTGAACTACGCTTCCCTTAAGCCTGAGTATTTATTGTTTTCACCTGTTTTCTGTGCACATTATTTAAAGACTTTACTTTGTTCTGGTTTTTTTTGTTGGTGGTTTTTTTTTTGTGTCATTAAAGCCTCTGTTTCTTGTTCTTTTTGACCACGCCTTAGCCACAACCTTAGTTTTTCCACTTTGCCCCAAGACGTTTTTTGGACTCTGCCTTTCACCTTATGTGTTTTTGGACTTTGTTTGCCTGTTTAATAAAGTTTCCCCCTTCTTGTACTTACATCCTTTGCCTGCCTGCTTACCTTACACTCTGCAGGGATTTTCGGTGGGTTTTTTTCTGAATCCTTTCTGCCTGCTCATGTTAATAATTAAAACCATACAAATGACCCTAATGACATAAAACAAGGATCAGAAGGGAAAACAAGAGAGAGAGAAAGAGGTTTAACACTCCGTGTTGCTTTATTAAGTGCCTCCCCTGAATGCACTTTCGAGCCCTTTTTGTTTATTCTTCTCGCTCCATCACCTGCTAAGATCCTTCCTGGAGGATCGCCAGAAACTCAGCCGCATTTAAAAGTGTTGAGCTGAGGCTAGAAGCTTTTATACAGATCTATACAAAGCAAAAAAGGCATGTCTCAAGCTTACGTTAATGCACTTTCTCACACACACACACTTCATAATAAGCAGACATGCACACTGCTGGTCCAAGCCTGCTATGGCACATAGAAAGTTATGAAAAGGCTTTAATCATTGACTTCCAAGAAGTAAGTTTTTGCTTTCATCAGACTTCAGTAAAAAGTGCCTTTTGGCAGTGGCATGACTCCATTGTGGCTGTCTGGAGTTATTTACTTTACTGACTGTAGCATTGTTCTTAAGTGTTATGGATTTAAAGCCCCTAAATGACGCAAGGCCAAGAAATCAGGATATTCCACAAGGTGCTCATAAGAACGAAGTAATTAAAGCACAGAGAGCTTTGGCTGGGATCGTATTCCTCACGGCTGAATGGAAGAGTGAACTTTTCATTAGCTGAGAGGCATGGAGCAAAAAGAGGGCAAAGACAAATGGGGAGGTGTGTGTGTGTGTGTGTGTGTGTGTTGGGGGAGGGACAGATAGTGATTAACACACTGGAGATTGGAACAAACAGAAAGAAGCAAGGAGGAACGCAAAGCCTATTTAATGAAATATACTTTTATCCATTTATAGTTACATTTGATGTTATGGAACATCCAGAATCTTTTTTCTTTCTCTACTCTCTATGAATTCAGGGCAGCAGGGGGGTGCAGAAGGTAGCAATCCCCCTCTAACCGCCAACAGCTCCGGGGTCTGGGGTTCAGTCCTGAGCTCAGGTTACTGTCTGTCTGTCTGCCTGTCTGTCTGTCTGTCTGTCTGGGGTTCTGCATGTTCTTCCCATGTCCTTTAAGCTTCTCTTGTTTCCTCCCATTGGCCAAAAACAGTCCAGTAGGTGGATTGCTGACTCTAAATCGCTTCTAGGTGTAAATGTGTGTGTGTGTTTGCATGCAGGGTGTTTAGCAATGGACCAGCGTCCTGTTAAGGGACATAGTGGGAAAAGATCCAGATCCACAGCGACCCTGTCCGGGATAAAGCGCTTACTGAAGATGAATGAATGAATAAATATCTAAATGCGTAAATGTGTGCGTGTGTTGAATTTTATGCTCAGTTCTTTCCATGAATTGACTATCTGGATGTACAGTGATACATTCATCTATCATGCTAGCTTTAGAACTAGCTAGGTGAAGAACTAAAGGGGAACTGTATTTAGTCTACATTTTTCCACAGTATCCTCATGATCAAACCTCGATTTCTGCAGCATAGCTCTTGTGAAGCAGGCAGAAAATGAGAGAGACAGAGCGAGAGAGAGCGCATTTGGATTCAGGCTAATGACGCCTAAGTGGACTCATACCTGTGTATGTCCTATTCAACAATGTCTCTTTGTGAACGCCTTGGACATGGAGTAATATCATCTTTCCAACTAGCCCACGGCTCCTGAAACATGGAGCGAGAGCGAGCGAGAGAGAGGATTCCCATCTGTGTGTGTACAGATAGCCATCTGCAACGAAACTTTTTTTTTCTTCCAAATTGGACAGAAAGAGAACATGAGAAAAAAAAAACCCCAGAGATATAGAGACTTCATTGTAGCAGAACCTGAAACATGCTATATGTCTGGAGAGTTCTGACTCCCCCTTTTGGGCTGAACTGCACTGCAGAGCATCATACCATGTACATTTAGAAATATGTATGTAATGTAAAGCATTTATATACAGGTAATTTATTTATTTATTTAATTATTGCATTACTGTGTAAATTGGTTTGACATCTCATCCTTGAAACCTACATTTCCATGAGTTCGTTCTCTCAACACCGCTACCGGAACTCATTCTCCCCACTAAAATATTTGGACTAATTATTTGGTTTATTTTCAGTAACCTCGTGATATCTATCTGTCTGACGAGGTCACTTTGAACCTGCAGCCCTCTTACCTAAATTATAGATCGAAAGTTACATTTCCTCACGCTGTTAGCTAATACACGCATATACATTTTGTATATTTACTAATTCTATGCTTCAAAACTCTGCCTTGTTACTCACTTAAGAGCAAAATCAGCCTGTAAGCATTGGCTGCATGAGATTTTTTTTTTTTTTTTTTTACTTTTTAATGATAAGATGCAGATTCAGTGTTTTAAAATGAAAATAAATAAATAAATAACACCCCGATCATGGAATCACCTGTGTGTCAAATACATTGATTATATAATATATTTTTGTGTGTTTATGCTGGAAGGAGGCTATACTTTTAAGGATTTAATGATTTTTAATGATTCTAGCTTTCTAAAAGTGGTCTAAAGCTTATAGCCAATGTCTCTGTGATTGACAGGAGAAAGACAGTACACCCCTCCCACCCAGAGAGCACCCTTTTGCCTCCCAGTCTCTAGATTCATGTAAATTACTGTATTCTCAGAATGCATCACAATATTAATGTACTTATCCATTTGCAGATGTTACTGTCCAAGTTTGCTATAAAAAATGACAGCAGTCGGTTACCGTGTAGTGAGAATTCGGATATCAGGCAGGCTGGAACAGATTTTGAAAATGAATCCCTGGAAGCTGCAAATCTTTCATTTCCAGGAAGCTAAATTTCTCAAGTGTCTCTGCGGGACAGATTTTGCTGGCTCGAGTTATTATAAATGGCGCAGGACAAAGTGGCGTGACACGTTAGGCTATTCCTCCAGGTGCTCCCAAAAATGTATTCGTGCTCCAATCTCCAAAGTAAAAAAACTAGTTGCAGATTAATCTGCTTTACAGTATTCGGACTTTACATTCCCTGTGCTACACACTGATTTTGTTAAGGATTGAATGACAGTAATTCGACCAAAAAATGCCATCATTTATACTATAGAAGCTAGCTAGCGTTAGTAAGGTATGAACAGTGACGGCTAACTGACTAGCATTACGTTGACAGGTTGTCATTGCAGAAGCTAAACATAGTTACATCACGGCTCTGTTAAAATCTCGTCTACGATTGGTCAGGAAGGTGGTGAGTGGGAGTCCTCAGTGTCAGCGTTTTGTACCAGTTAATACGCTGAAAACTTCAATTTTATAGCTGCTGTTACATAAGTGATAAAAGGAAGTAACGTTAGCATTTCTCAGCATTAAACATAACTGTAAAAGGATTAAGAAGACTTTATTTATTGAATAAAACAATTGCGTTCGTGTTGCGCTATAATGAAGTATGAATTATACTAAGGTTTTCATCATTAGCTAGCATTACAGTAAAAGGCTAGCATAGTAGATATATAGCACCTAAATAAAGTAGCTAGACAGAGAGCCAGGCTCCTAAAAACAGTGGCTTTCTCATTAACTAGAACTTTTTTTCTCACAAATAGATGAAACGCTGCTAAAAAAAAACCATCCGTGACTTCATTTTAATTACACCTCCTATGTCCCTTATGATCTATTATCCATATTTACTTATTTATTTTTGCTAAGAAAAGTATTTTATCATCACGCGTTACATGATTGAGTCACTGCTGTGAAGAATGTGTAAAAATTGTATTATGTTACAGACATGATGTTGAAGTCTGTTTGGTTTCAGACTAACTCATTAAAAGTGATTGGTGTTTATAAAACTGAGCCAAAAAATGCGATTTTAATGGCAGCACACAAAAGGTCTTCTGGCGCTCCATTTCGTCATTATTGTCTGTGCTGCTAATTACTGCAACGAAGCTAAGCTATACCAGAAACTTGCTTCGGAAAAAAAATTAAATGGCCCATTGGACACGAAAGTACATGAGCTTGAGGGATCCAGGAACATGAGGGTTAAAGACTGTCACTAGCTTTTTCTAACCCGGGGGGAAACTGTAAAAATGCCTTGTGGCCACAGAGCCGGAGGTGAGACATTGTTGGACATTTGCACCTCAATCTGATACTCCTCTCGGGAGAAAAAAGACAGGAACTTGTCGTCTCTCCAGGCCTGAGGAATGAGGCAGGACCGATCCAAGACTAACAGCCGGGGGGCGCTGGCTCCCGCTTCACTCTCCTGCGCCAAATCCTCCTTGGCTTGGACTCCCTACTTTTTAGGACGCATATTTTAACTCACGACTCATGCTTGAGCAGGACTATGGGATTGGGTTTTTTTCTTTTTGGAGAGTTAGAATGAGGCCTGTAGATTTGGAGTTAATAGTAGACCTCCACTTTAATCTTTTGCTAAGAACTCTCTTCCCTTCTGTTTCCTCTTCATTCACTGCAATGCATTTGAGATGGAAGTAGTTTGTGGTTTATGGTTCATAGCATGAAAAGGTGCATTTTATTTGGTCCAATTAACTTTGAATGAGATGTTTTGCATTTGTGGAAGGAGTCTCCAGTGCCAGTGTTCACGGTCCATCTAGTGCCCCCAATCCATTGTCGCTAGTCCATCTATTGAGGAAACACACACAAAACATTTTTATTATTATTATTATTATTATTATTATTTCCACCCATCCAATTGATATTATTTATAGTCATAATAATGTTTTTAATGGTGAGAAAATCATGGACACGTTTATATTTATGAAGCATTATAAAACCTTATAGTATAGATAGATACTTATAGATGCATGAACGCTTGGCCTGTGCAGCAGTGCTTGCAGTTCATTACCACAAGAGGGAGCTAGAGTCATATGCATCAACATGAAAAAAAAAAAACACCCCAACAACAACAACAACAACAAAAAAACATAGTAAGCTCATTTAGCTCTTTCGGACCTGTCAGATATTTCTACTTTTCTGCCTTGATTCTAACTCTCCCAGATACAAGTAATTCCCCATCATCATAAAAATGAATGAGAATTGATGAGGAATGCTGAAGGTAAGTCAAAATCAGACACCACCGTACCTATGATATACAAAATACAGGTTTTGAATGTTGAATAGATTTGAGCTAACAAGAGAAGAATCACATGTAAAAAAAATCAGTTTATTACTTTTTATTAGTCGATAAGCAGAAGGTTACATATTAGATGCGTTCAATAATATTTTGAGACTCGTGGTATCTTATATTGTAAGTGTAGAAGAGTGACTTTTTCTTACTTTAAAAAAAAAAACAAAGCTTTGGATATACTGTATCTAGGCTGATAAAGTGCACTTTAGGTATAAAGGGAACATAGTGTGCATTTTATTTCTGGCCATCATAGATATATAGAGACCTGTGTGCTGAAATAGAGTGTGTCCTGATTTACACCAGCCTGTGTGTGTGGGCTGATTACACACTCTGCCCACCATATTTCCAGAGGCCGATGACTCACGCTCGCTAAGATCACAGTGTGATGAGCTGGTCAGAGCCCAAGCTGTGAGTCAGGGTGAAGAAAAACACACAATAATCTATCAGCCATTTAACTGCAGCCACAGTTTAGTAATGACAGTCATTCGTTATCTATCACTCCGGGTTCAAAAAGCAATGATCTTACAGACGTACTCTTCTCAATAAATAAACCAATGTAGTGGCTGACATTTTGGTAACGCTAATAGTGCTTTTGAATTTACGCTTGTATTATTTTGTACATGTACCATGTAATGGCAGTCTTTCACTATTTTGCAATATTGTTTTTCATCAGAAACTTGTTAGTGTAAATCTCTCAACCAGTTACCAAAACATCTCGCAAGCCAGATGCAAATACAGAAGAGCGTGCGGTCATTTTGTATAATCAGTAAAAATTGGCCAGCATAATTCCAGTATTTTCCATTTGTATGGTGGCCCGTAAGTGCGCAACAGCAAACGTTACGTAAAACATAACAGAACACAACAGCTAATTCAGGAAAGCGCAACAGCAAATTCGGAAACATGTCAACAGATTCAAGAACAAGACGCAAATTCAGAAACGAGACAGCAAATTTTGCAACAAAAGACAGCAAATTTGGAAACGCAACAGCAAATTCAGAAATGAGACAGTAAATTTGGAAACACCACATCCGATTTGAACACTTAACACCAGAGTAAGAAACGTGACAGGAATTTGGAAAAACAAAAGCAAATTAAGAAGCAAAACACAAAATTTGGAAGCATAAAAAAGTAAATTTAGGTACAAGAAATTTGAAAAAAACAAATAACAGCAATTTTGGGAGAAAAAAACCCCAAGCAAATTTGGAAACATGACAGGAAATTCAAAATCATGTGGGGAAAATCCACATCGGTCTGAGAGGCGGTAGAAACGGAGGGTTGGACGATGTTTACATTAAGAGGATTTATGAGCTGAAATGATTCTACCGATGCTTTTATTTGTGCTTGTTGTTATTAAGGACGTTTATATGATGTTATTTTAAATACGCCATCAACTTTTTATGAGTATGTGAATGCTACAAAGCCTCCTAAAGGAAGGAGAAAGAATTACTCCTTGCTATAATAGCACAAACAACTTTGTATCAACTTTGCCAGACGAAGAAAGTGTGATTCTTTTCCTTCTGATAGTTCTACGCCACGTCCAGTTGTTTTAATCTTTCCGAATTTCCTGTTCTTAATGATTTTTGCTGTACATTTGACCGACACTGAAGGCTAACAACGGGTTTTTTCCTGTAGCCAATTGGCAAGCATGAGATGACATCTCATTATCGTATCACTAACTGCTTCAAACAAAAACTCTGGGAAAGATAGAATGCTGTAAACATTTTTCAATCCAGTGAATATATCTTCCAAAACGGAGCCACATGGTCTAACTGTTTCTCTTGGCGCTGAACGAGTATTACAGAACAGTTTGACGAAAATCCATTTTTTTCATATCAACCCGTTTTACTCTTTACTTCAAACAGAGTCAATCAAACAAGTCAGGTATGAAGTCCAAAACGTGTTTCTTAGGTTAGCATTGGTGCTACGAGGCTAATTTTGCTAACAAGTGTTGGCGCGTTGCTGTACTAAACGGTTCTCAGGAATACGGTAAACTTTATCGTGGTAAAAGGAACTCCAGCTCATCACTGATTACTGAAAAATAAAGAAGCCAAATTTGGTCGCCAAACTACAGAATCATGACTTAGCAATGACACTTTGTTGCTCTGTTTAAATCAAACGAATTGTGGTTTAATTAGAGTTTAATTATATTGTTCCCATGCTAGTGTCAGGGTGCCATGAGTTTCATTATTACAAATTATTTTTGTTAACAAGGCTTGTCAGCAGAGGCGACAGTTATCTACACCATACGTGTTGCCAGATTGGCCCCGTTTGAGCTTCATGGCCTATTTATGTATTACGCACACATCTGCAAATGGTGTTGAAAGGTCAATCGTATTACTTCAGATGGAAAGCATGGATGTTAATGGCCATTGTGTGATATCTTTTGTAATCAGGATTAAGCACGGAATAAACACGTTTTCCGCAAATGCTGCTCTGTATCTCATTATTGTAGGTCATTTTGTCTTTTTTTTTCCCCCCCGATTCACAGCTTGGGCTCTGACCAGCTCATCACACTGTGATCGTAGCGAGTGAGTCAACGGCCTTCGGAAATATGGTTGGCAGAGCGTGTAATCAGCCCACATGCAGATCGGTGCAACTCAGGACACACTTCTGTTGGAATGTCGGAGCGCTCAGGAAAACACACAGCACTTTTGCACTTTGTGTCTATTTAATCACTGACTGCAATGAGGGTATAAAGCATACATAGCTTTTTTAAATTTAACCAGGGTAGTACGTTTGTATTCTGACTTGAATTAGGCCTGCGTAGTGAGAACACGTGTTTGAGTCAAAAACAAATTTATCAGGTCCTATTTTCCAAGAATATAAACAAACTCGTATCAGAATTGAAATCACCACGACTCTGACCAGGCAGTTACTAAGGAAGCAGTAAACGCGCCATGTTTTCCTGCTCATTCATTTAAACGAACAATGGTCTTTCTTTGTCCCGCAAGCGTTATATCTGTCTGCTCAGTTTGTTCACGTGAAAGTAAACACGTCCCACTTGTGAGTTTTTATTTGTCCTGATGCACTCGGACTAGATGCTCCGTGAACCTAAAAATACATGATCTGTTCATTCCGAGTAATGTATTCATATACAAGGTGACTTCCTTACTGTATGTAGGCAATCATAATCAGTTTGTCAGTAGTGGTGACCCATTAAATGATCCATATACTTGATAAAATGGCCAGTGGTACACATAACGTATATAGTGGCAATTCACTGAAGAAAGTACGAGAACTTTTCTTTTTCTATTTAAAGCTAAAAATGCATGAGGATCATAGTCCCGGGACATTTGTGAAAATGTTCCGCAAAGTTATAAATGCAAATCTCGTCATCGGCGCCCGAAATGGAAATATCTCATGCATGTTATCTAGAGGTTTTCACATGCAAATGACTGTGAAGGAAGCAGGAGAGAAATTCTCCTCAGCGTTATCAGCTTCCCCTCTAGAGGCAAAGTTATGCACAAATAATCCTTCTTTGCACCTTAAAGCATGACATCTTCCTCCTCATCATTATCACCACCATCATTATCTCGCCACATCTGAGTGTGAACTTGATTTTAGAGGATAAATCATTTTTACTCTGCCTGGCTTCATGCCAGAGGGGAAAAAAGGAATGATCGTGGCATCTCATCCTCCTGCACAAACTTTAATTGGGCTTCCAAAAGACTGACAATCTGCCAGCAAAACCCATTACAGATGATGCCTATTTCTGTCATGCTAATTAATTAAAATCAGCAAGCAGCCTTTCCGCAACACTCAGTGGAGTAAACAAGTTTCGGCATTTACGTGGTAAAAACGTAAGCTGCGCCGCGACCCTTTCCTATATGTGCAAAAAAGTGTGATGTTTAGCAATCCATTACAACTGATAAAGTTTAGCAGGGTAGCTTGGTTTTGTTTATTTGTTTTTCTTACATTAGCTAGTTTGTTGTTTTCTCCCTCTACCATTAGCTAGTTGGCTTTTCTTTAATGTTAGCTAGCTATCTTCGTTTTGTATTTTCTGTAACATTAGCTAAGTATATTGGTTTCATCTTCTCTTTATCATTATGTATGTAGCTTCACATTTTCTCTAATATTAGCTAGCTAGTTAGCTATTTAGCTGGGTAGCTTGATTTCACATATACATGTAATATGTTACCTGTGTAGATTGCTTTTTCCCCCCAACATTGGGTAGTTAGCTTGGTTTAGGGGTTTTGTTATTATTAGTTAACAAGCTTGATTCGAGGTTTTCTGTAACATTAGCTAGCTAGCTTGGATTGGGATTTTTGCTAACATTAGCTAGCTAGAATGGTTTCGGGTGTTTGCTAACATTAGCTAGCTAGGTTTGTTTTTTTTCCTCTAACATTAGTTAGATAGCTTTGTGAGGCATATCTGGAACACTTTATTATGTTGTGCAAATCAGTTAAAAATTTTCAACACACCACGACTCAGACTTCCAGTTCCAAAAGGAATCAAATCAGTGGGGAATCAGTGGGGACTTTAACCACATTTATCACATTTGCCTTGGCCTTCTTTTGACCTTCATTATGTATAGCCTGTGTTAGCAATGGCTGGCTGTTCTCTGACCCGTGTCATGGACTGTGGCTGTGATGTATTTACATCCTACTCCCTCAGACTGCACTTCGATACAGCTAATGGAAATATTATTAATAATGCGGACTGTAGTGTACAGCTCATTGAGGTGTCAGATATAATGAATGGGGTTAAGAGATATGAGACATAAACTCATACATACGCTGTATGGCAAGCCGAGGTCGACCCCAATTTCTTGCAAATTAGCGTGAAATACAGCTTCTCACACTACAAAATCGATATAAATCTTCTTCATTAATGTTTAATTCAGTGCTGGAAATTTTAAGACCAGTGTAGTCATGTGTTCAAGCCGTGCGTGAAATCATTTTTATAGATCTCAGACCAGTGGCCGAGCGTGATAGGACAACTGTGGCCTCTGCCGAACACATGGTTAATACGGCCACTTTGCGCAGACATCACTTAAATATGCATTTAAATGCATTAGTTATGAATTAAGCCTTAAGAGAACAGTCTGTCCAGCATTTAAAAAATGAATATCAATAGATTTTTACATCGCTCAGACTCTGTCAGCAGCCAAATCTCTTAAGTGGGATTTCATGGATTATTACTGGGATAATCCACTCCAAGATGATGCTTCTTGAATGTGGAAGGACGTTTCAATCATGTGCCAGCATTTTGGAGATGTTATTAACTAAGATAACCAGGCTAATGCAGAATGGAGTTAGTTCTAGCTTATGTGGGGGCAGGTGTGGAGCTGACGGCTCATTGCAGAGGGGGTGAGGACTTGCAGTGGCCCTTATACAGTCTATTGAAGGCTGTATGGAGATGCAAGACAGATCAAAGGATAAAGATTTCTATTATTCTATTTTTCTATTAAAAAGTTTTCTATTATTACTGATAATAATAAACAACAAAGGATCAACATCGGTGTAGTTGTGAATATTCAACGGTATGTTCAGCCAGGTAGACTGGGCCCAAGGTGAACCCCTTTGTAGCTGGAAGAATCATGTGCCCAGAGCAGCTGCACCTTCTGCCCCCTGACTCACTCCACTACTACTTGGAAAATGTGACGTGGAATTTTTGATTCACCGTTGTGTAGCGATATAGCTGTACATCTTTGAGTCCATGGGAGGAAGTCTGAACCAGTGAGAAGAGCCTAGAATATCTTTTTGAACACCTTCAGACCGTATTCTGTCGCATAACCCATAAAATTCATATTGAATTGTATAATAACTATAACATGCTATGAAATCATATTACAATACTATATTTTAACGGGTGCCAGTATATCAGGTCATAACCCCCGCTTTCTCCCGAAACCCCCATATCCATCAATCACACCCACTTGCCGCTCTAGCTTCCCAGCATTCTCATCACATACACCTGTAACTCATCTCATGTAATCAGTCTCTGTGTATACAACTCTGTCGCGAAACACATTGCTAAGTTTTGTTTTCATTTCTTTCTATGTTATCCTATGAAACCTTCGTTGTGTGCGGGCTTGCTTGTTTACTTCCATTCATGACCCTCAATTCATCTTCCATGTTGTTGCTCTTCCACTTTTGTGTTTTTGATATTGATTTTCTCATTACTACCTTCTGTCAGGCATTTGGAATTTCCATTCGCTCCCTGGCTTTTGGCTTCTTTGCCTGATTCTTTATTAACAAAGCCTCCCTTTGTAATATGTGTGTTATATAACACATCACGGGATTCCTAATTAATAACCATTAAAACAACTTTCTCATAATGTTCGCTTAATGATTGAACTCACCCACTCCGATGAAATGTTTGGAATGTTGCAAATGTTTGGAAAGTCACATGCACAAGTTACACCATCTAAATTTCCTGAAGTTTATGGAAAGAAGAAAAGCATTTTCTATATATTGTTTATTTTATTTTCAATGATATTGTGATATTGACTGATGAGGTCACTTTACAAATACAACCTTGTAAATTAGAGATTGAATGTAAATAATGAATTAATTTGATGTAAATCATTAATATGTCCTCATGACCTTAGCATAGATGTTAGTTAAGCACATTTTGGGTATTTGCTACTTCTAGGCTAAAACTACAGTTTCAACCCTGTGACTAATTCAAGAGCAAATTGTACAACAAACAACCAAGTTACACACCTGCAACTTTAGAAAAGCGTTTCATTAATCGTGTCTTTCTACAACCCAATTAAATGCCACAGTAAACTTAGAACGGTAAAATTAGTGGACCTAAATATGGACATGGACAAATCATGCAAATGGTGCACAACACAAAGCAGCAGATAAGTAAACAGATCAATATCAAATTAGCGAATGAAGGATGGCAGGCTAAATCTTCTCTGAGTCTTTCCACACTTTTATAGGACTGAGATGTCTGAGAGTCTGGGTAGTTCAGAAGCAAAGCAATACCTGACTGGAGAAGGCCAAAGCAAGTGTGAAATAAGTCATTAAAAAGTCAACAAAAGTTAACACACAAAGTTGTCGAAAGTTAACACAAGATTCCTGCAGGTTTAACTTCTTGTATGTAAAAGAGCTCCAGGGCCCCGGTTTGGTCCTGAGCTCAGGTTACCATCTGTGTTGAGTTTCACATTCGGTTTCGTCTGGGTTCTCCAGTTTCCTCCCACATCCCGAAAACATGCTATATTTAACGTACAAACCAAATAATAACATTAAGGCCATAGATAAAACATCTAGTGAAAGCAGACTCAGGGACATATCTTGTAATTAAAGGTAAGAATATGAACATGAAAATGACTGAATGATTGAAAACACACAGGAACCTGCAATGCTAATCAATTTCAGACTGGATGAATGGATATTTTAGACAGATCTTAATGAGCTGGAAGTAAGATGCAGGTGTTAGTACTCTGGTGAATTGGAGCACTTGGAGCAGGGCTGCTGAGAGGGGGCTGTAAAAGGGGCATGATCCAAGCTTGAGTTCATTACACATTTATACAGTGCAACACTATGTCCCTGTCCATCACAATTCCTGCAAACATGACAGTGAGGTTCAGTCACAATGAATATATTTATTTTAATATATTAATAAAATATATTATTCAATATATATATATTTTATACAACTTTGGAAAAAATTAAGCCACCACTTCAATTTTTTTAAAGCATCTCTCAG
This sequence comes from Notoglanidium maculatum, assembly GCA_030068355.1. Taxonomy (NCBI): domain Eukaryota; kingdom Metazoa; phylum Chordata; class Actinopteri; order Siluriformes; family Auchenoglanididae; genus Notoglanidium; species Notoglanidium maculatum. The sequence goes on along the minus strand of JAQQZX010000014.1, from coordinate 1,686,978 downwards.
AATGGCAGCCATTTCATTCCAGTGTCTGTGGTGGAATTCCAACACAAGCCCACCTCATTTTACTTAATGAGGTACCGATTAGGTGATCACCTGAACCAACTCTTATTTAAAGAGGAAAAGTATAAAAACCACTGCTGTGTTCGTCATTATTCGCTTGCAATAGAACCAGTTAGGATGGAAAAAACAGTGCTAGTAGTACCTTAAATTTAATTGGAATACAAAAGTATTTATTCATCATGCCAAAAAAAAAAGAAGGGTCCAATTCTGGCATTACTTTTAGAGGGGTACAGTGAGCATCAGGCTGCTTCAAAGATGGCAGTTCATAAGAACAAGGTCAAGCAGCAGACATTGGGGACAACAAGGTTACAGACTGGCAGAGGGCGAACTCTCCACTGACCGGGATGATCGTCAACTCCTTCGAATGTCACTCAACAACAGTAGGATGGCATCAAGTGACCTACAAAAAGAATGGCAAATGACAGATGGGGTTAAGTGCACGGCAAAGACGATTCGAAACAGGCTCTTCCGGGTGGGGCTGAAGTCATACAAAGATAGAATTAACCCTTAATAAATGAATGGTCGTCTGGACAGGCCTACAAGCCACAGTGTCTCGCCACTGTGAAATTTCGTGGAGGATCAGTGATGTCCTGTGGAGCTTCAGTAAGGCTGGAATGGGGCAGATTTCTGTTTGTGAAGGATGCATTAATCAAGCTATGTCCATGGTTATCCTGGAAGAAAACTTGCTTCCTTCTGCTCTGACAATGTTCCCTGACCCTGAGGCTTGGGTTTCCCTCTATTTCCCTGGGTATCAATGGAATGGAATGTGATCAAGAGGAGGATTGATGGTCACAAGCCATCAAACAAAGCTGAGCTAATTGAATTTTTGCACCAGGAGTGGCATAAAGTCACCCAAGAGTAATGTGAAAGACTGGTGGAGAGCATGCCAAGACACAGGAAAGCTGTGATTAAATGTCAGGATTATTCCACCAAATATTGATTTCGGACCTCTTCCTAAGTTCAAACATTAGTATTGTGTTTAAAATTTAATATGCGTTTGATTTCTATGCATCATTCAAGGTCTGAAAACACTTTGTTATGTTAACCAGTTGTCATTTTCTGCAATTAAATGCTCTAAGTGATAATACTTTTATGTGAAATTTGGTGGAAATGACATCAGTAGTTTATAGAATAAAACAAAAATGTTAATGTTCCTCAAACACATACCTATAAATAAAACCAGAGATACTGATAATTTTGCAGTGGTCTGGTCAGTTTTTCCAGAGCTATGTATGTAGTGGATGGCATAAATCTTAACCCCGTCTTTGACCTCTACTTTTCCTCTTGGCTGTTTCTCTGACTAATTCCTAATACTTCTAGTCTTCACAGTTTAGAGAATCACCAAACCTTTATCCTTTATGTTTAACCTTTAACATTGTCCCTGTGCACACTGTAGCCTCAGATTCCTGTTCTTGGCAGACAGTAGTGGAATTCAATGTGGGATTGCTCTGAGATGCTTTTCTGCTCACCACGATTGCACTGAGTAGTTATTTAAGCTACCTTAGATTTCCTGTCAGCGTGAATTCTCCTGTTCAGAGACTGTTGTGCATGAAAATCCCAGGAGATTTTGAAATCCATCCGATGACCATCTGAAATCCTCAAACAACAACCATTCCAAAAGTAACTGAGATCACATTTTGCCTAATTCTGATGTTTGATGTGAACATTAATCGAAGCTCTTGACCTGTATTTGTGTGATTTTATGTATTGCACTATGGTTATCTGTTTGGCTGACTGGATAATTGCATAGGGGTTTAGGCGTTCCTGGTAACGTAGATGGTGAGTGTATAATCTCAATTAAGTCAATTTCAGTTCCTGCTTGTAACACTACAAAATATTTCATATTAAGTTCATACCAAGTTTAAACCTGAGCACCAGACCCAGATGTTGATGTAACGTGTCATCTGGTCCTGAAACATCAGATTCTTCCATCTGTCATGTAACACTGATATGCGTATAGGGTTAATAATTAATATGGGTATATATTGATATTCATGCATCTGGATCAGATTGCACATTGTATGGGATTGTATGGGTTAATTATTCACATGCAATTCAATTATGTATGCTCTCAGAGTCACAGTGATGTAGAAGCACCACAACAGTGTTGTGCAACAGTGATGATCAGGCTCTGTGTGGCATCACAGCTGCTGCAGATATAGCCAGGATTAAATGAAAAATATTGCTATAGTATTTCCCTGGGGGTGACAAGCCAGTCGTCCTCTATCTGTCTTTTATTCCTTCTTTTTCTGTGTGAAGTGGGAGAGATAGATGAATGCTTCAGGAGTGAGCTGTCATATTATTGAGTAACCTTGCCATATATGTATGTGTGTGTGCACGTGTGGACCATGTTTATATTACAGTGTGGGGACCCCACATAAAAACCTGTTATTTTTACCTTGTGGGGACCCACAAAGGTAAATTCCATTTGTCAAAAAGCTGCGAATGCAATCAAAAAAGTCTTAGTTACTGATGGTTAAGTGTAGGGCTGGGTATGGGTTAGGGTTTCATAGTTAGGGTTGAGGTTATGCCCATAGAAATGAATGGGAGGTCCCCATAAAGAGATAAAAACAAAGCGAGTGTGTGTGAACATTTGGTGGGTCACCACAAGGAAAAATAACGCTTTTAATTAAAAAAAATAAAAAAGAAAAAGAAAAGAGGCATGATTTTTCCTTTTGATTACTGAGCTTCAGGCACAATGTTAAGTGGCTGCGTTAATAATTGTGTCAATGGAAGGTCCTCACAAAGATAACAAGCATGCATGGGTGTGTGTGTGTGTGTGTCCATGCGTGTGTGCGTACACATCTTTAGGACCAAAATTAACCAAACGTCCTCATAATCACAGGTCCTCAGAAGAAATAGTGTTTGTACTGCATAAGGGTAATTGGAAAGTTGTGCTCAAAAGGATATTATGACAAGTGTGTGTGTGTGTGTGTGTGTGTGTGTGTGTGTGTGTGTGTGTGTGTGTGTGTGTGTGTGTGTGTGTAAATTTTTAGCACCTTGTGGCAACCACATCCACTTGGTCCAAACAAAATATAGTGTTTTTACAGATGGTCCTGATTACTATGGCAAATGTGTGTGTGTGTGTGTGTGTGTGTATGTGTGTGCACTCGGGCATTCAGCCCTGTGCAGCGGGCGTGAAGCGGAACATGACGCCTCAAGCCTCAGGATGGTGGTCTCTGGTCCGGATGTTCTGTTATCTCTCTGGTTATTCCTGACGGTATGAGCGTTGTGTTATGCATCGTCTCCCTCTGTCCGTCTGCACCTCCTCCTCATGAAGGAAATCCTTCATGCTTCATTTACACTATATAACACCTCATTGACACCCAACTCAAGATAATAGGATTCCTCTGTTTGCGCTATAACCTAAGAGTTTAGACCGAAAGTATTGCACTTTGTGATTTCTCTGTAACATCAAAGAGTGCTTTTGTTTCTCCTGCTTTCAAGAGAGGGGAAAAAAAGAGAAAACACTGTAATTTAAGTTCGAACTGGAAGTTACTGCTTTGAATTTACGACAAATTTTCGGTTAAATTATACCAAATATATATCATCTACCAAACAGAAATATAAGCCACGAGGTAGAGGCACACCCGAGGCTCTTTGATTTAGGAATCCTGCAGAGCAGCAATAATGTGCAACTCTGAGTGTTTTAGGAAGTTCATTATTGAGCCTTGCAGGCATACATTTCAAATTTTACGAAAAGCAAGTTTCCTGTCATTCCACATGGTGAGACGAGCTACCCAAAGGTCTTTTTAGTTGCACTGGTTGCAGGAAATATCCATCTGGGCCTGACTGAGTATAAAGTTTGGATTGGGATGATGGTTTATTCTGACAAAGATTATTTTAAATCGTTTCAGAAATTCTGAAATGGACTGTTCCAGGAAACCTACATAAGAAATGTGTTTATTATGTAGGTGTCATACAGATGTTATAACATCTGCAAGGTGCTGCACAGGCCTAAAAAATGTTCTGTAATGGATCAAACCTGTATTTTGTTCCATTATAAGTAGGACTGGGAAAATTAGTAAGAAAAAGGTTTGCTGATGAAGGATGTATGCAAGAACAAGACGAACAAATCCACATCATGACAAAAAGAAAATGGAAAATGTCAAAACGTGATGATATGAAAATTGTAATATTTATAAGCAAGCAATGTGTGATTAATTAATTAAAAATTAAATATTATTACTAACAGGTATCTTTTTACTAAGTAACTTTTTTTAAATTTATAATTATGGTTCAAACTGTACAATATTTGCTATTTGCACTAAAAAGTTCATTGTAAAGTTATATAAAAATAATTTTTTTGTAAAATCAGATGAAAGTATTTTTGTTTGCTTATTTTTTTTGTTGTTATTTTTATTAGTTGTAAAATCGTAAAAAGTAAAAATACGTTATAAAAGTTTCATCAATAATTTTGATTTATATTTCATAAAATGTTGTATATGTAATCATTTGATAAACAAATACTTATAATTATATTTAATATGTAAAAATTTTACAATTTAATTTCAAATGATTTTTTTTATTCTACTAAGTCTACTCGCCTTCACTGGAAATAAACGGTGTACAGATGTGCCATGCAGATGTGAGTAAGCTTTAAAGACCTCGCCTGAAAGAACGCATGAGACCCCTATGACAGTGAAAATGTCAATTTCTTGCCTATAGGAGTTCATTTTCTGTTATCGCAGAACTTTCATTTGTCAGCAAACTAATTCAGGTATTTAAACCTTAAATCTAAGACTGCATGAAAATAAATAAACACGTTCGTGCTGTTTATCTCATGGTGTTAATTCACCCCGGGTTTATATTTAGCGGTGCTGTGTGATTAGTTTAACCCCGTCGACTCTGCGCTGTACCTCCAGTCCCGAGTGATTAATGAAGATTGCTTTGATTGCCTTTGTGATATATTGAGATTGTTCCAGATGGTAAAACCAATGATTGGCTGAAGTCAGAATGTGACTGATGCTCAATACGAGCGAATACTGTATACTTAGCAGCGGCACCTGAGGAGAATACAAATGAGTTTCCCAATGGATTGGAAAGAGAAGAGAATGAAAACAGGATTCCACCAGGGACGATCCATCCAGGAATCGGTTTGTTCAGGGAATACTAAGTAGCAGGACGCACCGAGACAGGTCATGAAGTGTCTCCGAGAAGAAGGAATAGAAACGTTCTGCCTCATTAGTTTATTGGTCAATATTTCATGCGAGTGTTTATTCCTCCTAAATTGCCTTTAATGCTACGCAACAGGAAGAGAATACAACATTGGCACTTTAGCTGAAGCTTCCTACAAAATCAAATTCCAAATTCCAGCTCCAACCCTGGAAGGAAATAGTAATATTGAATAAAAGCTCTTGTTGGGAAAAATATGGAGGATTAAAATGCTATTTTATGCCACATCAAGGTCAATACAAAGGTTTTTCCTCTTCACTTCCAATATATTGTCTTCTGGAAAAGGTCACATTCTGCAGCTGGAGTTTTTTTTCCTAACTGTAGACAGCGCAGGTTGAGTGTGGTTGAGGATCACTGAGAATCGTGTATCTCCTGCCATGCTGTCACATTTCACCCAGTTTATTTCTGTCTTCTTTTATATTCGGCGTCTCAGGGAGGAATGTAATATTTTTGGCAGGATTGTGGATTAAGGTTTGCTTCACCGAGACGTCAGCGACAGCCTCAGAGCTACTGATTTTGGAAAAATGAGATGGAAAATCATGATATGATGCTGCATGATGTATGACATCATATGGCGATTTTTTTTTTCCTGCTGCAGTGCAGTAGGTTGATGTGTTTGGTCCGACGGGAGCGCTAAAGGAAAACCCATTTTCGTCTTGCCTGATAGGGCCCTGGCTGTGAGTCTAAACAAATCCCAACATGCCTTCCTTCAGCATCATTACGTGTCAATATTTTGCCTCTCGTGCACTTTTTATATGACCTCAATTTCCTGTGTGAGTCTCGCGCCGAATTATGACGGTTTGTGGAAAAATGGCTAGTCCTGTCAGAATGAGCTTTGACTCCATGCGTGCAGATTCACCGCCATTCAAATTGCTCTGATTGTCTTGCGATGGAGTGTCTCCTTATCTGCTGACACTTTACAGTCGCTAGGCAATTCTGAATTCTGTATTAATCATATTAGCGCCATTTCTCTTTGTTAATCCATATGAGAATGAAATCAGGTTAACACGGAGCAGTTTTCAAAGTCAAACCCAAGGTCGTTAGTGAAATTGGTTTAATTCAGGCCGGTGGTCTGATTTCTGTTTGTCCACTACAGTATAATAATAGTGTTTCTTCACCGAGCAGCACAGTCCAGGTCCGTGAGTATCCTGGCTGAGTGTGGTGGCGTGTGCAGATTTCTCATCTTCAGTAAGAGCTTTATTCTGGTTCGAGTGGTGGTGTGTCTGGAGCTTATCCCAGGAATATGAGGTGGGAATACACCATGCACACAGACCTTCACATACTCTTTCACATCTACAGGCAATTTAGCAAAGTCAATCCACCTACTACGATGTTTTTTGGAAGAACATCCTTCAGCCAGCACTTCTGTAAAAAGAAAAGATGGGTCTCTCTGAGGAATCCCTTAAAGCTTCTATAACAGAGAGTTTCACTTTGAGAAAAGCTTCTAATCATTTGGAAAAGTAGAACCCGTTTGGAAAGCTCGACCTGTAAACCATCCCTGAGGAACCCTATTATTATTATATCTAAAACCTGCATTATTAGCCGGTTATGACAGCCATATTTCTAAAATGGCAAGAAAATACTAATATGGTTATTAAAAAGGGCCTGTTACGGCTTTATTACTTTTAAACAGCGGTTTAGAAGCAAGCTGATGAGAATTACGTCATTAATTACGGGAAATGTATTATGTAATAATGCGGTACTGTTTATCCGACCTGACTCTGATCAAAGCGACCGGCTAACACAAAGGACAAGAAAAAACAAGCAAGGATCAGGGCTCAGAAAAGTGCTGCTCACCTCAGCCTTCAGGACAGATTTGTTTCACTCGCACACACCGAGAGAGAGAGAGAGAGAGAGAGAGAGAGAGAGCCTAAGGGGAAGTCTGAAGATGCCTTCAGGTTGTGGTGTGATTATAGCAGCTTGTTTAAGCACTGTGTGTGTGTGTGTGTGTGTGTGTGTGTGTTTATTCATGATGTAACCAGATAACTGCAGTATCAGGTTGTCTCTGATGAGTCATGCTTATGATATATTCATAATGCAATAGAAATACAAATATAAACTCAGATACAGAGTAAGTGTATGGACACACACACACACACACACACACACTAAACACTACACTCTACACTGCACACAGAAACTGTACTGATTTGAAGTCTCAGATCAGGTCGGATCTGAGATTTAACCCTAATTAATGAATACTAGGTAAAAAGCAGGAATACACCCAGGACTTTCAGAATTGAATGGAGTTGGGTTTTGATGGCTGACTTTGATCTCCTGTCACTGTTGTAAGTGGATTAGTCTGGATTCATAGTCTTGGTTAATCACTGACAGGTTTGTGTTACAGATAACTAGTTTGGTCTAATACGGGCCAAATCCCTTGAGGTCCTTCACTGGACAGCAGATTTCCCAGTGCTGACTTTATATAAAAGTTAATTATGCTGTTAATGCCTTCAAAAAAAAACGTCCATTCCGTTTTCATTTCCAGTTATACACTGCATGCGGCCTTGCTTGTTGCAGTAGCAGTCACAGTCGGAAGTGACGACACTAAACAGTTGCCCATTGCATTACAAAGTATTCAGTTAAAGTTATCAGATAAGGGAACTGTACTTATTGTCTGTGAAACATACTTCGTGTGTGAAATTATTTTCGGGCTCTCTGGAGCCTTCAAGGTGAATTATTATTGCAGTAAAAAGTAGTCACAAGCTTCCGTTTTTATTTAAACAGAGTGAGGAGGAGTAGCCTTCTGAAACTGCACAGTCTAACTTCTTGTATAACATCATCCTAATGAACTTAACACCCTCTCCTGAATTTCACAGACCAGTTGAATCAGATACAACTGGATGTTGAGTCGCATTTCCTCACTGGGAGCCACACAGTCCACACGCTCACGTGCAGCCCCGCTTGAGCGCGTGGAGCGAAAACCAAAACAACTCCATCCCGCCGCCCAATGAGGCGCGAGCGGAGGGGCGGAGCGTTTGACCCGCGAGCGAAACGGCAGCGCGCGACCTCGCTTTCCCCCCGCCAGTGCCGCACGCACGCGCTCCGCCGTTGCATGGATTACGGCGTCTCTCTGCAGCTTCAGCACGAGCTCGCCGAGCCCCCGACGCGTTTACCGCGCGACTACACTCTGCAGCTACAGGTACGCGCGCATTCACTTACACACATACACACACACACACACACACACACGGATGCACGCGTGCACGCAGTCACATGCGCTCGTGTTGCAGCGCGTTGAGACTTCATGTCTTTTATTCTCTTATTGCTGCTCGCGCATGCCCTTGTGTGAGCTTCGCGCGCCGCATGGTGCTGTGTTTACAAGTAAACCGTGCTCGCGGATGATGAGCGCAATGGGACACTTTTCACGTTAATGCACTAATATGTTATATGCAGTGTGTATAAGCAATCATTTAGTGCATCAAACAGTGTGCATGCAAGATTTGTTTTTTTCCCCCTCCACATGCATGAGATTTCTCGGACAAAATGAACACAGACCAAGAAAGAAATCATGCACAAGCAGTAAGCACGAGCTTCATCTCTTGAATGAAAGTGTGTGTGATGAGTTAATCATTGGTGATGGGCATAGGTGATGTTTCAGGATTGTTCACCTATATAGCAATTTCCACTTGCTCTATTTTTTGTCCTGCCATGCACATTGTGAATCAGCTTGGGACAAAATTGCCTGATTTAGCAAGATCAGACAATGCTTTGTCTTGTTTTAGAGCAACAAAGCACACTTTCTAGTAACCTAAAGAGTTTTTTTTAATTATATATCAATGATGAACTCACCCAGCAGTGCTTGGAAAACAAAAAAAAAAGCAGACAAGGATGTTTATCAGAATTCTGTGCAAATGGACAGTTGGGAGATATTGAGCAGATCTGAATTATTGATGTCTTGTTGACTTTTTTTCCCCCTATCCCTATAATGAGAGATGTAAGGTTGGCCTTTGATTTCTCTTTGAAGAGTGTTTAAGCGTTGCTATTTGCTTCTTTCCAAGCCTCCTGGCAGAGGAACTTTGGGACAGCATGCTTCCTCTCTCATTCATGATAAATAAAGCACACAGAAAGCATGTTTCTCTGTGCAGCAGACAAGAGAACACGGTAGACTTGATGGCATCGTTTGGCTCAGTAATGTCATGTGATCACTGTTAGAAATAATTCAACTAAACTTTACTTTTTCATGATTGCTGGGGTTGCACTATTAAGTTGACATCTTTTGTACCATTACTGTGTATCTTTTTGATGGGAAGTTACACGTAGTGGCCGGTTAATTAACTTTCAAGGTACATCAATGGTTATTAAGTTCCTAAATAATTTTTTGGTGCACAGTGCTCAGCAAGCTGTTTCCTATAATAGTAGAAGTTTATATATATATATATATATATATAAAATACAGCTGTGGACAAGTGATCCATTTATTAGCTAGTCCAATCCCAGGTTTAGGTTGTACAGAAACTTAAACATCTAAGCGAAAAAATTGGAAGCAAACGTAATATAATAATATATTGCTAGCTAGGTTGTTATCTTCTAGTAACACATCATGTTTGTGTCGTTCATGTTGTTGCTGAATGTTTTGGCTATGAGACATGATGTTCTGTCATCGCATCGAAGGATAATAAAACAAAACAAAACTACTTTCGATGATGTTATGACGGCTTTTGTTGTATTGTAGTCAGGTTTGTCGCCTGCTCCCTCTAGTGGTACGCAGAGGAATCGCTGAAATATTAGGAAAAATGAAATAAATTGAATTTACAGATCAAAATACTACTACGAATGAAAAGTTTAAACTAAGTTTTGTCATTCCTGTAACATTTTTGTTTCGATATCGCATAAGTTACCAGCTGAACTGTGATAGTAAGCGGAGGTAGCTAAAATGACGAATGGTTCGAAAACACTGCAATCGCTGGTTCCGAACAGGAACTAACTATTAGGAAGGGAAACGCGGATCAGGAGGAGGATATTTTGAGCAGCGGCACGGAGGAAGAGCCCAGGCTTTATTACGCGGTGTCTGGTGATGTTCTTAGCAATGAAGCCGTAAAACCATCAATTGGGAAACAACTGAGTGTACCATTAGCCAAAGAGATGACGGACATCATGTCTGGGGAGAAGGCTGCCGAACAGTTAAACTTGCTGCCGCTTTCAAACGCCATTGTGTCGAGGAGAGCAGATGACGTTAAAGACGTTGATATTATTCTACCCAGACAAGACTACTGATGTTGCAGATTTGGCCAATTTGCTTGTTTACATAAGATATGGATATAATGGGTATGATTCAACGAGGAGAGCAAGAAATATGTCCAACTCTTGCTTCATATGGACGTAAGGTGGATTTCAAGAGGGAAGGTGCTTTAGAGGCTTTTCGTATTGCACAGAGAGGTCCAAATGTTCTTACAGAACAAAAGCTTCTCCTTATCAGATGTTTTTCGAAGATACTGTGTGGCTCAGTCAACTGGCATACTACTCTCAAGGTCACAAACTGACTTTGGAACTACAGGGACTTTCATCAACGTTTTCGGTGCGCAGGACCAAATGAACGCAATGCTGAAAAACCATGGAGTTATTTGAAATCAAATTCAAGGCAGGTGAATTTTCAGCTTTCCGCATCTTGCCTGACAATGACCTTGGGACTTGAGTCAGGTGGGAAATACCAGTAGAGGAGAGTGTAACAGAATTGTCCTCGCAATGAAACATTCAAATGAAACTGCTTTAAGAAGTCAGTCATGGTTGGACTTTTGGATACAGCGAAAACGAATAAAGGCTGTGCACTTTCTCTTTCCTTTTGAGATCTGTGTGAGAAAGGCTTCTCTTCACTTGCTGTCATAAAAAGCAAACGCAGACGCAGGATGGATGCTGAGCCAAACCCGAGACTGAAACTGACCTCGATTGACCCAGACGTGGCAGGACTGTTTTCGCAGAGGCACGTGTGTCCTTTTCATTAGGCTTCTGGAAGTTGTTAACAATCACCAGCATCACCAACCTTTTAACGTTATTTGCATTTTGGCTGTATTTTAACATTATTATGGTGGCACGTGGAGAGCCAAATATGTTCTGATATTCAAACCTACTTGTCTACTAGGCAACTACGAATATAAAATGAATAGTCATGACAAAAAAATGAGCTTCATTTTAAAATCAGGCTTCTGATTGGTTCGCTCTTGAATTAACTATATAAATCAAATTGTATATTACTTTACTTTATATATCCTCCGGTGACTACCTTCAACTTTCAAAACCGGTTTGATTTACGCATGCAGTTGGCACGGTACTAAAATCGAGGCTATTCGTTTTTGCCAACAATAATCTTACAGCTTCAGAGCAAAAGTAAAGAAGCAGACTTCAGGCTGAATTACCGCATTTGCATTTATCTCTCTGAACTGCAGCATCCTTCCTCACGCGAAGGCTTTTAATCCGGTAACACTGTACGTGTGAATTTTAAATAAAGATGCACCTGGAGGAATTGCAGTGCTGTTAACAGGAAACGGAATCTTTCAGCAGGAAGGCTGCGTTCGTACATCATCTCTTCACCTCGTCTTTTTTTCCTTGGTTCCATTTTTAACCGTGCGTTTGGCCTCAGAGGACCTCACCGTGCTCTGCACTGTCTCTATGGACACGGACCTGCTTCCCTGTCCATGCCTCCCTGCTAATGAGAGGTTATACAGACTGTCACATTCTCTACACTGTTTATTTTTTGGTTTTGCCATGAAATTTGTTTGGGACCATTACTGCCTTAGCCATGCAACCATGCAGTGTATTTGCATAAAGTTGCGCTTACTAATTAGAAAGAAGCAATCAGATCATGAAGTTGAGTCACGCTGGCTGATGTGTAGCCGTTGGGATACATTAAGGTGTATCTGCATCCCTTTGTCAAATTTCTAATAATTATCCATTTTTTTTAGCGTTAAAGGCTCAGATAGTAGCTGATATTAATAGACACCATGTCCATGACGACAGGATGTTTGGAAAAGTCTGTGAGAAAATCTCTTCTCATCTCACAAAAGGCAGTTTTATTGACAGATGAGAGTACAACCTGAACACCATTGCCGTGTTTGGTGAAAATAAGATGTAAAAGAAAAGCACCCACACAGTTAATAAAATATGGTCTTGTTGAGGCATTGAGGCTGGTGGCAGGACTAAAATCATGGGGTTTCCACAAGTTAACAGCCTCAAACATGCATCCGAATCAATTCTGCGCTCAGCGTAACCTCCTGCTCCTGGCTGAAAACCCAATGCCGTTTTCCGCTGTCATTGTTCATCCATCTCAAGGTTTGACATTTTGAGCACTCGGAACTATTTTTCTGCTCATCACGGTTGTAAAGAGTGACTTTCTGTCAGCTTGAACCAGTCCGACCATTCTCTTCTGACCTGTCTTCTGCTCGCTGATTGTTTTGTGTTGTCGCATCATTCTGTGTAATCTGGTTTGCGTGAAAATACTCAAAGTGGCACCTCAAAGATTACATTTGTCCCCTATGCTGATGTTTAATCTGATAATTAACTGAAGATCCTGACCTGTATTTGTCTGATTGTAGGCGTTGCGCTGTTGCCACATGATTGGTTGATTGGAGTTTAGGAAATCAGGCGGATTGAAGACTGCAATACCCAAAGCGTAAAAATAAATTCCTTCACCTTTAGTAACCGTTTCATCCATTTCATGTTGCTTTTAATAATAAATCAAGAAAACCAAAGAAACGTTTCTTTATTTAAACAGCGCCCTCTTTTAATATATCTTATAAAAAAACCCATATCACTTTATCACATGTTGTATTTACCAGTGGACCAAGCTTTCCACGTCTTGTACGCATAAAAATAGCTTTGCACGTATCCTTTTGAACCTTTTTATACAATCCTGCCAAGTCTCACTATTTTGTTACCCTTCTTGGATTTTACAACATGTAACATGATTGTGATTAACATGCTGAAACAAATGGTTAACGGTACATATTGACAGCTATAGATTTGTACATTTTGGAATGTGGAGGTCATTTTCACGACAGAGAGACTGGATAATGTGTGTGTGTGTGTGTGGTGGAGACAGCTGGGCTAATATCCTCCCTGCAGTGCTGAGCTACAGCGCAGATTAAAACGGCAACTGGGGGTCTCTGAAAAGCTCCAACTCAGTTTCACAATTTGGCTTGTGTGTATGAGAGAGAGAGAGAAGGAGAGAGAGATTGTGGATATAAACTGGTCCTTGAGGTTCATCCCTGTGTATTTGTGTTTGTAAGCGGGCGACCGGCTGGCAGCAGCAGTAGCAGCTGGGGATCTGTCTCTGTCGCTATTGGAAAAAGAAAGCGAGTTTGATAACTTACTACTGACCAGCTGCTCGAGTTTCCACTAATAACTGATCATCTGTCCGTAATCACTGCTTCAGTTCAAGCAGGAAATTGTATTATGAATGCACTTTCTGCTTGCCGAGTATTTCTTATTTGTAAAGAATGGGGTTTGTAATTAACACCTGCCCTTGAGCATCCTTTGCTGCGTGGCTGCCAGTGGAGTCTGTCCATCCTTCACACAGCAGAGATGGAGGGAAAGACTGAGCGAGAGGAGTGAGCTAAGAGCCACTAATTACTCTGAGCTTAATTGACTCTGTTGCTTGCCAGCATACGTCTGCTTTGTGTACAGAAAAGGTTCGGGCCAAGAATACTTGGAGCTCGTAAGGAATGACAAACGTTTAGAATTAAAAACAATTTCGTAACTTCTGTCGAGTTAAGGTTCAGATTGGGATGTACTTTTAGCCACATTGCCTTCTCAGCGTCGGCCATTTTATTCGCTTTTACCGAGAGATACCTCAGCCAAACATGCTAACAAAAGTTATGAAGCAATGTTAGCATGTCCCGGTTGGATGATTAGCTTTGTAGTTAGCATACGTTTGTTACATGATATAAACTTGACCCCATGAAATAATGGTTTTAAACCCGCTATAAGATAATCTGTTAGCTTGTCCACTCCCACGGTTTGGTTGCCAAGTAACCTAATTAACTACGTTAAAAATGTGGTTGTTTTTATAATAGCTGATGGCAATCTTGTTTGCTTTGGATCACGATCACTCCATCTTCATGGTTTGTAGCACGATCTCAGCTTTCTCCCAACATAAAACATGACATATGAATCCACTGTCTGCGATGACTGGGAAAAAAAAAATCGTCCCTTGTCGTCTGCAGGTGTTACAAATCCAAAATTCATGAAGCCAGGACAGAGGGGACATTGTTCTGGATAAGAGAAACCCTGAAATTAGAGGGGATGAGGATCCAGCCGTTGGCTCAATGAGTAATTTTGAGCACTCCTGAAAATCGATGAATAGTCTATAGGGGGGTCGAGGAATACCCTCTGGGGTAACTGAGCGCTGATGGATGCCATAAGGGTTCTTGGGATTCTTATAGATACTTTCTTGGGGTACAAATCTGCTGGTAGACATGCTGCACTGCATTTTACTCTACTTTTCCTAAATCCTATACCAATAAAATCTGAGAGATGTTGCTGAAGGCTGAAGCCATAAAAAAAGAAGACGGTAAGAAAAATAAAAATAGGGTTTAGCGTTTTCTCTGGATCTTAACATGGCAAGGTTTTCAGTAACGGTAGAAAATTGATCATTTGTTAAGGGAAACTGTATAGGTGGAATGTGCATTTATATAATAGTCTCTAAATCGAGGGGGTACTACAGTGTGTGTGTGTGTGTGTGTGTGTGTGTGTGTGTGTGTGTGTGTGTAGAGCTACGCTGAACTGGATGACAGCGCAGGCTGAGCATCTTTATTTCTGAGAATTCATGAATACTTTTCATGAGGACACAGAGGGTTCATTGTTGTCTCGCTTCTGTTCCTATTTTTCTCCTTCCTTTATTACTTACAGTATATATCTGTCTGTCTTCTTTCATCCTTCCCTCCTCTTCCTTTGGCTTTCCTTGTTCTCTGTTGCTTTCTTGCTTATCTGTCTTGTGCTTTGTGTCCTTTTCTTTTCCTCATGTTCTCATGAACCAGATGACACAGCGCCTGTCAAAAACGCTCCAGGTTTTGATATCTGTCAAAGTTTAGATGTTTCTTAAAAAAAACAAAAAACTTGCTTCAGAATAATTTGTCTTCCTCATAACTTATAACATTTTTTTTTTTTTGGGACTAGTGACAAGCAGAGCGTGCATAGAAATGGTATTGCTTTGCTGTTCCTGGGAGGATGTTCTCCTCTGCAAGATTCATCTCTTGTATATTTTAAGTAAGGAATAAAACACTTCAGGATGTGCTGATCAAATCAAAGGCGTGGTGAGTCACTGTTACTAAAGTTGATTATATTGCTGTAGCAGCATGTCCTAAAGTGTTTTGCCACAGTAATTTGTATATGATAGCATATTTTTACTAATTAAATAACAAGTCATACTTTTTAATTTTATCCTTTGATGGTTGTGCAGAGTTTTGCATGTTCTCTCCGTGCCGGTGTGGGTTTCCACTGGGTGCTCTGGTTTCCTCCCACACCCCAAAAACTAGGACAGATTAGGTCAACTCCATATTGCCCATAGGTGTGAATGTGAGTGTGAATGGTTGATCATCTCTGTCTATTGCCATGGTGTACCCCGCCTCTCACGTGAAGCCAGCTGGGATTGGCTCCAGCTTCCCCTGTGACCCTTAACGGATAAGCGGTTAGATGATGGATAATTCCTTCATGAATATTCTCAAGCCCTCTCTAAAAAAGTAACCCCAATCCTCCTTTTTCTAGTTGTTTGGCTTTACGTAAACGGTCATGAAACTATAATTTGAAATATCCAAACATTCTCAGTGATGTTAAATCCTGTTTCACTGGGTGCACCCATTTACGCCCAAGGAGATTACAGCTTGCAGGGAAAAACAGTTTGTTTAATCTTATCACATGAATTATTCATGCATAGCTGAACTTTTTTTTTTTTTTTTTTCTTTCCAAAATGAATCACTTACCAAAATCTTATACACTTTAATTTTTTTTAATCAGAGATCTTGATACGTGATGCATAAGTAATTGGCCCTCATCCCCTCCCCATAAAAAGTATATCAACAAGAAATGGTGGTTCCTGCCCAGTACTTCAAACAGGAAATGCCCAGTGCTACAAAGGGGAACTGGAGGTACCTGCTGAGTATTGCAAAGGGGACATGTCGTTTTCTTGCCCAGTACTTCAAACAGGATATGGTGGTTCTTGCCCAGTACTACAAAGGGGAAATGGAGGTACTTGCCAAGTATTTTAAAGAGGATAGGGGGTTCCTGCCTACTTCTTCAAACAGGAAATGTTGTTTCCTGCTCAGTACTACAAAGTCCCAATGGTAACCCCAGCTGCTGGGGTTGCGCAAGTCAGTTCGGTCCTAGTGCTGGTCCCAAGCCTGGATAAAATGGCGGAAGGTTGCATCGGGAAGGCCATCTGGCCTAAATCGAACATGTAACCAATGATCCGCTGTGGTGACCCCTAGGCGCAGGCGACAGGAGGATGGATGGATGGACTACAAAGTGCCAGTGGTGTTTCCAACCCAATACTGGCCAATATGTTAAATGCAGGTTCCTGCCCAGTACCACAAAGGGAAAATGGAGTTTCTTGTCCCATACTTCAAAGGTGAAATGGGGGTTCCTGCCTGGAACTTTAAAGGGGTTGTGGTTGTACCAAGGTACAAAGATGTACCTAAGTTGCTAGTGCCATCTAGCCTTTCTGTTTGGCTACTACCTTTCTTGTCTTCAAACTTAACCTGATGCCAACTAACTGTCTTATTAGGTTTCATCCGCATTGTGTGGGTGTGTATGAAATCCTTTGTTTCATGCATTTGCACATGAACATCTGATTCACCAATTATAAGTGATGGGTCTTTTCCACTTTTCAGTCATTTTCCCTTCATTTTATTCATTATAGTGTTTTCTGGTCTTGACAACATTGGATTACCGACAGATACCTATGGATTTTTCTTGTTCAGCTTCATCTTATCTCCTGCTTGGGCTATTATTTAAAGCCCAAGCAGGAGAAAACAGTGTCATGTTTTTCATTTTCGTTTTGTTCGCTTGTGCCTCTGTGTGTGGTGGTAATTCATGTGATCAGTAAAAAAAACTGCTAGGTTTTTGATTTTTTTTTTCCTTGCTGTCCCTACTAGTCTCACTTTTTACTTTATTCATTCTCTAATGTTATGCCACAGAATGCTAATGAGCTCAGCTGGGACACTGGGACATCAGTGGAAAAGCCAAGATTCTGAGTATGTGTCAGAAAGAGACGCACAGAGATCTGCACTCAGCCCAGCAGTTGCCTTCACAGCATCACAGGCATCACAAACTAGTGCGGGTGTATCTGTGTGGGTGTGTGTTCGTCCTTCTGTGTGTGAACCTTCCACCGATTGCTTCTCGCACTCACGGCTTTCTTCACAGCTTCCTTGGCTGGACTTCTGTTAATATGATATTCAAGGCCTCTTTCAGAAACGATGCCATGAATGCCATGGATGCTTAAAACCACCTGAATGTTTGGGGTTTGGAAATTTTTATGAAGACCTGCGGCTTGACTTACAAAAAAAGGAAATTTGATAAAAACAAGTCTTGAAAGTTTTATAGAGTATTATAGTCAGGGGAGACACGTTTCTATGTTGCCTTGTCCAAATGTAACTAAATTCTGAAAACGTTTGTTATGTTCATACAGTAGATTTCAATCTGCTGAATTTGTTAAAATGCAATTTGCGAACTATAACATGGGTTGCACTACAGCTTCCATATCTGCGAAGATTTATCTATGGGCACCATTCAGGGTTGCATTCAAAACCACACAAAGTAGTTTGCGTTTAATACAATGACACTAGTAGTGTTTGCTACATTTCCTCAGTATTACGGAAAAATTGTGTACACAGCGTAATTATATAACCGGTTGAATGAGCAAAACCATTTGGTTGTTATGTTAGACATGAACTAGCTCTAGCTATCACTAGCTATCTAAAATATAGTGTAGATACTTTCGATGTATGTATTTTTATAACTTCAACTGTGTTGCCTTTGTATTTTGTTATCTAATCATTGTTTGTCTTGCTAGCATGCTAGCTAAAATGCAGAGCATGTAACGTAAACATAAAGGCAAGTTGATGACTCGATATAGCAGACATACAGAGAAGCTCACCAATACCTGGCTATCATTAGTTCTCTAGCTAAACAACTGGTTAATGACACAAATTCCACAACAAAGATCAATCGGCAGATTGTCGTTCATTAGCTTTCAAGAAAATTAGACAGGAAGTAAATGCAGTCTGATTTGTTTTTTCCCATTTTCCGAACCGACACCCCTGACTGTGAATTACAGGACTGTCTGGGTGACTCACAGCAGCCCAGAAACATTTTAATATAAAATGTATTTTTGTCCCTTGACTTTTTCTTTCATTGAACAAAAATAAAATCCTACGTACTCTTGATTTAGACGGCATGACAAAGATGTTGTAATCAAATGTGTCCCATTCAAATGCATGTAATCATAGAAACAGTCATAAAACACACGAAAATCTGCTTTCATCACCGTTTATAGCATCTCTAATGATGCAGCAACCATTCCACCTGAGCCAAGTATAGGTTTTTTTGGAGATCATTGCCTGTCTGGAAGGCAGAAAGACTTTTGAACATCTGCCAGCCCTGCCGTGCTCTTGCCTGCTTCCTTGCTGTGACATCCACATGCTCTTCTTACACTCATATAGGCAGGCGAATGAAATATGCGATTTTACTCCGCTGCTTATAGCTGACATCGTTATTGGTTTATCATCAGTGACTTCTTTATCCTGGTCAGTGGATCTACAGCTTTTAAAGGTATTGGGAATTGGTGCAAGATAGAAATACACCCTGGACCGATGTCCAGAATGGGGCAGGGAACAAAAAGTTATATGCACATCCCTGCATCAGCAACTCTTGCTTAACCAGTGAGCCCTTAACACTAACGTCCAAAACATGCAAGTAATGAATAATTAATCTTTTAGGTACTATGTGGGGACAGAACAGTATAACTCATAACTGAATCGCTGGACAATGTCTTGCTAACTTACTACAGTTTAACCATTGTTAGAAGATACTCAGAAGCAAATTTGCTCATTTTTTATAATTATATTACATTACCTAACACAGTTTGGCCTAGTGAGTTTAGTTTCCAAGCAACTCAAGCATGGGACTGGGCATCTCGCTGGAGCTTTCCCAATGGCCTAGCTAATAAATGTATGATTTGTCCACCTCTGATAATGAGCCCAGGAGCACCAGATGCCAAGCGCATGCCAAGAACATGCGGGGAGAATGAAGTCAACAGAAGGAGTGCGTTCTCGATAAGAAATACCTTTCCCATTCCAGTCACCAAGTGACAGACGATTTCTGATTTTCTGTCTTTCTTTCAGATGAAGTCAACGGAAGTGGAGCAGGGCCTTTTCACGGACACCTACTGCAAAGTGTGCAGTGCACAGCTCATCTCCGAGTCTCAGAGAGTGGCACACTATGAGGTCAGGACTCTTCTCTTCTAATCTGTCTGTCATTCTGACTTCCCATCTGTTAGCCTTCCTCATCTTCCGTCTGTACCGTTCGACGATGTAGAATCACAATGTGTGAGCAGACGGCCGGGCCGGACCGGGCTCCTTGAGTTTTCAGTCTTTGGCAATGGTGTGTGTTGACATTTAAGACTTGATTTCATCTGCAGAATTGTTGGGTAAAGTTATCTACATCTAGATTTTATCTGGATTTCTGCCTTTAGTTTGTCTTAAAGACTCGAATTATTAATTTACTAAGAACAGTACACCTCAGTCTGTTCCTTTGAGAAGGAATTGCTATTATCTGTAATGATTTGCACACTCTAAGTGACCTCTCAAGGGTATGTCATTATGATGTATGCATTATCATGACCAACACACATGGACATAAAATATATAAGCTGTACTTATGCTGAGATAACAATAACTTACCTGAAGTCACCAGACGTTCCTTTTGAACTTCGTTCTGTATTTTGTTGCTCGGACTCAATACCGAGGGACCTCTTTTCATCCAGGGTATAGTGGACTCGATAGGATATACGGTATATTACCTGGGGTTATTTCTACTTCTCGTTCTATAGAGTGTAAAATACGGCGTAATCATTCCTGACACGGTACACACTTAATCTGTAAAAGATTACTGAGATAACAGATCCGGACCGGACTAAAATCCTAGAGGTAATTATTACAGTCCCCTTCGTCCCCATGTAAAACTCATCCTCGTCTGAAGACGCTTATGATATTATAGAAGCTTCTGCATTGATATTTGTTCTGTGCTCAGGATCACACACACACACACACACACACACACTTAAGTTATAAGCCTACGAACAAGCGATTAGCATGTACACAAGCTTCCGTATCGTCTAAACCCTGCCCACCACGAGCACTTTGATCCCGTTCAGTTTTGCTGCAGTAAATCTTTCCAGTCGTTTCTTCTCTCGTGTTGCTCTTTGAGGCAGCCCTCTCTTCAGGAAACTTCACTGATGCGGTAATGTTTTTAGTCTATCACGCTGATATCGGCAGCTGTCAAGGAC
The DNA here is from genome assembly GCA_030068355.1 of Notoglanidium maculatum. Taxonomy (NCBI): domain Eukaryota; kingdom Metazoa; phylum Chordata; class Actinopteri; order Siluriformes; family Auchenoglanididae; genus Notoglanidium; species Notoglanidium maculatum. The sequence goes on along the minus strand of JAQQZX010000014.1, from coordinate 1,666,253 downwards.
ACATACGCCAACACACTGCACAATCAGCCCACTTTCAAAACGGATACTCTTCTGTCCATCCATCTTTCATAAAAATCCCGCAAATATGTTCGGTAATACCGCACCACATTACAAATTAGTAGTTATTATCTGGAATAAGTACTTTTGTGAAGTAAATTTCCCTTCTTTGAGGTCGCTTCCTTTTGGATTACACATAAAACATATAAAGATCTATTGAGTGTGAAAGCAGACTTCTTTTCTTCTGACTTGTTTTACGTGTCTTTCTCAAGCGTAGAGAACGACAGGCTGAGATTTCTGCTGCCTCACGTGATCACTTAGCCTGTGTTATTACCCTGCTGATGATCAGTGTGACTGTTTAATCGTCCTCCCTAAATGTAACTGTGATAATTAGTTCCTTCACAATCACCGAGGAGCTTCCCTGAATTCTTCCACGTATTAGCCGACTGCGCGGCATATTTAATACAGCCGTAATAGTCGCGCTCTTCACAATGGCCTTCGCCTGAAGCTTCATTTGGATGTGACTCAAAAAAATCGTTTGAATGCAGCAGATGCACACGTTATTCCACCCACCATGTTACCAGTGGAGCCAAAAAATTGAGCTTCATACAGAACAAACCGGTGATAATTGGGTTCCTTTCAACGCTAATGCTAATTTGCAGTCAACAAATCCTCAGCGTTGTCTGATTTCCCCAATGCCATGGCCAGCTGAAGCGCTTCATGCTCTCGTCGTTCTGATTATCCGGCAACATCAAAGCAAATTCGGTTAAAATTGTATTAAGTGCAGCTAATATGTCCAGCTATTATTTGAAAATTGCCAATAATAGCACTGCAGCCCGCAGTATTTTATGATTTCCGTTGATACTTGTAGCGTTTTGTCTACACAGGATGCTTACGTCTCTTTGTTTTATCCATGCAGACGCTTTCCCCAAGCAGCGTCCTGAAAAAAAAACCATCGATGAATGTTAGCGTTTCAAAACAGTCTGGGGTCATTTCTTTGATATTTCTAAAACACACACACTCCTGCGAATGAAACTCGTGGTTCACAAGTAACGGTCTCTGATTGTTTTGGTTCGAAGGCTGAAGAGAACAAAATGTATTGCTTTAATATTTGAACGCGAAACATGTTGTTTGACCCCTATGACCTTGCTAGGCAGACATTTTAGACAGATGAGGGCTTGTAAAGTAGCGTCTAATAAAAATATGATTCGTTTTCATGTACAGGGTCAGATTGAATAGATTTTTTATCGTCTCAAAGACAAATACTTTTGAAAGATTCTTATTTTCTTAATTTTTTTTTTGTTTTTTTGATAAATCCTTATGGCTGAAATTTGTTTCGAAGACAAAATGGGAAAATTTAATGCTCATGCATATGCAGTTACAGTATATTTAGCGTAAGGTATAAAAATTGTATTATGGTGTCGTATTATGGGAACATTAACAACAGGGTGGGTCTGAAGTTGAATTCTTCTTATACCGTGGCAACAGTTAAATATTTTTGTTTATTAATAAATGACACTTTATCTTTTTGTTCCTTTTAGAGTTGCATTTCATTTTGTAGAATGGGAACGTCTTTGACCAAATTATCACCCGCGTTACAGCAGCTATAAACCCTTCCTTTTTTCTATCTCTCGAACCGGTGTCATGTTACCAAGAAACAATAAAGCACATCTTGAAGAAAATGAAGTAGAAATGAAGATGCATCTGAACGATCATCACCACCTCATTACTATCTTTTCATTTTCATGAATAATGAACACCCTGAGCCCATTAGCGTAGGGGCGGACTACTATTTCACATCAAATTTTGAAACTACTCTATATAGCGACTTCAATGCCTGCGGATATGGTGAAACTTTTTCACTAATTGCGTTGACCTGATCTGTATTTTCAATCAAGCACACTTTTGAAAAAGCCAATTTTTGAGAACGGTTTTCTTTGCTGAGCAGTTTTCCATGCAAATATTGCTGTTTTATGGATGGAGGAGGGCAAGAAAATTCATTTTGCTGACTAGTGTTTGCAAGCTTTATTAGCCTGCTCTTCGCCTGACAGATCGCTAGCATAGTTATGATGTTTGGTTGAAACATGCAGACTGAACTTGCACATTGCTTAAAAAATGCCACAAGTTCTCAGGCAAAAATTTCTACAGCGATTCTCTTGTGAAGGAAACTGGTATTTTTCACCTCAGCGGCAGGAAAATAGTGCCTGGGTTTCTGCCCATACCTGCAATAAAGCCATCATAAAATGCCTTTTTAATACTGATTTATACATATCCACTTCAGTAAACCTTGCAGGCATAAAACAATTCCTTTCCATTTTCATCCAGCTAATAAAACTTTTTATCCCATCCACCATTGGAGGCCAAGTGTGAAACAAATAGAAAGGAGAGTGCTATTAAATGGAAAACGATCCCCGAAGCCACTGGGAATAAATAGCAAGTCCCAAGGCATTATGGTGGAGTTTTGTACGTCCAAGTCTTGCACAGAATATTAACCAAGAAAGCCATTTTTCTCCCCTGCAGTCTGTCTGAGGGAACATTTCCCGCTGGTTGTCTGTCAGCTGTGGAGACAGATTTAATGTTGGATTATCACTAAGTGGAATGAATTAATAGAAACAACGTCTTTGGAGATGTTTGCTTGTCGACGAAGTTGAACTGACATATGTATGAAATGCTCACAGTGTTGTCTCTTGGGCTGAAACTCAAGGCATTCAAGGAAACATAAATGTCAAATATATAGCCACTGTGACCTAGTTTTCATGGACAACTCCCAGTCTATTTCTCTGGCTATTAAAAAAAAAAAAGATGATTGCACGCATGAGTACAAGCTGAAGTTTTGTATAGACATTGCTTTTCAGAAGGTTAAAGTAAGGAGTATAACACTTGGCGGCATGCTGTTATATGTAAAATAATCAACTACTTTTATTTTCCAATAACGGCAAGTGATATTCTTGATATAGTGTTTTTCCTCTTACAACACGGCAGCGATGTTCCGACAATTACAGTTTTTAATTTATTGATAAACAACACATCATTCTTTTTTTTTTTTTTTTTATCTGCTATAGCATTGTGGAACATCCATGAATCAAGATCACTTCAGCAGCTTTAGACAATTTAGGTTTCCTCACCCGTTACTTTTTTTCACTGTTAATGATAAGATTAAAAACAAATTCTTGAATTCTTTCCTGTCGCAGAAAACTTCCCGACTGTTACATTGGAAACTCCTCCCCTTTAATGTTAATCAAACATCTCCTTATTGAAAATTCACCATATCTTCAGTTATATTTTTTCTTTGTTAAATAACATTCTTTATGTTCAGATAATAGAGTAACCACCGTACAAGTCCCTTTGAATGAGCAGTTAATATAGAAAAGTTAAGCTATCACCCATTTATTTTGTGGCAAAACAATAATAATTTAGCTCGTCACTGTTTGGTAATTAGGCAAGGTGTGTCCGTGTTTATTTGCATGCATGTTCTTAGTGGAACGCGCTCTAAATTGGCCACGCCCACCAGCAAAAATGGTTGCTCACATGGCTGTAATTAGGACTTCCCATGGTGTCTTGATTTGGATCCACGTCCCTTTTTGGTCCTTATTTGGTATTTGTTTCCTGTTTTTGTTAATCTACAGGCAGTCTAAGCCATTTCCCCAAATGTTTTTTCCTCATTTAAATTGTCTTTTGCTGTGAACTGTGTTTTTTTCTGTTTCATTATAACCTCTGGTTCTGGTTTACGATTACATCTTGGATTCCTTATTAGTACGCCTGCAAATTTGTTTTTAGATTCCTGCCTAGTGTCAGTTTCAGCTTCGGACGTTATCTCAAGGAATATCACGAGTTTGAAGGTTGGAGTCTGGGCGTATGGGAAAAGCTTTGTAGTTGGTCATCTGAAATATCAGTCAGACGTTTTAGTAGATGGCCACATTTTGTGATGAAAAGTAGCAGACTCTCGAGGAACAGCTACAGCAAGACCAGTCTGATTCTGACCCCTTTGACTTTCCATAATATGAGAGTGCCCTCACCATGTGATCCTTTTGTGTCTGCGATCGTTTTCCTTCTTCTGCCGTAAAAGCAGCTTGAATCATGAAACTTGGTTATTCAAAGACTATTGATGATTTCTCAGAACAAAGTATGAGTAAATGGTGGTGGGGTAAATGCAAGTGATGTCTGGACAATCTCTGAAGAATTGTAAGGATTTATTGATTAATTGACCTCTAGGAATACAAATGACTGTTTACAAGGATAGCATTTTTCAGCAGACAGACTACAAAAGGCTGGATTTTGCTTCGTGTAAGGTTGTCAGAGGGATCTCATCATGAGGGCACGCCAACCCTGTGCCATCAATTCCACTTCGACTTCTGTTAATTTGTACATCCTGATGTCCATCCTTCTTTAAAGTCAGCAGGGAGTGTGTACTCTGTGACAGGAACAGTCCTGTGCAGCTTAAACGGCTGACATACAGCGTTTATTACCTCTATGGTCACTGTCTGGACACGGACATCACGGCAAGGAATGTCTGTGCTCAGAGTTCATAATAGATTTTACAACTACATCAGCAAAAACACTGAGGTACAGAGAAAAGACTGACATAGTCTTGAAAAACAATGGGAAAATGAAGAAAAAAAACCTCCAGTGAGAATGTATGAGCAGGCATTTGTTTATTTGAAGACAAAATCACAGTCTTTATACTCTATGTTGACAATCTTAAGACCTGTGGAATATAACCGAGACCGAAAAGGAAATCTATAAATGTCATCCAGGCTACCAGAACCCACTCCTCAGAAACACTGATGGAGCCCGTCTGCGAAAGATTCAATGTGTTGCACATTCCGAGATGCTTTTCTGGTTCCAATCCCATCACTCCGTTGGCCCGGATGACCAATTATCTTTCAGCCACAGTCATTAGTCTGACTCTACTGCGCAACAACCGCATATCAAGTAAACTGAATTATTGTTTCACGCAAGGGGTGGCCTGTTACAGCCCCAAGCAAGGTCACCAGTCTTGCACCCCATAACCATTCACACTCACAGTCCCATCCTTTCCTGAACATCAGTAAGGTTGTTGTGTTTTTGTGTTCTGCAGCAACAAAAATGGAGTAACTAAGAATGGCTTTAGAACTAGTCCAGAAACAAGAGCAAGGCCCCGAATGGCCTTTCTGATTCCCTCAGTTTGTCAGCTTCAATAACTTTCAGGGCTAACTGTTTTCTTTCGTTCTCTTTTTTTTCCATTTTATAACCACCCTCCCTATGGCTCCCAAGAGAAAAGAGAACAAACAGGGAAGTTCTGACAGACTTTCAGTCATCTATAAACATTGGAAGAGAACCTGGTGAGCTAGGCTGATCTTTCTCTCACACTTTCTCCATCTAATGATTTCAAACTAGACGTGTGTGTAGGACTGCTTCTTTTTAATCCCACACAAGCCCAATCCCAAAGGAATTCTGATAAATCCCACCTGTTCACAGAGGAATTCTGACTAAACCCGCCCACTCCTGCATTTACTATTTTTGTGTGTACCCACCTGCAATATTTTCTAATGAAATTAGTTGGTTCCTTTCCCCAAAAATACGAATAAATAAGTCATTGAAACCTCTGAGACCCTGACCACAATAAGGCATTTACTGAAGATGAACGAGGCATTTTTTGAGCCGCAGCTCGCAAGCAACCTGCTACGACAAATGCACTCCTATATTAATGAACGTACTGTAAGCTTTCACATCTGACCACCCATTCCAGTAAATACCACCAATTTCTGTTGGGTCCTGGGGGCTCCCGGTCCTGATACACACCTCTAGCTCAGTCTACTTTATTTTATCCACCCATCTATGTGAAAATGACCAATGTGTCACTGTTAATTAGGCTTTTTTTTATAGGCTTTGTAGTCTCCCACATTCCATGACCATGGCTAATGAATGTAGGCACAAAGTAGGTACCTGATAAGGTAGTCTGCCTGTTTTAACTTTGAAAATGGATTCTGACTGTGATGAAAAGTATCTTTCCACCTCCATCCAACTGCTTCCTTCTCATTCACAGATGGATGTCATCTGTAAAATGTGAGAGACAGACGGTGGCTTTTCCTGTATGTAACAGCTGCACCGGGCTTCAGGCAGAGTTGTTGACTCAGGTTTATAAGTTTTAGTGGCAGCAAAATAACTTTGAGCGGAGTCATGAATACTTCCTTTGTTCAGTCTGGTTCTGTTCAGGTTGCTTCTAAGGATGTTTCCTCAGCCCGTATCCCTGAGGCCTGCTCTCAGTAAGCAGCAATGTTGATGCTACTCCAAGAGGTATGGGCTATATGGTTAGAATGCCCTTTCCTCAATTAACACTGGTAACCATCATGTTATAAGGTATCAGTCACCAACCTTGTTTCTGGAAATATCCCTTTCATCAGATTTCCAGATAAGGCTCAGTCCGGCAGATCACCATATAATCAGTTTTATAGAATTATACTCTGTAGGAAGGTGAATCTCCAGCATCAGGGTATAATCAGCCAGGATTGTACCTCATGCAGAGCTTTGCAAGTAGCATTGTTCACACCCTCACTAGTACAGCTGTATATCGATTAAGAGTTCAGGGCAAAGCCGACCATCTACTCTGAAGAGATGTTTCCTCAGTCCTGGAGTGACCATTCTGTCTGAACAAAGCTAAAAAGTAAAGATGGTAGGAGTTCATAAGGTTGTAATCTGCATCTTGGGACGATCGTGGACAGAAGCAATGTAGATGGTATATGAAGCCATTAAACCAATCTTGCCATGACAGCAAAAAGTATATTTCACAATGGCTGCAAGCATTGATTGGTACCCCAACTGTTACATCATTGGTAAGGCATGTGCATGTCTCATGAATTCATTAGTGTAATCAAATCAAGCTGCCTACCTTACTGAGCAGCATCCGTAACTTAATAAAACAAGAAAAACACCTGGTTTGCATAATTCTTTGAGTATTTGACTCATTACCAAAGAGCAAATTTGGCTTGGTCCCGGCTGTTCCAGAGCATCACTATGCAAGGCTGCTGCTCCACCGCCAACATTACATTTTTTATAATTTTTTTCTATTGTTTTTTTTTTTTCGGTGCTGCTTGTGACATGGCACCGTCCTGTGGCTTTACCAGCAACAGTAGGTTCTGCAGCCAAACCCACACCAGTTCCTGATCTCGGCTAGTGTCCCCTTGGCTTTTCATCATGGACCATTGTACTCCAAATCCACATGTCATTGTGTGAATATATGTAGCGTCTACTGGTTTGATGGCCTGCAGCGCTAGTATTTGTATATGCTCTTAGTTCCTAGTCTTCTCATTTTTGCAGTTTTCTGGTTGTGACTGTTGCCCGTCCGCTTTTAATTCTGAATATGTGATTCTAGCTTTGTTTGTCCTTAATAAACTTAATAACTTTTATATTTAAACTTCTTTCTTTCTTTCTTTCTTTCTTTCCTTCTCCCTATAACACAGGAACATCCACATTCTTTTTGTCAAACGGCACCACTTTCACGTAAACCGAAAGAGCACATCGATTTTCTGTGCGAAAGCAGCCATGCCATCCGGCTGAGGGCGTTGATGGATTTCTGATCCATCGTGTTGTAATAGTGGCTGCGATAATAATTTATCAGCGTGATCAGTCTTTTTTCTTTCCTCCCCCTCCCCAATCCCCCAGTCGATTTCTGTTCCAGCTGTGCATATTATTTATTCGGTCTCGGTTAACAGAAATACAACCATTATCTCAGTAAAGAACAGTTTATTTTGTCATTTTCACAGTACTCACTGATGTCAGATAGATAGTTCCACACTTTATTCACAATGAAAAGTATGGCAAGAGAGAAAAAAAAAGAAGAAAAAAAAGACAAGCTATGATGAATCGATTTCGTCTAGCCTTGTCATTTGGCTGTGAAGACAACCTGATGATCTGCCTCGACATTTGTACACTTCACATGAACCAAACACTGACCTTGTACTCTATCGCATAATTCTTTATATGCATTGTCTTTGTCTTTCTTACATGAACCTTTCTGATCTCGTCCTTTGCAGAGTCGAAAACATGCAAACAAAGTGCGTCTCTACTACATGCTGCACCCGGTGGACGGAGGCTGCCCGGCCAAGAAACTACGGACACACAACGTGAGTATTATTATTATTATGATTATTATTATTACTAGTTACTGAAATAAGGCCCCTGATTCTGTGTATATGCTTGTGTGTTGAATGGTTAAATGTCTCGTTTCTGGCTGGCTGAATGTACGAGTGATGTGCACTCAGAGCAATTTGAGCGTCATTCCAATTTTCCATCAAGCGAGAGAAGAAATTGCTTCAAGCTCAAAGTACGACAGGGTACAATTCGCGTTATGACAGCGGGAACAGTGTCGGGCTGTCAGCTCGCAGCCAACAAAGGGTGAAAATTGGGTGGCAAAGAGAGAAACTCTTTCTATAGCGAGGACGTTTTACACCAGTGGTGTTTGTCTGCTCTCGTTGCAGTTACAGTAGGAACTTTCAGGTTGGGACTGCGTTTGCACTGAATTCCAACCAATGCAAATTTCAACTGGAAATTGGTACAACCGTCACTGATCAATTTAAAGCTTTGCACGATGTAAAATTTCAAGCAGGTTTGGTCAATTTGAAACATTTTACAGCATCGTTTAATGAAAAAATTCATTATACAGCATCTCTGTAGAACGCTGGGTTCTGATTGGTCTGAAGGTTTTTCATAAACTTTCCACAACAGCAGCTCTGACAGCAGTTTTGGCAATTAAGGCAAATCACAGGTTTTATGTTAATGTACTCGTACTAAAAACTTATCGTTTCTATAGTAACATCTTCCAGTGTCAGCACGGTGTAACAGCCAGAGGTTTTCAGACACGTAAAATATCTTCAGGAGAGAGGAGTTTGCACTTCACGGTTTCTCTGAAAACATGACTAGCTGGAAAATAAGAGAGGCTGGTGAAGGAACGGCTGTTTATAGCTCCTTTAACATAAGTAATACACATGAGATATAAATATATTCATTACTAACATAAAAACAGTAATCGTTAACTGTGGTATAAGATTAATAGAACACTTATTTTATTTATTTATTTTTATATATAAATATATAATATATAATAATCAACCATTTCGCATTGTGCCATATTTTATTTCTTACATGATTGTTATAATTAACAGGCATCACATCCTCAGGTGCTCACTTTATAACCAATCTCAAAGCATTGCTCGACTGTTTGATCTGACAACTTGCTGTCCAATACTGTCCAAACGTGTCTCATTAGTAGTCAATACAAAGCTTTGATTTGATTTGATTTTTGTATTGAAGTGAAATTTTATGTCACATTGCCTAGCTCCGCCCACATAGCCAAAAGCCATTAAAAAAAAGTCACTAAATATCCTCACGCTTGGCTGAGTTGAAGTATTGACATGAATGAAAATGTGATAAATGGTGCTATGAGTGGATTTTTGGAATACATTATGACTTTGTGTGTACTGTATGAGCGTGTGCGCCTTTTACACAATCTTGTTGCACCTCTCTCGACGCCTTAACTGCAGTTGATGGAAATAAATGACCATTCTAATTTTCTTTTGATGCCTTTCCTTGAACTTGCTCAAAATGAAGAGAAGACATACCGTCTGAGAGCTCTGCAAAAAAGCAGTGTAAGCTTCCTGACCGTAAGCTTTCACTGAGCCGTGCCCATGTTTTAATTTGCTCTTCGGTTTTATTATTTTTTTTTTATGCGCTGTTCCCAGCTTCCTGCTCTCCTCCCTGTGTTCCTGCAGTGTGCGATGCCTGTGGAGTTCGCAGATGTTGCATTTAACATCCCATTGCCTCTAAACACACCCACAAAAGAGCTCTCTCTATGTGGCCTAGCGTGTCCTTAAATGTTGATTTGGAAGAGAAGCCCGAGATGCAAACACTACAACAATTAAATTAAGGGAAGTTTTCGAACTCCTCGTGGCAGAGAAATTCACGTCTGTGTAGTGAAACAAGAATACATTGCTTGCAGTTGTTCCAGACAAGGAACATTGTTTTCAAGCCACCTGGAAAAAGAAGCTCAGAGAAATGCGCTCTGACAATGAAGACGTAACGCTCAGGGCTGAATCGAGCGTTGAGACTGAAATCCCTGCGGTGTTTAATCTCTATCAGCCATCTGTTAACGGAAGGGTTTGCTGGAAAAAATCAAATTTCCACTTCAAATAGAGTCGATCAGCCAAGGCATGATTGGTTTCTTGCGTTGTGTTCTACATCTATAACGTTTTTTTTTTTTATAAACAGAACTTACTTTTTACAATAAGTATTTCATCTGGTTGTAACATTAGAAACTCTTTTTTTCCTTTTGTTTCTCTCAGTCATGATTTCGGCAGAGTTGAGAGTCAGCACTTTGCTGACGGGAATGAAAGGAACCAGTGTCGAGGTGGAAGCAATTATTTTTGCACAGAGCTACTCTGTGCTAGTGCTCCCGGATCAATGCGCTTTGCATGGCTGCTGTTGCATGTGTGCTGATGGAAACTGCAGATTACTATAATGCATATTACTGTAATGTGTTTTACTATAACGCTGCACCAGGTTTATGTTCGTCCTCTGAATGTTGCTTTTCAGACTTTTTCTGCTTGAAGGCTAGAATAACATTGCGATTATTATTTGTGTGTGTGGGTGTGCGCGTTAGTTTTCATACATCTTCATATTATCGTTAGGTGTGAGAAAGTTTGCACGATTTAAAAAGATTAAAACACAGACTCTAAATACCTCCGAATTTCAAAGTTCTTCTTCTTAATCTTTCCCGTAACAGTGTCACTAGAGATCTACCTTCACACGGAAAAAGTAGTAGGAGTTTGTTGTTTATTATGTCACTTTCGCTAGATATCGGGAAAGCAAAACGCTGTCAGGTTTCATCAAGTCGCACCTTTCTGCGTGGTGAAATACAGTTCCTTCAGGTTCATGATGCAACCCACAGAGATGGCGTACACATTACACCCTGTGCAAATAGTACGACATCGCAGGATAAGATCAACATGCAAAATACACTTCCAGTAGAACAAGAAGTACAAAGATGCTACAAAGTGCGCACTGATTGTTAACTGAGGATAAAAAAGCAGCATCGCCGTGTGCATCATCTCAGTAACAGAGCCCCAGTGAGCCGACAGTAAAGCCTCGGTGAATCAGCACTCGCACTTGAAATCAGCTTTCTGTACTGATACTGATATCTACACCGTTCCCAGAGGATGTGTTAAAAACCACAAAGCTGCTAAAACTCCACACGGGCCTGCTAAAGAGGACATTATTAGCATCCTGGGACGTGTTCTGAGCCACCTGGATGTCCCGTCTGGGGTTTAATTAGCGATCTAATTAGCGGTGTTTAAATCGACCCAAACCCGGAGAAAGGGAGGAAACCGATATGCCGACTTCTCCACTCCGGCTAAGCATAAAAGTCAAGTGAACTGGGTTTTCTTGTGATCCTGTCCATTTGTATGTTGTTTCTCTTGAAGTTGTAGTTAGTGTCTGGTCTAACGCATGATAACCCATAATGTCAATTACAGGAAATAGTTGAGAATCAGAACCAGGAAGTACAACTAGAAACAGAATACAAGGTGCAGAATTAACAGAGCAAGTAGAAAGGTAAAAAAAGATAGCACTACGAAAGGTAGACCTAGATAAACGAATCAAAGAGCTAACACGGAACAGGTGAACACAGTCAGGTAGCACATCAGTGGAGAGTGGACTGGAATGAAAACAAAGGCATCGTGTGTAAACAAAAGCACAACATGACATCGAGTAACGTCAAGCCGCATGTTTTATGGAATTAAGGTACACAAACATCTCAGTACTAGCATAAATGACCCTCAAAACAAATATTGAAGTTGCAGATGGTGCAGTAAGTGGTTCGAGTCGGTTTAATTGCAGAAGCAAAAAAAAAAAAGAAGAAAAAGTTTGAGAAATAAAATCTTTTGCTCATTTTGCAAGCAGGGTAATTACTATATAATGGAAAAGTATGGCGAATAAATATGGTGTGATTTTCACTCTTTAACTATGTGTTACATAGTTTAATTACACTCTGTGGCTGTAATGGAGCTGAATGAAATAGCCTTCATTATGATCAAAGAGCTCTCAGAAAGCTTACTTTGATAAAAACGTGTCGACGCTGAAAGGACGTCAAACACGGCGCTACCCGCTTCCCGGCAGCCTGCGTATGGAGGGCGTGACGTCCCGAGGAAGATGATTCGACGCAGATGCCGCTCTACAAACACCTGGCAGCCAGTCAAGAACTCAGGCCAAGCACTTCTCCATGAAAAGGCGTGTTTATTCCTGAGCAGACTCCTGCTTCAATGTGTCCGAGAGCGCTGCCGACTTTAATTCCAACTCTAATTGAACACACCTGATCCACACTCTCATCGTCCATCTCAGCGCTCGAGATTATATAAAGCAACTGCAGTGTACTTCAGTAATATGTGTGCAAATTAGGGGGAAATTGCGGCGCCGAGCACAAATGTTGAGAAAGTGGATGAAAGTTTTCCCCTTTCTGAAGCTGGAGGAGGAGAAAGCAGTTGGCATCCAAATGCAAAGATTAAACATAGGATGCACATTTTAATAACTTCACTGCTGTCATTGAAACAACACGGATTGTAAATATTAAAACATTCCTGCCCAAAGTTTTTTATTTATTTATTCAGTTAATCAGATTAATCAGGCACTCATTAAAAATGAGAAAGGAGAAAGAAAAATGTATAAAAGAAGAAAGCAAAGAAAGAAAGAAAGACAGAAAGGGAAGTCTGAAAGAAACAAAATAAAAATAAACAAATAAATATTAAAATGAAATAAATAATGAATTTATAATTATAAAAAAAATGAAGAAAGAAAGAAAAATGTCAAAAAGACAAATGAGTCTAATTCTGGAAAGAAAGAAAGAAAGAAGGAAGGAAGGAAAGGTAAATGTCAGAAGGACAAATGACAAAAGAAAAAAGGTGAGATGAAGAGAAATAAGGAAAGCTTAAACCATTAGAAAGAAAATCACAAAAGAAATAATGAAAGAAAAAACACGCGTGAAAGAAAAATGAGAAAGGAAGAACGTAAAACATCTGAAGGAAGAATGCTGAAAGAGAAAAGCATGTAAAGAAAACAAATGTCAGAAAGAATGAAAAAGGAAAAGGGAAAAGAAAGAAAGAAAAAGTGAATCATTGCTACTTGTGGGATTTGAGACAGATTGCTTTCTTTGCCTTTTTACTTTCAGACTAAAGTAAGTGCGAGTGCGGTGACAGCAGATATCCATACCTCTATATTAAAAACACACACACACACACACACACACACACACACACACACACACACACACTCACTCACTCAGGTGTCCTTGTGCTGCCTGCATTGATTTTACTCCTCGGTTCATAAATGAAGTACACTCTGAGTGTTTGTAGTGAGCTGCTTCAGTCTTGTCCCGTCACAGTGCAGCTCCGAATCGCAGGAACACACTGTGCTCTGGAAGGGAGCCATTATTTTTACTCACCATATGGAGCTATGAGAACCGAGACGTGCAAAATGTGATTGATCTCGTCTTGTCTCGGCTCCTAAAATATGCTTCACGTCCGCTGAGTTTCTTAAACAAACCGATTACTGAAGCACAAAATACACAAACACTACATTATAGACACACTGTAGTGAAAATGAACACCTTTGTCTGTGTGTTTGTACTTACTACATATTGAGGACCAAAAACGTTTTTAACCAATTTTGTCTGGTCCTCACTTCTTCAAAGGGCTGTTTGAGGGTTAAGACTTGGTTTTAGTGTTCAGGTTATAGTTCGGTTTAGGTTGGGGTTAGGCATGTAGTGGTGATGATTAAGGTTAGGGTAAGGGACTATGGAATGCACTATTCCAATGAGTGTCCTCACAAAGATAGAAGTACAAGTGTGTGTGTGTGTGTGTGTGTGTGTGTGTGTGTGTGTGTGTGTGAAGCTTTCTTTGTCTGAAGAGTGTGCTTTGTTTCTCTGTGTGTGTGTGTGTGTGTGTGTGTGTGTGTGTGTGTGTGTGTGAGACGCCCATGTAAGAAGTGGCAAGTTGGACACACTCCCTGTTGTGTGTGTTTCATGCACAGAACATAAGGGTATGTGTGATGGAGCTCACACACTCCACACAGGGAGATGATGGGAGAGCTCTTCAAGCACTTCACAAGTCAGAAAGTGCTAAACTGATGCCACACACACACACACACACACACACACACACACACACACAGCAGGTAAAAGCTATTCCTAAGCAGCACTCAGCTTCTCTCCGTGTCTCTGTGTCTCTCTGATGTTCTAGCATTTCTCTCTCATTTATACTCAATTATATCATTTACACCACAGCGCAGTTGGATTCTTAACTCTGACTGGTCAGAAGCAGAAGCAGCTCAGACAGTAGTGCAGCTGCAAATCCCAGGGTTATGTTAATGCGCTCGTTCTAATGCGTCACAGGTGAAGCCGTACTCTTACTGTTTTCTGTATATGTAGTGCTTTAACAGTACAGAACCTGAAGACTGCAGTAATCTTTAAATAAAACTGTGCGTCTTGGTGTGTTTGTGTGTGTTGCAGGGTAGCGAGGAAGGAGATGTGGACAAGAATAAGTGCTGCACGCTGTGTAACATGTCCTTCACCTCAGCGGTGGTTGCGCAGTCGCACTATCAGGGCAAGATCCATGCTAAGAGACTCAAACTAGTGCTGGGGGAGCAGCCTGGCATCACGGGGAAAGGTAACACACACGCACACACACACACACACACTCAGAGTAATAAAACTCTGAGGGAGATCATTACAATCTATTCTATCATTAGAATTTGACGTTTGTTGCTGTTGTTGTTTGTATGTTTTTAGCAAATGCTATCTTTAAACAAAAACGTTTTGTGCGTGTTGGGTTTTTACCAGAAGATTTTATATAAAATTGTGATATTCACAACTTTTCTGATAACTCTGGCCTCAAAACTCATGGCACCATGTGGACATTTCTCAATGTGGCAGATTCCACAGAACTTCAGTTAGCGCCCGATGCTAATCGCAGTTATACTGTAATGTTAGTTGTTCTGAGTCTTTTCTTACATATTTAACAACACATCTGAGGGAAATGTTGATATTCCCAGTGATATTGTCTCGTTTCTGGCAGGCGTCAGGGTTCTCACAACGTTTAAACAGCATCTGAGATCTCCATTTTGAAAAGACTAATGATTTTTTTATGGTTTCTATTAGCTTAGCTTGCTCGGTTAGTGATGCAGCGTTTGTTAGCCTAGCGCAACAGATTTAGCAGAATTCATTCTTTTATCACCAAAAAAAGTTCATTTAAATGAAAGTAAAATTAAAATAGTGATGTGACAGTACTCAGAGTTATGTATGTCTCATTGTGTGTGTGTGCTCTGAGATATGAGAAATTGCTGGATGAAACTGATACACTCATCAGTGTCCTGCTCTTATTATGTTTCAGCGCTGAACAATAAACTTCAATGTTTTGTGTGTGCGTGTGTGTGTGCGTGTGTGTGTGTGTGTGAGAGAGAGAGAGAGAGAGAGAGAGAGAAAAGGTCATGAGTGTCACTAAACATTGTGTGTGAGCATGAGAGATAAGGCTATACTATATAGATGTGTAAGAGAGTGTTATAGTGAGAGTGTATATATATGTGCTTACACATGATTGTCTGTGTGTAAGTGTGTCCAATCAGGTCATTGTGGGTCATCCTTTCCACTGTGTGCTACCCTACAGGGGGAATCGACTCATTCGGAGAAGTGTGTGTGTGTGTGTGTGTTTCAGGCTGAGAGAGGATGTAAGTAGAGCTTAAAAGAGCCACTCAACTGGAAGCTTTCAACCAGTCTAGTCTCTCTCTCTCTCTCTCTCTCTCTCTCTCTCTCTCTGACTGTGCGTGTGAGAAATGCAGTGTTGCAACATAGAATGTGATATGGAAGTGATAAGTCATGTTCATTTATAGTATATAGATACTATATCAAGTATATAGATTATACTTTTAATTAATAATAACTAAAAGTAGTAACAATTAATAATAATTAGTAACAATGAAAAGTATTCATTAGTATAGTTGTTAATATAGATTCTACAGGTCATATGTACAGATATAGGTTATATAGACTATGCAGTTCATTAGTAATAATACTGTATTTACTATACAAATATAGAGTACTAGTGATAGTAATACTGTATCTACTGTATGAATATAAATCATACTGAATGATGAATGTGGATCATACAGTTAATTAGTAATAATAGTGACTACTGAACAAATATAGATCATACTGTTTATTACATTGTCAAAAAGTAACATAAAAATGGCATCTTTGGCAAAAATGGATTACTAGATCAACCTAGTACATATAATGTATGTTTTGCAAAAGATGACACCAGAAGTTATGATATAACACTGTCTTTAATAATGACTTTAAGCAAATATCCGCGTGTTTAATTGCTCTGCATAGAGATATCCTGGGTAATCCTGGAGCAGTTATGGGTTGAGGATGGCCTACATTTTATTCAGCTCATGTATAAAATGCATGGCTTTTACAGTATTATAAACTTTGCTCATAAATCCTAACGCTTAGTCAGGACAACATGGAGGTTGTTAGCTGGCTAACCTGCACGAAGAAGACAGTTGTTTATTTGTTTGTTTACCTAATTTATAATTTTCTGATTGCAACACAACTCTTTTATTCTTCTTCTACAAGAGCAGTTTACCAAAAAGTTTTGGAATGGGTGATATATATTTTTATAGACGTGCCCCTTGTCTTGCCATTGGTTTGTTAACCTAATGTGTGCACCTGTCCTGAGTCCTGTCCTTGATTTATTTGATTATTTCTATCCTTTTGTTCTCTCCTTCCTCTTGAAGTCTGGAAGATTATAATCAGACATTTCTGCTTGTCATGTTACTGAGAAACCACAAAATGTAAACCTCTCTGCTCTGAAAACTTTCATGTGGTGGAAACCCTGAGTTACATCTTTAACACTGACTGATAAAAAGGAAGGACTGACACTGGAGACTCCTTCCATAAATGTAACGTCAGTGACTACACGTTTTTTGTTTTGTTTTTCCAAAAGTCCTGTGAATTAGTGGGTACTGTAAATGATAACATATTAGAGTGAGTACATTATAATAAATATTCAGCAAGAATCCCAGATTTTGCCGAAGCCTTTCTTTTCTTTTGGACATTTTTTTGGGGGTTTGTTTGTTTATCACCTTCTGTTTGTTCATTAGAGGTGGCAGGCTTTAGCCAGACTGCTGAAATAAAGGACAAGCTCATCTCCAAAAGGGAGCACAGAGGAAGAATAAATAACTTATATAACAGGTTCATAAATGACTTTGATCGTCTTGTCTTTGATCGCGGTTCTCTCGAGTTTATACCATTAGGCCGAAAAACAGGGAAAGGATGTGGAACGCTTCACTGCACAATTTTTTTTTATGATTTCCATTCAGTCATGTTTGGACATTTAAAATGTTGGTTTCTAAGGGCCTTGAATATGAAACTCATCCTCCGGCACATTTCACACGTCGAATTTACAAAATGGCTTTCATAAACTTTCAGAAGCGGAAAATGACACCGCCAGACTTCAAAAGCGGAGAATTTGCATTTCTCGACTTTCCGATGGAAAAAAAAGAAAGTTTGCAACACACAGACGAAGCAAAAACTCAGAAATGAAGAAATGTCCGTATATCCTTTAATCAAATCCAGCCCCGTTTTACAGGAAGTCGTTATTATTATGTGCTTCACAATCCAAGCGGGTGCCTCGTTTGTCTGCTGGAAGTCTCCGGAAAGTCGACTTTCTCTTCCTGAGCCTCCTGATTGCCTGAAGTGTCACTCGGTGTTTACCTGGAGCTCTCCGGCAACTTCCTCTCGCTTAAAGAGACTCATTAAATTTACAAATCCCTGACATGCAGGTGTCACTGGATGATTATTTTATATTGTCAGAATGTGGAGAGCAGAGGCGGGAAAATAACATCTCCCAGAAAGTCATGCAGAGGCCACGAGGCTGAGCTTCTTTAGCATTTTCCATATCCGGAAAAGTTTTAGGCAAAATTGCTCCCGTTCCCACCGAGCGAGAGAGATTGTCTGTAAGTGACAGGCGAATATTCGTACAAGTTCGATTTTTTTTTGATTGACGTTTAATCACGGAGTTTGCATTATCAGACTCTCCTCTGTCCTCGAACGTATAGATAGAAACTTTCATTTAGATTTAATCTCAGCTGTTCTTTAATCCTGTTCCCTAATATATATATATATATATATATATAGCCCTAGAGTTTGCTAAGTGCTTTGAAAGTGCTTTTTGTGCACAAGGAACCTCAGCGTGAGTTCTTCAGCCAGCAGAGAGATGGATGATAATACCTCTCAGGCATCCGGAAGCAGCGGGTCTTTCGCTCCCATCTGCCAGGGAGTCGGGGAGAAAGCAGCATGTTGCTAATGATGGCTGCCGTTTTAGGATATTATTTATTGGGATCTTCATTCATCTACCTGAATCCTCGCCTAGACCGTTCCGAGGAAAACTTGGCATTGAGAAAGTCCAGACTAAGTGCGTATTAATATATAAATAAGGAATAAAACCTGTTATAGGAAAGTAATCATCGTCAGGGTCGTGATACTGTTACCATGCCGAAGTCAGTCACCTTCTTATAGCTGCATGCCCTGAAGTGTTTGATTCCTTTCCTAACACAACATTTTCTTTATTTACTAAAGAACACGTCATGTCATGCTGACACTGGAGGCTGACCAATCAGATTCGAACTATAGTGGTATATCTATCTATCATCACTGAGAAAAGATGAGTGCTAACGTACAGGCATATTGGTTCAAGTGGAAATATTTGGAACCCAGAAAACAGCTGCTAAGTATTGAACTGAACAGAAATGGGGAAAAGTAGCTGCGAAACAAATGGCAGTGTCCGTCCCCCTGCTGACCATAAGGACATTAACAAAAGCTGATTTGATACTAATGGATCCTTCAGCGTCAGAGTAGTCTCCGTGCAAAGAAAGGGAACTTAATTTGGGACCTCTGAAGGGCCATTAAGGCAGGAGTGAAGCTCTTATAATTCCATTGGGTGAGACAGTAGAGGAGAGGGAAGACAGCGATGATGACAAATAACGCTGGCCAGAACCGCTGCCCAGGAATAGCACGTTTTGGAAGGTTTTAGGGATTTACACCTACCAAATTCGCAACAAACTTCTTCTTGCCTACGCAACCATGTTTCGGAGAATATTTGAACTGTTTACAGAAATATTGTGCATGTTACAACCAGTTTGGGCTTGGGATATAAAAGATAAACGATAAACGATATTAAGGCAGCAAGCAGCTTAAATCAATTGCTGTTAAATCTGATACATTAACACAGTAAGTGTGGTGTACCCGCGTCCTCCTGGAGCAGTTCTTGAAGCTGTCATTGGATATACACTAGGTATTGGATTTTTTTTTTTTTAAATGAATGATTATCTAATCTTTTGCAGCTTTTAGGATCATCACGGTATTGACAAAGTAAATGTCTCATTTAGAGAGAAAGGTAAGTAAGTAAAAGTACCCTTTTTTTCTGAGAGCGAGGAACTTTTTATATCCGTAAAAGGTCATTTGAATTGTAGAACAGAAGTCGAGGACTTGCTATTCGTGTCATGCAATAGCTACGTATATTGCATGCGGTACATTTTGAAGAACGTTATACCGTTTACTGGCACAAATCCGCGTGCCATAAAAAAGGATTTATGGCAGTGTAGAAAAAGACGGAACATTTTCACGCATAACCCAGACAAGCACAAGCAAACGCTTCCAATAGATCATCGGCGCGGAGTTTGAACTCTGGTCGTCATCTGAAGGATGACGTAGACTTGACACGCGGTTCAAACTCATTTCTGCACACGGTGCCTCATGCTGGATACGCTGATTGATAAACGCCCTCCTCGTTCCATTCTCTCAGCTAATAAAACAAAAGAAGATTTTGTTTGAACGGTCTCGCCCCCTTTTTCTCCTGCCTGATAGATGTTTTCTCCTAAAAAGCCATGCGTCAGCCGTGCTTCACTGCTAGCTCCTCCTGCTATTAAAAAACGGAAATGACGCTGAGTGCAATGTGTACATTACTCAAGCGCACTTCAAATCCTGAACCGTTTCACAATAATGCAACACAAAATCGCATTACGTTTTTCCGCCTGTGTTTTGGTCCATGTCGGAAAACGGTTAAAAAAAGAAAGACCTTGCTAATTCCCATCTTCCCAACTCTTCCTTGTGTAATCTGTTTCTGGTCCTTCAGCAGTTTCTTCGCGAATAAGACAAGTTCTTATATTTTTTGTACGTCACACGAATGGAAGAATGCCACTATAAACGGTTAAAACCCGCAGCTTTCCATGTTACCGAGAAACTGGAAAGCACAATGTCGTCTACACTGAGGAGGTTCTTGTGACCGAGAACTTCAGGTCAACGATCACGTATCAGAAAGAGTTGCATAAAATGAATCAATGCCTTCTTGCTCGGAGAAATAAACGGAGCTATCGTGCAAAATAATATATTTCACATTCAGTTGCAGTCACCGCAAACCAACAAGTCATTTGGGTTTAATAATTAAATTGAATCCAATGCATCTAGGTGATCTGGAAACAGCAGCCACATGAATACCTTGGCATAAAACGAAATCGCGAATGTGTGCCAATTTCGATGAAATCATCTTCCATTGAAATGAATCACTTTGCTTTCATTTCGTTCCGTTACATCGTCACGCTCCGCCGAAGGCGGTACGCCATGTTTCCCTCTTGACTCTTGAGTTAATTCACTTTCAGAATTCGTCGTCATCTCATTCGCGGCAGTTAATTACCCGAATTAAATTTGGCCCAAACCGAGAGCGTGTCATTTCAAAGTCTTAAGAACAATGGCGAGGCGGAAAAAATGCTTTAAAAAAAAAACAACAGACGGAAGAAAGAAATCGCAGCTCTTGGCATGGTGCGATTATCTCAGTGGGATGAAAGGATATTTCTGCATGCCTGCTGTTTACGGTCGTGTCCCAGATTCTGCGCTCATGCTGATAAATGAAGACGTTGTAGTAATCAGCTTGGGTATTGTCTACGTGATGATGGAAAAAAAAAAAAAATAAACATTAGCTTTGCTTCTCTAGTGATGTTGAATGGCGTCAAAGTCGCAAGTATGGTCCCGATAACAAATTCCATCTGACTCCATTGGCTTGTGAAGATCAACATATAGAAACTGCTAAGCTTTCTAATGCTTCTTACTGTGCGGATGTTTTTTCTTTTTGTACTCTGTTTTAATGTGAGGCAAAATGGCATCTCAGTGATGTTCTGTATCCTGGAAAACACGCCAAATAAGACTCTACATACCACACCAAGATCTGAGAGAGAAAAAACAACTACAAGATTGTGCATTAGAACAGAATTGATGTGTTTTCATGGCTTGGTGCGTCATACCAGCACAGGGCCAGTCATGTTGCC
Source organism: Notoglanidium maculatum (assembly GCA_030068355.1). Lineage (NCBI taxonomy): Eukaryota > Metazoa > Chordata > Actinopteri > Siluriformes > Auchenoglanididae > Notoglanidium > Notoglanidium maculatum. The sequence continues at coordinate 1,644,857 of JAQQZX010000014.1, read as the reverse complement.
AGAAAACACACGAAAGATAAGTGAGCAGCAATAAGCAGATTAGGGTTCAAGTTTTTTCACCCCCCGACTGTCAGGCATTCTTGCTTATGCGACAGATTAAGGCAAGAGCTCATTATTTCCAGGCCTGCGGCGATGCTGCAGATGGCAAAATCCGGCTGAAGAATACATCTCATACAATTCCTGGTAATTGCTGGATTCTTCTCTAACTTTTTCACGAAATGGAAAATGGAAGGGAAAGCAGAAGGGAAGGGAAAGGAAAGGACTCCCGAAAAAAAAAAAAAAAAAAAGGTAAATGTTATCTTCTGCACTGCACGGTCCTAAACGATGACATGACATGCTTTTCATTCTCTTTGTCCTCCAGAAGAAGAAGAAAGGGAAAGGAAAGCTCTTCATCCTGATCTTTAAAGATTATTGACACTTTTCATTCTCTCTGTCCTTCAGAGGTGACACCCAGTCCAGTAAAAATGCCGTCTGAAAGCTGGCCCCAGCTGAACGGGGACTCGGATCGCTACTGCCAGCTGTGCCACGCGTGGTTCAACAACCCGGGCATGGCACGACAACACTATGATGGCAAGAAGCACAAGAAGAACGCGGCGCGTGCTGACCTGCTGGAACAGTTGGGCAAGACACTGGACATGGGTGAAATGAAAGGTAATGCGGGAATATCTTCCGGGTTCTCTGGTTTCTTCCAACATCTCAATAACATGCCAGCAGGTGGATTGGATACACGAAACCGCCGCTGGTCTTAAATTACTGTGTGCATGGTGGCCTACACTGGACTGGCGTTCCATCCAGTGTATATTCCCACCCCGTTCTCCCAGCGTTCCCAAGATCTGGATCCAGAATCACTAAATAAGAAACAAAAATATGGTCTGAATGATGTTTCTGTCATGAAATAAAAGTACCGTTAGATTACTAGCATATTTTCCCAAATAAAACTGCTGAGGGTGAGTCAGGGACTGAAATAGGAATGTAATCTTTTATTTATTGCAAGGCTCAGGCTTTTCAGTGAAGAAGTCACAACCATCATTCATTGAGATTTGAGCTTTATTCTTCTCACTATAAGCTAGTAAACATGATAACCAAATTGTCTGTATAATTCTTAGTGTTATATTTGCTATATAACCAAATGAAGTTTGTTAGCGTGATAAAACCTAGCGTGCGCAAAGCCGCTTAGCCTGACACTAAGCTGGAGTGTTTATTAAAGCAGTCTTGGCTTCAATGAGATTTTAACACTTTGCCTCACATAAATTGCCAGGGAAAAAGCTAAGACATGAAACACGGGCTGTGTGCTACAATACAACATTTAATTTTTGTCAAGGGTGCAAACACAAAAGGCTTTATAAAGTCGCGAGAAGCCTCTACAGATTAAAGGACTCTGAGACTTGCGGAAATGACCAAAGTACATATGTATGCCTTCTATCAGCAAGTAAATACTTAGTCAGTAACATGGATGATGGAAGATGTTTGACCAAGACTTGCGGTTAAGGGGCTTAGACACTAGTAAACCGAAGAACCATGATAAATATCACTGTACTGTAGTGTATATGTGGCATATATATATATATATAAAGGCAAAATAAGAGGTTAGCACTTTTGGGATTAATGTTTGATCCTGATCTCACGTCAAGTGTGTAGGACCAACAATATATTAGTAGATATACTGGATTCCACGCACAGTGAAAGAAAAGATACAACTAACTAATTCCCAAAACATTAACTGGGACCTTGGCTGGAAATGTAAAAAAAACAAAACAAGAACCCCGTAATGATGCGATTGGGTATAAAATGGCTAGTTGCAATAAGCTCATTTAAATTATGGTTTTGAGAAATGACCGGTACAGTTGGATCCGACCTTGAGCCGAGTTAAAACAACTCAGAAGTAGTACAAATGGCTACGTCCATAGAAATCTTTAAACTGTATAATCAGAGCCCGAGGCGAGTGGACTTGCCGATGAGTCTCCTCTGATGAGCGGTGAAATGACATTGGATGAGTGGCCTTTAATGGTGATTCATCACTTAAAATTCACCCTTACCAGACTTCATCTCTGACTGGGGTTCCAAAAACTTTAGTCCTATTGGGCTACCTTTCCAGCATAGGAATGAGCATTCTGTTTACTTATTTATTTATTTATTATCCCGGATTTGGCGTTGTTTTAAGGAATCGATCCTTCAAATACATCAGCATTTAATTATATGATGTGATCATATAGTCCACTTCAGATTGACTGAAATGAAGGACTGTGATGCAGATTTATTCATTCCTCATAAAAATGTAAAACGATCATAGAAGTGAAATACTAGTCATGTATTTCCTCCAAAATGAATGCTAAATAGCTAATCATTTTTAAATGTAGGTATTTTCCTTCAAAATACAAATGCAAACGAATTGTCAACTTGTTACTACGACATTGATTACTTATTAACTGATTTGTCGTGGGTTTGCAGATGGTGGTCCACGGGCTCTTGGGAAGATTAATAGCACACTGAATTCCAATAAATTCCAGTTTCAGCCCAAGACCAGGTTGTTTCGAACAAGATAATGACCCCAAACATACACAAAAACAATCATAGAAATGGTTGGTAGAACTCTGAAGAAAATCTGTCTTAGTCTCTGGATTCGAACCCTACTGAAACCATAAGGCCTCCACATGAGCAAACTGAGTTTGAAATGTTCTGCATAAAGGAATGGTCAGAGATCCCTCTACAAATGTCACACTTTATTAGTAATTACTAACATTTTGACGGCCCTGTATGTCAAGGAGTGTTTTATGATCTAATGTGAAGAATCTTGGACTAACATCCATCCCTGAATAATGCATACTGGAGATTTGAGAATGTATTCAGTGCAAACAAATCAAATATCTGGTGGTTACTGCAGACACTCCCCCTCCCTCCTTCCTAATAAGAAAGTCTGTGTTTGTCTGGGCTTGCTGTTTGTTAAAGTCATGCGGCCGTAACCTCGGGCTGTAAATGTCAACATGGCCCTAATGAGGGAGCCTCGCCATTGCAATTATCAATTAGTAATGATGTTGCAAATCATTATAACCTTTAAAAGGAGAGAGAAACAATGGTGTGATGGCTGAGCAACTCCAGTAGAAGGGGTTGTGTAATTCGTCGGACTGCTGGAGGCAGTCTCATCTTTCACACAATGAGTGTACAGTCAGCTGCAAGATCAGCTTGTTCTCGCTCATTGTCTCTCTCACCATCCTTCTCAGCGTCTGTATTTGTTTCTTCCCTGCCCATCCTCCACTCTGCACTGTCCTTTCAGTGTTTTGCCGGAGTTGCTGCTGCGCAAGGGCAAGATGGAAGAAGACTTTGAAGATTGCCATATGATGAAATATTCATAGTTTTTCAATGGAGTGGCTCACCCTTGAGTTGTTTTTTTGTTTGTTTGTTTGTTTGTTTGTTTGTGTTTACGTGTGTGTGTGTGTTTCTCTGTGAATTTTGCTCAGCTTTGATCCCCTTCCATTCCCTGAACTCATTTTCGTTGCGCTTGATGAGAGGTATTAAAATAATTATTGGAGCAGACGCTTTTCAACTCCAAGGTTGTAAACAGCCTTGAAAATAATGGGAGCAGAAACTCCTTTTGGGCTGCCTTACTGAAATTAGGGGAGCAGGAACGCTGCCTGGGGTGCCGTACTGAAAATATGAGAAATTATCTTGTAGCTTCTACACTATGATCAGCAGAGCACACGAACTCTCCTCTTAGTTACGACACTAAAACTAGCCGAGTAGAAACAATTTCATAGTCACCACACTGGAATAATGGAAGCAGGCTTTACACTGGCATTAGGAGAGTAGAAACTCTTCTCTAGCTGCTACCAGGAAATTATGGGAGCATTAATTCTCCCATGGCTGCCACAGTGAAATTCTGACAGCAGACATAAAAAGTACACTGAAATTGTGGAAGTATAAGTTTTTCAAAATCACTGCGCTGGATTGACAGAAGGCGAGACTCCCTTCTAAAAACTATGGGAGCAGAAATTTTTCCGTAACCGCTGTAGCAGCATTATGCTCACAGACGAGCTTACTTTGGTGCCATACTAAAGTTTGAAAGCAGAAACGGCTCCCACACTGCAGTCAGGTGAGCGGCACATCTTCCAAAACTCCCACAGTGCAATCTGGGAAGCAGAAACTCTTCCAAAGGTATCCCAATAGAATCACAGGAACGTACTGTTACATCCATCCATCCATTATCTATACCGCTTTATCCGTCTGGGTCGCGGGGAAGCTGGAGCCAATCTCAGCAGACACAGGGCAAGAGGCGGGGTACACCCTGGGCAGGTCGCCAGTCCACCACAGGGCCAACACAG
>JAQQZX010000014.1:1624119-1635595 GCA_030068355.1 Notoglanidium maculatum | reverse complement strand
TCATTATCCAGTCTCTTTTAAAGTCATAAAAATAAAGAAATAATTGAATTAGAAGGTGACCCCAAACTTTTGACCGGAAGTGTATGTAAAAAGTTCAATTTGAATAAATCATAGCTGTCAATGAAGGATGCGATCTAAGCCTTATCCGAGCTGGTTAACCAAATGTTCAATGGATAAAATTAATCCAAAAACTTTTTCCATGTTGGGCTTTAACAGTAGCATGTCAGTGATGACATTGCTCACTAGTCACCGAAAATAACCATTCCAGTTTTCTTAACTTGGTGGAAAATTTTTCGTCTCCCATTATAGCCTGTTCTTTATTTCGAATGTGCAGTGGAGACCTGCGGTTTATCCATGTGAAAAATAAACCCATCTCCACAGAGAGAAGAGTCAAAACAAGAAGTATTGATTGTTACTTTCAAACTAGCCCCTTTTTTCCCTCAACTGCCAGCACATATTTTACACATAGTCCTATGGGAAGAGGTCACAAGGTGCACCGTGTCTAAAAAAGCACCACTGCCTGTATGTTTTTTCGGTCACAGCAGAGCTTCCAAAGTTGAAAAAAGTTCAACGTTTCAGAAAAGCGCGGAGTGATGCCAAGTGCATTTATACACCCTGACCAATAGGGTCACAATTTAGGGGGCAAACATGAGGAGGTTTATGACATATTGAATGGTAAAAAAAAATAATTTCCAGTATTTCAAAATTGCACTGTAGCTAAAAATAAAGATTGTCCAAGCTACAGTGAATAAAAAAAAAACACCCTCCTCATCACGATTTACACCAAACTTTATTACAACTGCATAACTGAGCATAATAACGCTAATCTAGAGTGCAAACTAGGCTAGAACTAGCTAGAATCGCATTTTTATGACATTTTTGCGATATCGGCACAAAGCTAAGTGCGATTAGAGACGTCTATCGATGAAGATAAATATGCTAATTAGGGCAAGGAAAGGCTAATGCTATCAACGGTGTCCCTCACAAGCTATTCAAAGACACAACATTACTGGCTGTAGCTTATAGCCAAAGCTTTAGCACCATGCTAACAGTCTTGACATCAGGCTATTCAGTAATCGAAAAGAGAGATGGGGTTTCCGACATACTGTTATATATAAAAATGAACAAAGGTAAGTTACAGAGCTAAAAACAGTACCAGGAGCCATCTTGGGTCACTTTCTTCTGAAATGCCGACAGTGATATGGATTTATGTTGATATTTTTAAACTCTTCATGAATGAATGGTATGTCTGAGCCAAAAAAAGAAAAAAGCCTCTTAACGTGAGTTTAATGCTAAACTGGCAGCTATAAGCTTCATTTTTTTGGCTCGCTTGTGTCAGAATGCTGCAGAATGTGACTCATACTCACAAATCCACCTTTATTCCACCCGCTTAACCCTCCAGCTTTGGTGAAAATATGAGCTTTTGATGTTTGACTTTGATGGATGTAGCTTGAGACTCCGCGATCTCTCTAAAGCCCGCAAGTGTGACTTGAGAGTGCCGCAGGATGGCTGGTTTATCGCCAAACACCACTCCTCATTTCCCAGGTTAAAACTCAGTGTCGCACTCGTAAAGTCATGGAGAGGACAGGACGCTGAGTAGAAAACAGGAGGCGATGAGGAGAGGTCGATGGAGAGATCAGCTGGTGTTGAGTGTGAAGTGTAAAGCTGTCAGTACTATTGTGCACTGCTAGAAGAAGCAAAATGAAAAGTAATAGGAATAATAAAATAAAGTAACTATGCAACATAACCATGAAATAATAAATAAATTAAAACAAACAACTGCTGAAAAATGTTGAATGATACAGCAAATATCATCAGTGCATAAAAATGGAGCAAAGAATTGATTCTAATTGATTCAGAAATGTTCTACTAAGCATAATAAATAAATAAATAAGATAAAAATAATAATGACAAATCGGTAAAACCCAATTGTTTTCATGTGTTAAAGCTTTAATGTTACAACAAGTACATGAAGCAATGCTAATAATTTCAAAGAAAAAGGGAAGACAACATAAGGAAAGAAGCAGATAAATAGAGAAAATCAATTTTCATAACTCTCCTGAGATTCTCATCAGGCAAGCCTGGCACCACAGCGAAACCCTGCTTACGTGCCCAGTGAATTGAGAACAACCACACAGCTGGGGAGGTTCCCCTGACTGCGCCACAAAACGCAAACGGTGGACAAACCGGAAAGAAAAAGCTGTCTCGTGTCTTAGATGACAAGCTGAGAAGAAAAGAGGTATGCAGCCATAGAGAGTTCTGAAGTATCCAAGATGTCTTTTCATCCTCCATAACGCAGTAAGCGACTGGAATACCGAGCTTCACCTGCTAACAGACACCATCTGTTCCATCATTCCCTTTTAATTCACGTACAAAGTCGACCTGCTTTCCCTCGAGTAATTAGATATTCGCTTTGTAGTGAGAGCTAGCACAAACCAAAGTAAGCCATATGGCAGGTTGATCCTCCAAAAAATAGGAGGTTCTGTGGACAATTCCTTAAAGATTCAGTGAAAGTTGCACCTCAATGAGTCCATAGCTGAGAAATATTTTGACTACTTTTAGACCCGCTGGTATTTTTTTTTTATCTCAATTGCCAGAGCACGTGATCCTGTGGGACGTGTCCATGTTGTCCATGGTCTTTGCCGTAGCATAAACACGTCATACTCAGAGGTGCCATTGTTGATTTTCCTGTCAAGGTCATTCCAGTTTTACTTCAAATGAAACTTTTCCCAAAAGGACCAAGTCACGTTATTGTTTCCAACCAAACCAGTTGCAAGTTGGTTGATGAGCAAGAAAAGCAAAATGGAGGACAACATGCTGGTGGAAGATGAGGCTTGTTATTGAGTATCGACCCAGACTATAAGTAGGTTTAGCAAATTGAAAAATTTTTGCAATGTATCAAAATATAACTTGTCTTCCTTTTGGAATATATTTAACAGCACGCAAAATGATGTCCCACGTTAAAATCCAAAATGACAGCAAAATCACACTCTTAATCATAATAAATCTAATCTAGAGCCCAAGATAGCCTTTGTAGCTAGGATTTGTAAACTAGTTGTTATGGTTAAGAATGCACAATATGTGAGATGCTTTTTTTTTTTTTTTTTCATATCAGCACAGAATTGGCATCAGCCAGTGCTTTGTAAGAATGCCTGCTGTGGAAGCAGCCTTAGAATACAGATTACAAGGTTCCAGTAGGAAATATATCTTTTCCAGCCTTCACAGTTTGTTCTAACACCACTACTGCACATTACTAGGACACACCAACAGCCGACTCACTGGTACGATACATTTAAGCTTATATGTAAGCCAACACAGCACTTCCAAGAGCAGCTTATCCAACAGCTTTCTTGTAGGAATTTGTAAGTGTCAGCAATAGATAATGCTTGCAAATTCCTCCATCTTTGAAGAGACAGAAGTCATGTGGCACTCGCAGAAATGCCTGTAGCTCATGCATATTAATGAACCCCAAGCCAAGGCCATTGGTACCTTTTCACTACCGTGAACCGAAGAGCCGTCTTCTCATACAGTGTATTAATATGTAGATGGGACATGCTGGGAATGAAATGAATAATCTGCTGCAGTTTCACGGACCAGGCTGGAGATAAAATTACTGGTAAGGGCAATTGAAAAAATTGGGACTTGTTTCAAAGGTTGTCCAAACACACGGGTATGGAAGGTCTGGCGTATTGAAGTCTAGTTGTTATATTAAGAATGGGTGCAACTAAATGCAATTGTATCCAACCCGAAATAGCAAATTATGCAGACATTTTGGAAAACTAGAACAAACAGGAAAGCCCTTTTGTGTTTTAGAAAGGTAGTCATTTTTATGAACCAAATGCTGCCCTTTAAGCTTGGCATTTTGAACAGAATGAACAATTGACTGGAATGCAGACTGTCCTGTCTAGAAGCATCAGGGGTCTTCTGTTGCCAAGGTAATGAATAAACAATGCCACTCCCTGTCTCCTGTCCACCTTAAACAGACTGTTAAAATGTCATCCAAATGACTTTCCCATCTTGAAAAATAGGAACACCTGCTTTGGCTATTTTGTACCTGTGAAGGTGTAAAATCCCAAAGTGTCCTCTGTAGAAACTATTAATGCCATTGCTACTATACAAATGCAGTATTGAAATGATATTGATTTATTTAAAACCACAGGTGAAGTTTCCAAATCCTACCCTGACCAGTTTTTATATGCAGATGATGGGTCTGAGCCAAAGCCAATGGTTTGGTGCTTTGAAGAAAAGAAAACTTAGCAAAAGCGGTTGCAACATCCACAACACAAAGATACCTATTTGGTTTGTGATAAAAACATTCAGGTTTTCTTGAGAGCTATTCTGAACTCCCTGCATGCACCTGTATGCATGCTTAGATAAGATATGCAGGGTTTTGCTGCACCGTGGTTCGATCCTGAGCTTGTGTGGCGTTTTGCATGTTCTTCTGGTTTCTGATCCCTCCAGGCTCTCCAGTTTCCTCTCCCCTCCCAAAACATGCTGGTAGTTGGCGCCTTGTGAAGGACTGGTGTCACATTCTCATTTCATTTGTCAAATATGCATTAGAGTGAATTTCTTTTCTTCACATATCCCAGCTTGTTAGGAAGCTGGGGTCAGCGTGCAGGGTCAGCTATGATACGGCACCCCTGCAGCAGAGACGGTTAAGGGCCTTGCTCAAGGGGCCAACATTGGCAGCTTGGTGGTGCTGGGGCATGAACCTCTGACCTTCTGATCTGTTGATCTGATCCTTCTGTTGAGCCAACACTGTCCTATTATATTAAGTGTTATTCTCACTTCAGCGTTCCTGACATAGAATACTCCAATTACTGAAGATGAATGAATGAAAAACGACTTGTCTCACCTGGATGGTGTTGATTTGTACCTAAAAACAACTGATGTAATTATAAGCACTGTCCTGTGCTCATCCCAAGACTCTTATTCACAATCTGCTCATACTGAACATCCTTTCAACACGCTTGACAAATAGTACTGTTTGTCTTGACTCTTCTACATCTGTATACCGCAATGATTTCGAATCTGACTATCTGGTGTCCCCTAGAAGGGGATGGATTACCTTTTCAGTCTGGTTCCCCCGAAGCTGCTGTTTTGGTCTCAAAATCTTCCAAGATTTTGAAAGATCTGTGGATCTAATATAATATAATAACCTGAATATTTTTGGTATAATATTGATGAACTTATGCAAACACTTCTGAGTTTCAAGATAGCCAGCAGGAAGGCAAGTGCAGTATAAGTAAAAGATGTCGAGAACCTTAATGAGAAAAATATAATCCTTGTTGCTTTGATAACCTTTTGAGCAAGCTGGACATCCGTGACCTAAATCCAAATGGTTTTATATTGCAGTGCTCAAACCATAGACACAGTCTTAACAAGGTACTGCTGCTGGAAATCCATAATAATTTACAACATCTACAAATGCCTGAGGGTTAAGCGGTCATATTGAGCTATTTACCCGGTGATTCTTGGTTGATGGATTTATTACTGATCACACCAACACCACGGAGGTTCTCGGAATAGGTTACTTCTCCTTGTGCAATACCATTCCAACCCCATATTACACCCATCCCTCTACTGACAGATTTGACATATTTGTCATCCTTTAGAACGTTTATACCAGGAAACATGTAATAAGGCCATAAAAACAAAAAGTGTCTGAGTTTTGCTCTCATGATACGCAGTCCTCTCAGTGGACCTCAAGCTGTCCTTTGAGTTTTATGGAGATCATAAAGAAGATATGCTTAAAGCCCATACAGACATTGTTTCAACAACAGCACTCCAACCAAGGTGCCATTATCCTGAGTATACATAGATGACACTCAATTAACCTCCAGCTACTTCACAAGGACTAACAGGGCCTGTTGTTAAGCTCCTCATTTGCGATAACAGGTTCGATAAGAGGGATGCTGTTAACAGCAACAAGACAAAGAGCAGAAATGTGAGAGTGTGCCCATTTAGATAAGGTTTAATGCTAGAGCAGAGAAAACCGTATCTGTCACGGATTCACAAATCATACCTTTATTAGCTATAGGAATTGTTTTCTTATTTAGACAAATCAAAATCGATCAGATGGATTATTTTCTGTGCACACGTTTTATTTTATGGTATGATTAAGTGTTGGACCAGGATACCAAATAATACAATGTAAACGAATAGGATGTGCTGGATCAAGTGCTATTTGATAAGCAACAGGCTAGACACTTTTTAAAAAATATTGACTTATCTTTTGGACTTGAGTCACCGACTCTGAATATAACAATCGGATTGTATTATTGGCTACTTTAGACATATATTCAAAACATCAGGTCAGTGAGTGTATGCTGAACATGCTGTGATATCACATCTTCAGTACTGATGGAGAAACAGTAGGTTACAACTGAATAGAGAAAAAATGACCTCTCTGAGGTAATATGGTTTATGTTTACAGTGTACGCTAATATATACCCTGTGCGCTGATGTTGTGTCTCTCTCTTTTTCTGTCCTTCTGTCTCACAGCTTAAAGAATCAGTTATGTGTCCAATAAAGCCATGCAGGAAGCTAACTATCAGATTGATTGATGTCACACGGGCTCGCCCTCAAATCTCTGCCTCTTCCCTCTCTCTAATTCTTTCTCCATTTCTGCATCTTGTCGTCGTCATCTGTTCGTCCCGGCCAGGAAGACCAAACGAGAATTTTTTTAGACTTTCATTTTTAAGTTCCATTGTCCTGACTTTGAAAACGCATAGACTGAATGGTCCACGTTATGTTTGTTGGATTATTTACAGCTCAGTGGGATTCATATCTTCTGTCTTGTCTCTGTATGTTTGTGGGTTGAACAACTTCAACTTACATTGCGTTCTGTCAGCCAGGTGTTGCGTGCATGAGCGACTTTTTTTTTTTTCTTTTTTTAGATTTTCAACCCAGCTAAGCAATATGTATGGAACATCTGCCAAATGCATTATCAATTAAATGGATACTGATTTAATAGCAACACTGAAAGAGAAAAATGACAAAAAGTACTTTAAAGTTAGATGTATGTGCATCTCACGTTCTACAACCAGGGCATTGTGGGTAATCTGACAGGAGATACGGCCATATCATCAGGGTTTGAAATACAAAGATCTCACCAGGTCTTTGGCTTTAAGTAAAGGGTTTTAATTGACTAGCGCAACAACTCGTTTACACAATGTTCCTCCCTTTACCCAAATGATAGTGGATCAACCAGCACGTTGGTGTCGGTTTTTCAGTTTTGCCTTGGAGATGCGAGGCTAAGCTTCGACCCTCCAGTTTATCATCATCTACCTGCATGCCTAAGCGAAGTTCAGACACTATATTTGGGCTAATGAGGAATCTTGTGTAAATTCTGAGCTTCAGTCTAGTTTTAAAAGTATTGTGACTGTGTGTTCTTTTTAATAGTACAAAAATCAAGAAAATGTTCGTTTTCTTTTAATATATACAATATATGCGACATTTGTAAGTGTTACTATTAAATTCTTATAGGTATCAATGTTAGGGAGAATTACACTAAGAACTGCATTGTCATTTTATAATGAATGAATTAGATTATTTATTATTAGGGGGAAAAATAGCATTTATTTTTCATTAATGACTTACTGTGTATGTTTGAAAGTCATTTTATGTTGGTTACGTGTCTAGAAATTTGTTCTTTTTTTTTTATTTGATTGTAAGCAATGGATGCATTGTATAGTATTGAGAGCGATTTGAGTTTTTAAAGGAAAAGTTCAGAAAAAAATTGACACACAATTTCCCTGTTTGCTTCTTTGGTTTTATACGTGAGCTATGATGCTAATGTGAGTCGTCCAAAGGACATTGTAAAGCTATGGAATTTAATTCGTACAGTAGTATGGAGAGTCTGAATTTACCAAATAATGTAATGTAATAATGTATTAGTATTAGTAGTAGTAATAATACATTAGTTAATGTATTAACCTAGATTCTGATTGTCCAAGATGGCCGCAAGTTCACGCCACATGATGATATTTGGTTCATGTTTATAGACGTTTAGATACAGGAAGTCGCACTGTCCTAAGCCACATCAGCACGTCTAAAGGACTGGATGTGTTTGGAGGCAGATGCTTACAGGACAGATGTCGAATGAGACTTGTTCGCTACATTCACATATCGCTCCAGTGGAAAACCAAAAGAGCTAACGTCAAACAACAAACAAGACTTGGCTGGTTAGTTACAAGCTGTAAGGGAAAATGTGTAAATGTGATCGTGTACTGAACTATTCCTTTAAAATGATTCATCTCCTTAATGTTAGAAAACTTTTTAATAACGTTTGATATTAACGATGCCGATTCTGTGCACGAACAAGTCAGCATAGATGTTCTCAAAATCTGAGTAATTCAGTTTGCTCATTGTTGCACTGAAGCTGTGTGCAAATGGTGGCGTGTTCCCTTATAGAGAGCAAGCTTCAGTTCTGCCTGAACACACTCCCTCCTTGTGCTATGGATCATGCGATCAACTGTAAATATTGAATAAAAGACGCTTGCAGCCCTCTTGAGTGGTCTAAGTGTATTCATAGTCGTCATCACTCCCTGTTTGTTGTGGGTATTTTCTGCTTGAGTATATCCTATTATTTTTTTTTTTTTTATGTGGGTTTTGTAACTTGTGTGAGCTGTAGCTTTTTCACATTTAAATGCAAAAGAAAAAAAGAAAGCTAATGGGAATCAAGAAGACACGGGAGCCGGTCAGGCGATTCAACGAAAACGATTTTAGCCAGGTACATTAAAAAAACGATCTCATGTATGCAGGTGTGCCAAAATCTAGTGTTTAATCTTAGCGCTTACTATTTTTGATCCCTTTCTCCGGTGATACGGCAGACACCTGAACGCTACGTGCTTTTTCAGTGAGAAAGGAGAGCAATGATCAAATTCACCCATCAGAAAAGCTGAGTCACTGAAGGGGAAAGGACACAGACACATTTGATTAGTGTCTAACACATTTGTTAGGTAGTCGTTACTTTTGCTTGACACTGATTTTATCAAGGTGAACTTTGCTTGGTGCTGTGAGCCAATAGAAACCAAGTGTCTGTAGTGGTCACACCGGATCGTTTTGTCTTACTGATGCTGAGAAAAAAACAAAACAGTGTAAGGTTCTGCCTAGAACCTTTACAAAAAAAATTTCAGGGACAACCAAAGAATTTTCTAAGAGTTCAGACACGCATTGATATTCTTATGCCTTGAAAATTGTCAAGAAGCTCCAACTATTCATTCAAACTATAAATTTTATGATGCGCTAATGACAACCAACAGCTGACCTTGCTGTCCTCTTGGGCATCATTCCACCCCATAGGAAGCTATTTCTTTTGCTAACTCTTAAATTGTTCTGTTAATATTGCTAATATTGAACCTGACACTTCGATACTACTGGGAATATGACACTTGGATCTGGATGTCTAAGCAGATATAAGATTTTTATTTAAGACTTTGGACAGTGGCTGAAGAGGATCTTTTTTAGGTAAGAACATCAGACAGCATAAGACATAACACTGAAGTTACAAGTGAATCTATAATCCAGTAGAAACTGTAATTCATACACCATCTTGGGTTCTGGCTGTCAAATACTGCTGAAGGTTATTTTAAATTTTTACCCCTTCGGAGTTTAAGAAAGTGATGGAAAAGTTCTTTCTTGGCTTTTATGAAGAGCAATCATAACCGTAGAACCTTATGCACATGTTGAATATGATCATCCAATAATTGCAACTGTCATTAATCCACATTACCATCTGTCATTGAGGAATGATTGGAGCATTGTATCCAACCAGAAATTCATCGTGCCCTTCAGGAGTACTTAAAGCTGTCCACTTCTAACCTTCAAAGATTAAGCTAAGATTCTGGGATCTTAATCTGTCTGATGGTAGAAAGCTAAAGGGGAGAGGATGGCGGTATTTTACAATATCAGTTTTAAGCCCTCAGTAGTCTATACATGAGCAGAGTGTGCTATTTTTGCACACTCTATGAAGCATAAAGTTGCTTATGCAAGGGAAGTGGAAGTCCCGATAAACCTTCCTGCATGGCTTCTTAAATATTTACTACATGTGTGAAATGGCAACTCGGTACAATGTCCAGACCTGAGAAAATGTCATATGTTTCGTTTATTGTGGCAGTCACATTTCATTTGAAGACCTTTCTATGGATGTAGAGGCCGAGAGTAATTTCTGGCCAGACTAATCCGGACTGCACTTTCTTGTGAAAAAAACCTCACTCCTTGCATACACCAGCATTCCATCCTACCGTCGCAACCGATCCAGAATGCTTTGTTTTCCACGTTTTCCCATATCACCCCATTGCTCAGTTCCCACCACTGGTTTCCTGTAGCTGCCAGCATCAGATTTAAAACATTGCTGCGTACATCAGATGAGTACAAAGCCAAAAATGGACCAGCCTCAACTACATGAAGGCACTTATCACACTCTGCTCTGCAACATGCACCCTTCAAGAATTTAGCATAGCTGAGCTGGACCCACCATCTTTCAAGGTACAAGAAAACTTCTCCATGCATCAAGACTCTTCTCTTTCATGGCACACAGAAGGTAAAGTGCATTAGCACCTATTGACTTGTATTTTCTTTCTAGCTGTTCTAATCTTCCCCATAAGCTCAACAGTATTCTTAGACTGTGACCTATTGAACTAGCATGAAGATATGGTATAGATGTGACTATAACAAACTTCTGTAAGAGTTGAACCTTTGTACTAATTTTACCTATCCTCTGCTGCTTCTTTGCACATCACCATCTAAGCCTCAGTGGTCGAGGTTTCTGATTAATGGTGGCAGAGATGTGGCAGCTCATCAACAGACTGGAGTCATTAATTCCCCCACTCATGGGGACATTTAAATAATGGAGAGACATTCCAATTTCCCTGCCTGGACACGGGAGGATTTGAGTATGTGGTTTAGTTAACTCTACGCACCTCACAGGGCTCTTAGAGGAGATGCCACATGAAAACAAGAATGGCCCTGAGAATCTTCAGCTGTAATTAAATATTTTCTTGCCTGTCTTGAAATGAGTTATGGGAAATTTGGAGACATTCTTGAGCCCCCAGTAGGAAGATAGAACAGGTGAATTTGAATGCTGTTGGAACACCCAAATATGTCCAAGTTTCAATCATCTAGCTGACGGTTTGAGGCTATGCTGATGTATTCTGAGGTTCTTCATTATTCCATCCAAAACGGCGCCGAAGCATGATGCTCCCATCACCAAGCTTAACAGTTGGTACAGTGTTCCTCTGTACCTCTGGTTGTTGTGGCCAATCTCAATCTATGTCTCATCTGACCATTCCTCCAGAGTGCTTTTTCTTTGTCCATGTGATCAGCTGCAAGCTTTATTCAAGCTTGAAGGTGTCTAATTTGGAGCAGTAGCTTCTTTCTTTCCCTGGGTCACCCAAGGTGTTTGCATGTTCTCCCCGTGCATGCGTGGGTTTCCTCCGGGTGCTCCGGTTTCCTCCCACAGTCCAAAGACATG
>JAQQZX010000014.1:1611533-1622062 GCA_030068355.1 Notoglanidium maculatum | reverse complement strand
CCCGCCTCTCGCCCGAAGATGCTGGGATTTTCTCCAGCTTCCCCGCGACCCAGATGGATAAAGCGGTATAGATAATGAATGGATGGATGGATGGATGGATGGAGCTTCTTTCTTGGATGGCAGTCTCTCA
Source organism: Notoglanidium maculatum (assembly GCA_030068355.1). Classification (NCBI taxonomy): domain Eukaryota; kingdom Metazoa; phylum Chordata; class Actinopteri; order Siluriformes; family Auchenoglanididae; genus Notoglanidium; species Notoglanidium maculatum. The sequence goes on along the minus strand of JAQQZX010000014.1, from coordinate 1,621,932 downwards.
GTCCATATCAATGATGACTGTAGACTGTGTTCCAGCAGCTTCCAGTTCATGGCAGGCCTGTGACTTGATGGTTCCTGGATTGTTCCTGACCATCTGAACCAATTTCCTTTCAGCTGAGGGTAACAGTTTAGGTCTTCTTCAAGACATTGGAAAAGTTGCTCATTTTCCATTAACTTGTACTTGTCAAACAAACCCTTTTTATGTTGTGCACATAGAAGCTGCCAGCTGTAGTCAACATGATCACTAACAGGAAGTTAAGAGGCCTTGGCATTGGCAAGTTAAAAGCCATTTTGGAGCTTTCAGCAACACTAACTTAACAATCTAATTGGGTGTAAGTATATTTTTGACCCTGAATGCATGATCGTTATCCAGTGTTGAATTCAAAAAATCCAAAATAAATTGAAACTTGTGCACCAGATTCTTTTTTTATTAATGATACATGTTGTAGAACCATAATTTCCCAGAAAAAGAGCATCGAAAGTCCAATATTGCCATGACATTCATGTCCATGATGACTGTATGTCATCATGTTCTGACCTCAACTGTACCTCCATCATGGAATTCACAAATGCAGGCAAATATAATATTGCATCCCTTTAATTTGTTATTATCAACCGAGATAGTAGAGCATTTATTGTCAAATATGTAATATTTTTTAGGTTTAGGCACATAAAGGTCAGTTATTCAGTGAGAAGTCAGGAAAAAATGAGCAGATGGCCTCAGGGAAAAAAAGCAAAAAAAATTGATTGGAGGTGAATCTCACAGAGGGCTTTAAAAATAAACAGTAAAACCAGATCTCTAAAAGAACTGGGAACCCATTATGGAACTCTCACACTGATGGGATGTTTCATATAGAAGCAGTCAGGACTTTATACAACTTTATATAGATTTTTTTATAATAATCATAAAAAAAAATACAATTTGGAATCTGAGTAAAATTGAGACATGATCCTACTATGCCTGAATTTACCAATTTACCATACAGTTTGGCTATACACTAATGTACTTATGAGAATTACTGACGTTCTTTAAGGATCCCTGATCAATCACCAATATGTTCATTTCGTTCTAAATATAGTGTAGTATAAGAATACAGAAACATAATACGCCCTAAAATAGAACCATGAGAATGGAAACATGTTTTTATATTTTGTATGGACCAGCTTATTGTAAAATAATAATAATAAAAAAAAACCCTAATTCCATGCCCTTGTGTCATTTTATTGCTGTGAATAAAATTTTGCCATTTTATATCGGGAAGCTTAAGAAAATTCAGGCCGCCTAATACCTTTACAACGAACAGAAATGTCCCTTCTTACCGTGAAATGAGCCGAGCCAAGTGAAAATAGGTTATCTCATCCATGGTGTGAAAAGCCAAGACATCAGTTTGAAGATCAGCAAACCTGTAAATGGTAAATTCTTCGAAAAAAGCCTTCCCATTCAGTAGAAACCTGTAAAAGGGATAATTAGGCTTTTTTTCCAGTGCCAAGGATTAAGACAGTGATTTACGGAAGCAATGTGGCTGAATTTATCATACATGAGCTCATTTTTGCAGTACTGCTGTGAGGATTTACAAGTTATTATTCTGCAGTGGGGCATGACACAGCTGGAGACTCACTATTAGTCATGCACACATTGGTGATTTATTCAAACCTAACATGGGAAATGAAAGAAAATGATGCTACTCTTGTAAAATGTCAATTGGTAATAACCAGGTAATCTCGCAAACAATATCAGCATGTGAACAGATCAATACTATATTGATCTGCATATTTATTTGCATAAATACTATTTATTTCATTATTTATTTGTTTTTGAAAAATTACTGACCCATCCATACACAACAGAGATGGTGAAGGTCATAGGGGGAGTTTTCCTTTTGCTAATTATACATACTTATAGATTCTTGATTTTGTCCATGAGGATAAATATATTTAGAGACTTTTCTATTTTAATGGGTTTCCTTGACATGAAAGATTATTAAACTTATATTACAGGATAACTTTATTAAATATATTTTACAAAATATATATTCTTTATTTATTAAATATCTAGAGTTTTGTAATTAATATATTTTTGATTTTTTTTAAATATATATATATATATATATATATAATTTAAATAATTTTATTACCTGATTTTAATGTTAGGGGTCGGAAAGTTGGCTACTTTTTTTTTTTTTTAATTATGTAATAGTTGTATTTTCCATAGTTAAACCTAAAACTACGTTTTGCTATTTTTGGGCTGAAAAAATTGCCAAACCTCCGTTCTGTTAGCAGTTAATTAAAGTAAATAAATAAGTGTACCAAATTAGACAATTTAAGGATGCACCAATTTTCGGTTTGGACAAGCTGGCAGCTTTATAGGACAGGAATTACATCCTGAATAGCCAGGCAGGGGAAACCGTGTACATAAAAATAACGAGATTAAAAGTTCTGCTGGGATTAAATAATTACCTATTTTGTTTTAGTCTAACAAAATACATTTAGCTGCATTTTTTACCAGCTTTACAGAACAGTTTTTTTTCCCACCCGCCTGACTTGTCGACATCCCCAGAGCTAGCCCACAGCTAGCTCTTTAACATCTGACGTCTGAAGTTCCTGTGAATTCATCGAGTTATATATAGAACTGCTAAGGTATTGAAATGATGCATTAATTTGAACCTGTGATTTGTAGTTGCGCAAGTGTTAGAGCTGCTGTTATAGAAAACGAATCAACATCATTAGTTATCCTGACTAACTGAGAATCCAACAGCTCTCTGGTATTATTTTTAATGAGGCAATGCTCAATAAGAAAAAAAAAAAATCACACGTATAATTGAATCTAGTCTTTTTAGCTTTTTTTTCCCCCACCCACTGCACTGCAGATGCTCAGCAGGGTATTTTTTGCTACCGATGTGTAAAAAGATTAGGCTTGAATACAGGATCAGAGGTTCAATAGTGCCGACTATGATCAAGCTCACAACTGACTGAAATATCAAAGACCGAACAGACTCATGGTGGAAACAAAGAAAGAGGGGAAGAATTGAACATGGTGTATAGGAAGGAGGCAAGGATCAGACTGTAATGAAAATGTCATTTCAATCCTTATTTATTTGTTGCTGATTGGTTGCATGTTTAGATTCAAACTGCGTGTACGTTATAATACACTTTTAATGATCTACTCAGTTAATGTGACTGAGGTCCATGGGCACGGTCTGATAGTTCCACCCCACACCACCAGAGGTCCCCATCACCGGACCACTAGTCTACTTCCTAATCACCTGATGCATTACTTCCTCATTCCCCAAGTATTTATGTACTTCTCAGTGTCCAAGAGCACTGGATATGTAAAATTTGGAATAAAGACGTTCTATAAAACTTTAAAAGTATGCCACAAGATCACATTTTTATAAGCAATTAAAGTGAATCTTTAGTTTGTGTTTCTGCTAATCTTTGATTAGAGGACAAATCCACAAACCCGTTTTTCAAAGAGCAAGGGCAAGTTCATGCATTATTCATAGCACTAAGGGCCAGCTGTTCCTATGAAGCCTCTTCTGAATCAGTCTCACGGTGCCCGACCCTTTCCGCCTCTGCATGGGGTCATCATTTTAATTCCAATGGAAAAGGAAGGAGGAAGAAAAGAGCCACTTCAGGTCTCCACGATGAGAAGAGACAGCTGTGACAGCAGGATGATAATTAAGGTAACAAGGTAGGTCAATATTTTTGAATTTGTCTCATTTGGATTACTAAATGTATTCTTGGCTGCTTTCTAACCTGTGGCCTTTTATACAGATCTAAAAGAGTAAAAAAAAAATGCATGCTTAATGATAATTACTTCATCATTTCGCAACTTATTAAATGTAAATCCATTGCGACTGACATTTAAATGCGATTTACCATGCCATGCAGTGACACTATTTATAATTCACTGCTCAAAAGTCATGCATAAACATCACGGATTTGATGTCTGTCCTGTCTGATTTGCTCGGTTCAGACCCACATGATGAATTGCCTGGTTGTTTTGACTACATGCTAATATGTAGTCCATGTTGCATGCTAATATGTGCTGCTTATGTAAAACCATGCACTGTTGCATACTGTTTTCGTTCCCAGCTCCCAGTGTGAGTGAATGACATCACAAGGCATGTATTAATAATTTGTTCGGGGTCGCATATTTTACATTTTGATTGCTAACAGTTGCAAGCAAGACAGCCTGGCTTTTCCACAACAGGAAAACATAACTCTGAACTGCTAAGTCTTTCTTTAATTTTTAGTTGTTGGTATGTTGTTGTGGTATAAAACACTGTTCATGATGGAAATGTGATTACTGGTCAGAGACGTGTTAGCTCTGTGGTTGTTCTGTTATTGTGCGTGCACCATGTATGTTTGATTTATTGATCATTTTTCCATTTATTAAAAGTGTCTTAAGCGGCAGATTTGGTCAGCGTGTGCAAGTCTTCTTTTCCTACATCTTTTCCCACCTCTATGTGAGGTTGATGTTTCTAGCCAAACTTCTCCAAACAGCTTAGTCCTTCACCTCCTCCTTAGTCAGACACTTTCCCCCTGATTCTCTCTTTTCCTATGCAGTACTTCTTTGTAACCCCACACATCAATCTCAACATTCTCATTCCTACCACATTTAGCTTCTCCTGTGCCCCTTTTACTGCCCATACCTCAGCCCCATGCATTAGTACTGATTTTAAAACCTTGCCTTTAATCCTTGCCTTGATTCTTCGATCACACAATACTCCTGATACCTTCTTCCAATTGTTTCATCCATACTGCACTCTGTGGTTTATCTCTGCATCCAACCCTCCATCTTGGGCTACCACTCACCGGGGGTACTTAAATGTCTACTCTTTTCGACACCTATATCTGCAGGCTAACTTCTGAATCCTGGTCAATACTAAGCCTCAAATATTCTGTCCTCTGTCTTCAAAGCCCTTCTCCTTTCTTACTCTGCAGTTTCTAGCGCTACATAACACAATGCCATCAGGAAAAAACAAGCCCCAGAAGGACTGCACTTTGATCCCAAAAGTCAACACATCAGTTAAAAGATTGAAATGATAAGGGCTTAAAGAAGATCCCGGGGGCAGGCCAACTTTAACAGGAATATTGTCTGTTGCTCCAACACCACTTCCTCACGCCCTCATACATGTCCTGGACAATCCTCACATTCTTCTCTGGTACTCTATACTCCTGGACCTTGGACATGGCAACCTATCATGAGCCTTGCTATGCTGTCATACCTTCCCAATTTATTACTTTGCAATTCTTTATTTCTTTATTTTTAAGTCTATTTGTCTTTCTCTTCCTCCACTACTGTAAGTTACAGGCTGATTTACTTTCTTCTCAAAAAATATTTAATAGCTATTGTTAAATCAACCACCAACCACCCTACTCCCCATCCTCTCATGTACCCTCTCAATCACCTCTCTACTCCTTAACATGTGTCTGTTTCGAGCCCTACCAACAATGACCTAGTCTCCCTCTTGTATATCCCTAAGCTCTTCATCAATTTGTGCCCAGGTGCTTCTCCTCTTTGTCACAGCCTTGAGGGACATATGCACATATGATATTACCTGCAGTCTGAATAAGGCCTAGCGTCACACTCCTCACCCTGTCAGTCCCCCATTCATGCTTTTCATTGTTCTCTAAAGGCTTGTTTTGGATAATACTTATCCCTACACCACTTCAAATCTGCCAACTCTCTTCCAGTCATTGTACCAACATTCAGTGTCCCAAGTAACTTACAAGTTTCTTTCTCCTTACCCATCTTCTTCTGCTCCTTCTGGACTAACTTCTTTACCCAGGCCCGTCTTTAACCTGGAAGCCTTAGCATTCTTCACAGGGGTCAGGTGATACCCCTGTATGTCGCTTACTGGGTACACCCTAACATGTTTCCATGCTGATTGGACTGACTGCATCATTAAAAGGTTTGGCTTAGGTTTTACAGTCAGATCCCTGTTCAGACACCAACCCTCTCTATTTATCCAGGCTTTGGACCGGTGCCAAGTTGGGCTGGCTTGCCCCCTCGGTGGCCAGATTGTCAGCATGAGCAAGTGCATCCTGAATAGTTTGTGTGTTATTAGTGGCGGTGCCAAGGACGTGTTAGTGAGAGCTCCAGTTTTGTGGAATTGGCATGTGGACATACATGCCACTGGTTGTAACTGGTTGCACTAGAACTGATTTAGGCTTTTCACAGAAACAAGGGTGAATATTTATGCAATCACAACATTTATGTTTATTTGAATTTGTTTGATTTAGCAAACTATGCTGATTTTCCCCCACTTCAATATTTTAGGGGTGAATGCTTGTGTATGCAAGGTACCGTCCAGTACAACATAATTTAAAACCACAACTTTGTGCCTTAGGCTATGTGGAAATGTGTTGCAGCGTGAAATACTCTGAGGTTGTACAGAAAATCCATCAAATAAGTTTCACACTTGAGGTTTCAAAACAAGTCTCTAATCATAGTGAGAATTCAAGAACCACTCCAGGAATTGTTAACCAAGAGGAACATAAATCTCACCAGAGATTTAGCGCATTAGCACACTGGAATGCAAAATCCGTGGCTAGAAATCAAATTCGGTCTACTTTTAATCCTCATTGCATGAAAAGTGTTTGGCCTTTTTGTCTGGGCTGAATATTAATATTGATGGACTGACCTTCACAGAAAAAGGAACCAGACAGCACCCAACGCATCAGACTTGGCCCGTTTTTTAGTCTGTCCATGAGGAAAATAAAACAACTTTTGAGTTTACAGTTTGTGCTGTGCCTTTATTTCTCATTCCTCCACTATCCATTATTCATGCTTTCAGTTTCCTCCAGTACTCCCAATGTTTGACAGGAACCATACATACACATCAGATACAGCCATAATTTATCATTTTGTCAGGAGTACAGGATGGAATTATCGTGATTATATGCTGATTGACAGGAACAATGTTTTAGAATGCAAGTGTATTATAAAAGTCTTACAGATTTAAATAAATAAAGCAATTTGTACATCATGTAATGTAATTCTGTAATGAGTTCCCATGCTTAACAGGGCCTGGAGCATAATGTCTGCACTCGTAGAGTTGCCTAAAGTCAGCACATACATGACTAATTTAAATGCTGATGTCCGTTATGTGACTTCCTCACTTCCTGACTCCAGATTCATTGGTCCTGATTGTGATTGTGTTTTGGTCAGGCATTTAATACAAAAGGATTATAATGTTAAGAAAGTGAGTTGTTCTGAAACACTTTGCTTAATATACAATAAATAGTGACCAAATCATTTATATTTATATTTATATTCAATTTCTGAATCCTTCTGATAGTAGACATTATTTATAGTTTTAAAATTCAGGGAGAAATTTGGTGTTATTTGGTCGCCACATTAAGCTGTTTCCTTACAATGGGTTTTGATGGAGCCTAAGATGCTTTGAGCTATTTATAATGTGTGGGAGAAATTTGGGGTTTCTACTTTACCACATTAAGCCTTCGAATGGGCTTCTATAGAGCTTAATATGTATATTATTGTGTTCTGTTTTGATTATTGATTTGTCATTTGGTCAATAAATTGTGTCTGTGACGAGGTAAGTGTGTGAGAGATTTGGCATCAATTAGTTATTGGTTTGGTACTTTAAGCCGTTCTAAACGTCGGGCTTGGGGACCCTAAGAGGTCCATTGTGCTTATATTATGAGTTCTTATAGTACGTATATGGTCAGTTTGAATGGGTTTTATCCAAACCTCAATAACTTAAAACCTAGCAGTCTTGGTATATAATGTTCATTTGAATCTAAGTATGTTAAAATAAAATAAATCTGTACTATAGGGCTCTGTGGGTTTAACAGTTAAAGGAATCCCTTCCTACAAAAAGGCTGCGAACGTTAAGGGTTTTAGAATGTCCTGTGTTTAACAGTGATATGTAAAAAGTCCCACTGGCTAATAATGATTCATAGAGTGCTTTATCTTTTATTAGTAACAGATGTGAGAGGACATGGGCTATTGAAGCTGAGTAATGAAGGACACAAATGTTAAAAAGCAGCATAAAACCGCATAGTTCAAATTCAGCCAAAACTGCGCCTGGGTTTATTGTTTGCCCATGTACGTGGGCTTCAGACCGAATGCTGAAGTTTCTGTGGTGTTTAAAGATGACTGATGAGATAGGATATCTGTCTCAATTTAGCTCTTTTTATGGCCCTTCCCACAGCAGGTCCTCAGAAGAGATTTTCTCTCCCCTGGCCTAATAATTCTATTGAACCATTATAATAATGGAGATTATTATCTTCCCGTGCATCCCCAGTAAGCTTTTGGAAAAATAGCACTATTAACTGTCAGTGTGACAAGATGATCAAGACCACAAAAAAATGTATACATACTGTATATACAATAAAAAGCACCAGTCCATTACTAATATTTAGCTGCCACTGTCCGATGCTATCAGCTTAGCACTGTCAAATTCTAGCCGCGCTGTGACCTATTCATGACTCTAGTCATGATGATAAAGAATGGTTTACAGGATGTTTTTTATCAGTATGAGAGAGGAGAAAAAACAATGAAATTGTCGATATCTTCTACGGAAGCCACTTTCAGCTATTCACTGTGAGGCGTTTTATCAGTAAACAAGTCTCCGCTGTCTTTATTCTCTTCACAGTTCATTCGGAGTGAAGTTTAAGAAGAATGGCTTCTATAAATTCTTCCTGTTCCTGTTTCCTTCTTGTAGCTGATAGATGAAAACCACTCAGGCTGAACAGCAAAGATACAAGATATATCATGTGGAAATATCTGAAGGGGAAACTGCAAACTAGCCATACCATTTTGTTTAATGTGGTAACTGGGAGGCCAAGTGCCCTTCAAAAGTTTAATTATTTCCTTTACTATAACCTTCAACAGCACTAAAAGCAAACACAAATCATGTAACCAAATATACCTGTAAGCTTATCTTTGGGGTCCAAGCACCCTTCATGAAAAGCTTCCCCAATGGCCAGTCCTTGCAATGTTAAATAGAATAATAAAGAAACCAAAGATGAACTATCCAGGGTTTATAATGGTTTCTCAGCGGTAACCGTGCCAGTGGCAGCCATTCTTTTTAAAGTAATCATTAGAAATCCACTTATATATTAGCGTAACAATGCAGTACACCAAATTTGAGCTCAACCGAGTTTACTGTTGCTAAAAAAGGGCTGGTTGAACTTAACAATAATATGAGCGATTATCCCCCAGCCTCTGCAGACATCTTCAGAATCTTTTCTTGAATATGCCGTTCAAGTTTCAAGTGAATCCATGTAATCCAAATCCGTGAATGACAGTTGTTAGTGTACTTTAAGCTTCGTACCTGTTAGGATTGTGGGGCATACTGTTTTTGGATCAGTAGTAAGTTTCAGAGTCTACTGAATGCTCTGACACCAACTTTGTGAATGGATGCCTAAACACCTAGGACTACAGTAGTTATGATTCTAAGTGTCTGGAGTTAAACGGTTCTTAAGGCATTTTTGTTTGGCAGAGGTAATCAAGTTATACGACAAAAAAGTTTTCATGGTATGACTTGTTCATAACATATGTATAACATAGTGCTACAGCGCCACCATCGGGCTAAGCAGGCTCATCTTGTACGCCTAAGTAGTAGGATGGGAGTATGTTTCACATTCTTCTTCTTCTTTTGATATTCATATATCAAAAGAAGAAGAAAAATCCAACCAAAAAAAATAGAGTCCCAGCACCTTTGTGCTTGGACCCCTAAAAACCCAAATGCAAACAAGAGGGTTCCAAGCACATCGTTCTTGGCTCCCTGAAGAAAAATAAAAGGATTCCTAATGAAAACAAGCTCCTAAAATATTCTAGAAAAACAATAGGGCTCCGGCACCTCTGGTGCTTGGACCCCTAACTAGCAGACAATGCTAACATTCCAAGAGCTGCAACACATGACCTCTCTAATAAAACTCTTGACCTTTTATTCCTTTTGGACACCTAATGGAGCTATGTAGTCTAGCGACCCTCCTGTGCTGAGGTTAAACTGTTGTGTTAGCTAATTGTCTGGCTGTAGCCCTGTGCTGGCTAGCCACTATGCCATCATCTGTGCTCCAAGCAGTATTGAGTGATGTTTGAACATGATCTTGGACATGACCATAGAGCTGACCTGCTTAAAGCTCCCACACACCGTCTGCTAATCCCGTTAGAGTTCAGTCAAAGTGTCAAAGCTTTTGTTCCCCTTTATTGCTGTTGAATGTCGTATCTGGTTACAGTAAAGGTCTTATTTCAGATCATAATATGCGCATTTTCTGATGAATAGCAGATGGCATTGGCACATTTTAAAATGAAATAAAATGGAATTTAAAATATGGGGAAAAGTATTTTATCCATCCATCCATCCATTATCTATACCGCTTTATCCATCTGGGTCGCGGGGAAGCTGGAGCCAATCCCAGCA
>JAQQZX010000014.1:1546591-1568264 GCA_030068355.1 Notoglanidium maculatum | reverse complement strand
ATGCAGTAAAACCAAAACTATATTTGTGCAACCCAGTAGGTACCTGTCACAATCAGCAACAACTTTTCAGGAAGCAAAACAGGACTTTTCAAAACAATTGTTGTGCGGTGTAATGGATGGTGATTTGGCCCACGGTTGTTACCATGCTTTAGACGTCCTTCCTGTAGTCCTTTATGGCGACCAGTTGTTCAGATGATGCAGAATCCAATCCAAGCAAGGCTAAGGGTCTTCCTCGAGGGCTCGACAGTAACTCGCTACGACTCCTAAACGTTTACATTCATTGTATTTGGCAGATGTTCATAGTTGCAGGTCATCCTGAGTGTAAGCATCAAGAAGCATTAACCGATGAAGGGCCACTTACTGGAGATTAGAAAGTTCGCAGCATTTATACACAAGACCTCAAGAGACATATTAAACAAACTGGAAAGTATAATGACAATGACGTAGGTATTCACCAGAATAATAAACGCCCTCGCTGGTTATGCTGTATATCCTCCTTCTCTTCAGTAGCTCGTTACGAAGTCTTGCCATTCTTCCGATTGTACTTCTGAGCCTGTATACCTCATGTTTAGAGTTTCTTCTTTTTTTTTTCTTCCAGCAAACGTCACCTTCTCCTGAATACAAGCTCATTCTCATTCACATCAATGTATACTTCCTGTTCTTAACATATATACCGTCTATAACATGTATACTGAATATGTTTTGTGAAGTCTTGCAGTTGTATACGTGTTTAAAGTTGATGATTTTGGATTGCTAATTGCTTATATTTGCTGTGATTCTTTGTGTACTGAAAAAGTGGCTCATTGCGCTGAATCTTTGGACAATCCTGCCATGCACATGGATCCTAATTCTCCTGAATCCATCCATCCATCCATCCATTATCTATACCGCTTTATCCGTCTGGGTCGCGGGGAAGCTGGAGCCAATCCCAGCATCTTCGGGCGAGATGTGGGGTACACCCTGGGCAGGTTCTCCTGAATCCTTGAATCTTATTTTTGTTGCAATAGCAATGAATCAGTAAATGAATGAGTAGATACATACTTTGGGAATCAGGGTCTGAGAATGATGAGCTGTCGGTCAGTAAAAGTGACCCCTGCATCACCGCTTAGCTCACTTCCCACCATAATCGTCAGCAGTCATGTGCTCACTTTAATCCTGCAGGGTCATAGGTCAATCATGTGGCCTAAATCATATCAGCTACTGTCCTGGTTCTGTCTCTCTTTTTAATATGCTTTTTTTTTCTTTGTTCGTTTGGATTCCTCCCTAAATTTCTTTCCACAAGCTCCGGCAGATCAACTCGTTCATCCAAACACGGAATGATGACTCAGCATTTAGTGGTGAGGCATAAGAGGAAAAGACGTGAAGGGAGGATTAAGGATAAGGCTGCTTAAAAGCAGCAGAGAAAAACAGACCTAACATTGCCTCCTCCGCTGTTTCCAGTGTTTAAATATCAAAGTGTGTGTTAAAGGGAGACAAAAAGCAGACTCCTGAACAAGCAGCTAAAGTCATTTTACTCACTTAGATAACGAAAACAGACCGAATGTGTTATCATTCTCATCATTCACACTCCGTGCTAATAAGGTAGTAAACAAGGCATATTCTTACTAACTCACAAAATTGCAATTTTCTAAAAATAAAATCCAACATGGCCGCCAGGCACAATAGCTCTGGGATTTTTTTTTTGTTGTTGATTTTTTTTTTTCAGGTTTTGTGTAGATGTAATTTTCTTTAGTGTCAATAAATAGTATTGTTTCTTTTCATGTTTTCTGACAGTGTTGCGCGTTAGGGCTTGGCTCATGTAAAGACACTTTAATGACGATCTTCTGTTGCATCAGAGGAAGTGATAGGCGTTTGCCAGACGGCTGGCTCAATCGAGACTAGAAAAGGTGTAACGTGGTGCAAAAAGTTGGAAAATAGCCCAATATTCTTTTCAGTCTGGCACCGTGCCTAACACTTGCACGCGTTGATACAGATCTTGAAGCAATACAAGCTTATCGGCTTCCCCTTTCCTTTATAGAGTTCCTGCCAAGCGCTGATGGATGATGGGTTAGCACTCGCTGCGTTATTGTTGCACTTCCTCAGAAGAAAGCCTCTCCCTGCAGTGGTCTGAGTTTTTAAAAAAAATAAAAAATAAAAAAAAAATGCACATTAATGAAGACTTCAGATGTTTCGATATTTATATCAACAGGGTTAAAAGTTTACGTCTGATCGTTTTTATTACTAATGAAGACGATTAGATTTCATCGTTTATCACTAACAGACACAATATAGAAGAACTAACTAGTAGTTTAGTTTAAACCACTTTTGGCGGACTTTGGCAGAAATGATCAGTGTCCTCAATCTGGTGATGTGACTGTAGCAAGCTAAAGCTGGAAATGATGCTGCGGTGATGAGAAATTGTTTTCTTGAGACAATAAGCAAGGAAGAAAAACGCGTGGATGTGGTTTGTTGGAGGAAAATAATTAATTCATCAGTGGGTTTTTTTTTTACCTGTTTATCAGAAGTCGTCCCTGTGAATGAGCTGTTACTATAGAAATGCTAAAGCGCTAGGACGAGTGCCTTAATCTAGACCCGTGAGAGCTGGCTGTCTTGCTAACTTAACATTTGGATAGACTTTATTTTAGTTAGGAAACAAAGCTTTTTCAACTTTGTATTAGGAGTTGTCTAATGTCTCCATCTTTGGAACCTCAGTCAAGGAAACTTTAATCTAAGATTTTTATAGCTTGTGAAATAACAGTTCTTGGGACTTTTGGTCCCGTGTAACCTCCATGTTCTAAGAAGCATCTTTCAGAGCACTACTGACACAACACCTGACCTCCGAGTTCAATAGAATAAGCACATATTGTAATCATGGTCCACGCTGACCCAATTCAAACTCTGGACTCCGTGGACGTGTCAGTGTTTAACACGGGAACGAGCAACGGCTGCCAACACGTCCGTTACTGAGACCGTTTACATCAGGCAGATGACGCTACACCTCCGTCGTCTATGAATGATTCATCAGAGTGAGATATCAGGGTCCAAAAGTCTGAGTGAGCTGAGAAAGTGAACTTTTTACTCAATTCTGACTTCTTTTTTTTTCTTCCAACAGATGCATATAATATAGCAATGTAATAATAATACAGTATTTCAAAATGATATATTAAAGAAGTGATATGAAATACTAATTTTTTTGTAGTGGTAGTGAGATTTATTATAAGACCTTTAGGTTACATAATTTCAATGCAATGCATTGTCAGGTCAAATGTCAAAAAATATTTAAGGACTCTAACCCACTTTTTTTTTTTTTGTTTGGCTTGGGGCTTTCACAGTGTCCATAATTATAGCCCCATGCACAGTTCTACATAATTAGGCAGCTGCAATAACAATCACTTCAGGCTCTTCATCGCAAGCCAAGTCGTTGTCATTATTACAAACTCGCCTATTTCTTTGCACACAATCAGGCCATCGGCCCGGGGCAATAAATAAACACAGAGAGAAATAGATACATGAATAGGAGGTGGCGTTGACCATTGTGCTGCAGCAGGGAGAGTTTCCTCCTCTGTCCTGCACCTGTGGAGATGGACGGAGGGCGAGGAGAGACGAGACGGGAGGAGGATGGAGGAGAAGAGCCGAGAACAATGGCCGCCGGAGCCAGCGCGAGACAGAGAGTCTGCCAGCCTGGGCCGGACAGGAAGCAGCTTCTCTCGGCTGGAGAGAGAGGACAGACGGGAGGACGGAGGGAAAACAATGGCTGGAGGACGAGAAAAGCGAGAAGAGAGGCTGCCAGGATGCTCCAGTGGGGGCTGGTGTCCAATGAACAAGCAGTTCCAAGTCCTGCACACACACAGAGACACAGCGAGGACAGGGACGCAGGTTACGAGGCGCCACAGTGTCCCATCAGGAAACTTCAAAGGAAGGCTTTGTTAATGACTTTTTTATTAGTGTTTACGATTGGGACTGACACCACAGGTGCCGACAGAAAGCAGTGTACCACGAGATGCACATATGTTATGCAACACCTTCGAGTGTCAAAAGATGAATGATAACAGTTTGGGAGAATGAGATAATGTTGAATATTATAACCAGGCCAGTGAATGGAATTCAAGAGTGCTTAATGTAACAGGGGACGTCATTGAATTTAATTTCAATTAAGTTTCTTAAAGTCCTCATCACTTAAAAATGACCATCCAGGACAGAAAGGCTATTTGGGCTGATATTTGTGTTCCACAATTACAACACGCTATGTGCATATTTCAAATAAACAACTTTACCGCACTTAGAAAACTGCACGCTGCATGTCTGCGCTCACTATAACAACACTTTCCTTTACAATATAAGCGTTACAATTCTTCAAACTCGTTTTGCTTTTGCATAACACGCATGATATGAGATGTCCATTTCAGTTCCCACAGCTTTCACACCTATGAAATATTTGAGCTATTCCACGACAGGAAGTTGCATCATTCGACTTTCCTGAGGATCTTGGGAAGAAGAAAAGTATGCTCTTTTATTGTGAACTTGACCAACGAGGTCACAAACTTATGATGCAAATTATAGACTGATAATGAATTATTGAGTAAATATTAATCAATTTAAGAAATAATACCCATTAACATGGGTTGTAGTTAAGTAGTATTTTCTGTATTTGTGTATTTTCCGGTTCCGAAAAAGTGCATGATTTTGTAGATGTTGAAAAATAGTTTTAATTCATTTTGTAACAGTGTTACTTAAAGTTGCTTTGAACAGTACCTGCTGTATTTTATGGAATTGTCCATTTCCTGTCAAATGTTGCAACAGATGAGTGGGAAAAAAAAAGTCTGTTCTGTTCTGTTCTGGCAAAAAAGTCACTTTCTCAGAATTGCACGTTCTTTCATTTGTCATATCAACACCTCTTATTGCGTAGATATTGCAAATATGCAGTTTGGGAGGGCAATTATGCGTCAGCGTGTCACCACTGTGGGCAACAACACAGAAGCTGGGGTCAAGTCCAACATGTGGTACTGACGCACCAAACACACACATAAACAATTCACCAATTCATCCAAAGCAAATAGTGAGCTTCTCATTGTAGCAGCACAATGAGTAATATAACAAGAATTTGTCCAACATTCCCAATAATGCCGTCAACGAAAGGCTTTGGGGATTCCAGACAGCTGTCTGTGTTCAGGAAGTTTTCATGAGTGCCCAGAGGCACACTGAGGAAAGCCCTTGAACACCCCACCCCCAGGTCTGGCCACCAGTCGGAACATACCATCTGACGCTTGTCCTTCTGATGTCTTTGTCTTTCCTGCCAACCTTTTCATCCAATAACCCAACACTGACCTCCAACTGGTGTCCTTTAGCCCCAGGGTGCTTCCAGTTGGCATTTGGCACACGACGACATGCTGAAACCGCACGAGCTGAGGCACTGAGGCCTGCCAGCTGCGTCAGAAACATGAGCAAGGAGAAGAAAATGGCTGCTGTTAAAGTGCATCAGCTAGTGCTGTGCTAGACTGAATCTAGCACCTAAAGTGCTGGTTAAACAAAAGCAAGGCTAAGATTAAGTGAAATGACCAACACTGCAAATATTCACATTTCACACGCATTAATACACGCTAGTTCCAGTAAAAGCAATCAGGTCCAAACATCAAAAATATTACACTATATTAAGACATTTACAGCATTTAGCATGTCTAATCCAGAGCACGCTTTGTAGTTATCCATCTTCATGCTAGCTGAAATATTGTTTCTCTATAGAGCTCTTGTTTTATAAATCAGTAAGAATCATCTGAATGTAGTTTTGGGAATCTGCTCTGATCACTGAAAGGTAAAGTCAGTTCAACCGTCTTGCCGTCTGTGTGTTGTTCCGTTTCTAGGCGACCGACAGGAAGTGATGTGGGACTGTTTAATAAGACGTACATGTAGAGTGCTCCAATGTTTTATCTACTTTACCTTCGACTAATAACGCTTCCATTTACTCTGACTCACGCAGAAAGCCAACAGTTATTTAGAAGACTTTTGTCCAAGCTTTGTATTAAACGGTATCCAGGTTGCGAGCTACTGAATCAACAAAATGAGTCGATCACAGGCTGAGCGTCGCTCTCTCTCTTTCTCTTCTCTCTCTCTGTTCCCTTTTCCTCTGTACAGCGTCTGTATCACTTCCTCTATCGCACTCTATAAACCAGTTCAAGCTGGAACTGAAGGAGTGGCATTCCGTCAGCTAGACACAGACACACACACACACACACACACACACACACACACACACACTGAACAACTTCAAAGTCATCTGAACTAACCTCAGAGAAAGCCAGGAAACATGTTGGAGTGATAAAGCTGAGTGGATCAGTGGATCATATTTGTCAAGGCAAGACAAATTTATTTATAAAGCACATTTAAAACAATGGGTGTTGAGCCAAAGTGCTGTACAATCAAGCATAAAAGCATAAAATAAACACAGATACAACCAATAATGGTGTAATCCCTCACACACTTACACACAGTGAAAAGCGACAGAGAAGAAACGGGTCTTAAGCGGAGTCTCAATAGAAGAAGACCTGATATAAAACGGCAGCTCATTCCAAAGACTTCGCAAATCGCAGAGATTTGTTTGTCGAAACGTAGAGACGACTCAAAAAAGACGAGGAGCCCAACTAAGTGCCGATTTCCACAATAGATGAAGTTGGGCCAAAAATAATGACCTCTGTTTTATTTTCATTTAGTTGAAAAAAAGTTTTGAGCCATCCAGTATTTATCATCAAGACACTCCATCAGCTTTTTTTTTTTTTACAGACAAAGTGTTGTCGGGTTTCGGTGTGAGATATAACTGGGTATCATCAGTGGTAAACGACACTGTGTACTTAAAAAATAGTCCCTAAAGAGGGCACATACTGTATAAGGCAAATAAAAGAGGAGCCAGAATGGAACCCTGAGGTACACCTCATATAAGAAGTGCTGGCTGAAAGAAACTTCCATCTAAGTTAACAGACATACAGTAGATCGTCCTGTCACGTAGGACTCAAACCATTTCAAAGCAAGGCCTTGAATGCTCACTTCATGCTCAAGCCTTTTTAAGACAACCACATGATCAACCGTATCAAACGCAGCACCAAGAAAAACAAAATAAAACTCCAATAAAACTAAGATAGCACCAGAACCCGAATCCCGCTGACATTAGGTGGGTTTAAGAAAGTGCTCATTGTGCTAAAAAGCACTCGAGGTCTAGAGGCAGCATTAGCAAATAAAACAGCTAAATAATTAGAGTTTGCTCCGTTCACAGCATCTTGGTAGCACTTCAGACGAGTTCCGAAGATTTCATTGTATCCTTACAAGTAGAATCTAAAAGCTTGAACAGACCATGAGTATCAGAGCAGAGCGAAAGGGCTTCTGTCACCATACGTAAGTGAGTCTCTGAGAAAATATCACAGAACTGTAGCACCATGTAAGAGTTTATAGTCCGTGAGTAATGCTGAGGTTGAATGGAACTGATAGGTGAGAACACAAAAAAAAAAAACACTCTTTGAACCTCGGATTCCTGTTCTTGGCTGATAGGAGCGGGATCCGATGGGATGTTCTCAATGTTTGACGTGTGGTGCTTTCTGAGATGCTTTTCTGCTCACCACAGATGGAAAGAGTTGCTACTTGTAGCCCTTTCAGCAGGTCATTTCCTAACACTTTGTGAGGTGTATGGAGATTATTAGGTGTGAGTAAGAGAAAAAGAAAGCGTGAGTTAGAAAGGAGTAGTCTGAGTAAGAGGATAAAGGGACAGAGAAAGTGATAAGGAGAGAGAGGGGTGAGGGGAGGAACTAGAGCTTGTGTGAAAGGTCTTTCAGTCTGTATCATCAATGTTTACCTGAGGAGAGAGAGAGAGCGGGGGGGAGCGCTGCAGATCATTCCACCTGATGAATATTTATGAGATGGTGATGGCTGAGGTAAATTCCTGCCTCTGCCCGGCTCAGACCGGATCCACACGTGGCATTCAGGTGGTCAGATATCAGATGACGCACCTCGTACTGCCCGTAGCCAGTTTGTACCGGCCGAGCCACTAACTACCAGAGCAATAAGCTTAACGGCTATCCGCTAATCCTCCTCCTTCCCTCGCTGGCTCTTTTCCCAAACTCAACCTGAAACCTGAGCACACCTCGACACCCAGCACATCGTGCTATCCAAACAACTGCCCGGGATGGAATTAGCTGCTGCCTGACGCTAGCAGGAAATCCTGAGATGATGAGTTTATAAGTACAGGCGTTGTAATCATTTAATTAAGCTCTTATCTACACGATAAAGGTTTGACTTGGTCCTAGTAAACCGGTTAGCACCGGAACGCTACGCTACACAGCAGGAAGCTGGCTGGCTGAGAGAAACCAGATCCTGTTTTAACAATCAACAATCGAGATAAGTGTGAGTGTATGAGGCATTCACTTGAAATGAATCCCGACGACCCTGCTGGAACTAAATAAACAGCTACAACATGTCCTGATGTATTTCTGAGTTAACAGCAACATCTTTGTGAAGAATTTGTCAATTACAGTGCTTTGTACAGCATACTGTATGTTTCTTTGTTAAGGCTTAAATCAGATGAACGAGCTGTTACTATAGAAATGATATAATATAAACCTGTGATTTGGAGCTGCACTACTGTCCGAGCATGCTCTTAATAAAAATAAATCAACACATTCTTACTAATCAGGATAAAGGAAGGATCGGAGCTGTGGTGGTAAGACTTATCAAGCACAAGCGCTGCCTCAAATGCAAATCCGTTGCTCATCTCGCAGCTACCGAAGCAAATTAGCCATGGGGGCAGGATGACATCAGTGTGATGATGTCACCGAGGGCAAGTTTCACCGTGTCAGATTCACTGATGGTGCACGCATCAATTGGGAATTGGGATGATTGAGATCGAGACCTGATTGCTGAGTAAGACTTTTCGGGGTTGCCAGATGGATGTCAGATATTTACTTTTGGATGCAGGATGGAGACGATTTCTGACAGCAGAAGTGATTGAATGTGCTGTGGAAATATGCTGACTTATTAGATGAAGATGAATTACAGGGTGTCTAATGCATGAGCTTGCATTTTTTTTTTTTTTTTTTTTTTTTTTTTTTTTTAAAAGTGTCTCCCTTAAGGGTTCATTAATAATTCATAATTAAAGGTTCATGTGGAACTTGGTCTCATTGTTCTCTTATGTTTCTACATAAAACCCTGTTGTGTCCCTCATGTGAACAACTGCATTTTTAAATTATTTAAGAGTGTATAATGCGACTAGTATTTGTATTCTGATTTTTTTTTCTTTTCTAAATCCACTGCATTATAACATGCATGCCAAATCACCATGATAGACCCAACATCCATACATTCCACTGATGTGTGAAAGTAAACTTTTTTTGTTTGTTTAGTTTTGGGGGTTTTTTGGTGAAAGAAGGGGGTCATTAATAATTAAGTATTAATAATTAAGTTATAAAGAGCTCTTGGCTTACTAAAATGGTTACTTGTAACATGTGTACACACACAGACATAATATATATATATATATGACTTTTTTTGTTGATTATTTTCTGTATTATAACAGTCAAATCACTATAATAAACCTACTGAACGATCAAATGCCCCCAGTTTGCTCTAATTCCACACAGACACACTTGAGCTCAATGGAAGTGCATTAGAATGATCACAATGATTTTTTTTTTGTTTTTTCTTTTAAAACGTTAATAATTTATTGTGAAAATGACAAATTGTGTGCAAATGCATGACCAAAGTGATCACAGCCTTGTAACAAAAAAATTAAAAATACAAATGCAGGTGCATGAATACAGGAGCTCGTAACTGCTCATAAGGTCCTTCAGTCTTTGCAAAAGTTCATGAGAGGTTTCTGGAAGTTTGTTCACGTGTTCATGAGCACTGCAGCAGAGCTTCATCTCTGAGCTGCTGCCTGTCCGTGTGCTTCACCACGGCGTGGCACCAGCACCTGCCCCAGCACCGGCACTCCATCCGCCGTTAAAACAGTCCAATTGTGGCGTTTTGGACCCTTTGGCTTGCCGTACGCTGCCCTGTGCGGCTTTCTCCGCTGGCTCGCGAGCGTCTCTCTTTCTGGCATCTGGAAGTTTCCCTTCCGTGTCCCTGAGCATCCGCGCGCAGTGTCGACTTCAACGCTCGAGCGCTGCCACTCGTCTGCGACTCTTCTACCGGAGCCGTGCGTCGCGAATCCTCAGCGCAGCCTCAGCAGGCCGCGGAGTGTGCGCGCGATCTGCAGGAACTTGTCCTTCTTCCGCTGCTTGAGCGCCATCAGGGCGCGCGCCGTTTCGTCCGGGTCGCTGGCGCACGAGAAGATGCTCCGCACGCGCTCCTCGGCCTTCGCGTCGCCCGCCTTGCGGAACAGCCGCGTGAGCGCGTCCTCGCTGACGTTCTCGAAGATGTGCGGGGCCGCGCGCTTGCGGCGCGCCGTGTCGAAGCGGTTGCCGCGCGCAGACGGACACACCCGGCAGCTGTCTGACCTCGTGTAGGTCGCCATCTCTGCGGCTTGCTTTCTTTGTCTCCCGTGTGGCTTCGGAACTTTGTGAAAGCCGGGCTTTCTGGTTTGCTCTCGTCTGTTCTCGCCAGTTCTCGCGAGTTTAGTCGAGATTTTGTTCGGTTTGCTCAGTGTGCTCGCTCGAGGCTGAGTGAAGCGCAGACTGCAGCGCTCGCGCTACTTATACACTGAGGAGCCGCTTACGGAAATTGCGTCACGTAGCCTACTGGCTCGCCCCCTGCTCCACGAGCAGAGTCTTAATAAATAAATAAACTGTACAGTAGTAAAGAGAATAAAATACAGAATAAAATGTGATCATAAAAATGTGTGAAACAAATAATAGAATTAATTTTTTTCATTAGAGTCAAGAGTTTATATAACTATAAATAATACTGAAATAGTAGAAGAGAGAGCTATTTAATTTACAGGATAATAAAAAAAATAATAAATTAAATAAACCTCTGTTTAAAAACAGTCCAACATTAGTTTAATAAAATCAGCCAAACTGGGACATTCTATTAAAAATTGCTATAGTAATATAATTAATAATGGTTCAGGAATTAATATTTTTATTTTTTATTTTATTTTTTTAAATTAATAATTATTATGGTCTTTAATATCCCCTCATCATTTACTATGAACAGTAACCAGAGTGTTTTTTTTTGTTTTTTGTTTTTTTTTTTCATTTTGGAACAGGAATCACAAACAGGAAAACTGGATTAAATACTTCATCTCTTTTTTTTTTACTCCTCCATTTTCTCTCCAAATTTAGCTTTTTAAATCAATGTGTATTGAATAATTTCATTTTCAAGTTCTGGACTCTGGATACAGGACAACCTGCAAATCAATAGATAAACATGAACCTTGACTGTTTGCTTTAACTTTACTCTTTCTTTGTTTGCTATTTATTATTTATTTGAACCCATTAGCATGTTTCTGGGGTTGTTTTTTTTTGTTGTTTTTTTTTTGGCTCTGTGCTTGAACGTTGAACCTAAAATAACAAAAAATGTTCTCCCACGACGCCGTGCTATAAATATCGCCCGCAAGTTTATTTGAAACGGAAAACAGCAGTTTGGAATAATTGCTCGGATCCTGCCTGTATACGTCTAAAATAAACAGGTCTTTCTGAACATACGGGTGCGGGCAGCTTCTTTACACTTGCAGCTGGTCCGTGAATGTAAACAGCGCTTGCTGTTCATTTTCTCAGCAGCTCAAACCCTGGGGCTTGATAACAGTTTCAGGTTTTTTTTGTCCTGTTCCAGCAACAATCTAAACATCTGAATCCCGAGTCAGAAAAACAGCATTAGTCAGATGGTAGAAATTCCCAAATTGTCTATGTGCCACTCGACTCCCTGCAGACGACGACAAAAATGTGCCGTGGTTGCAAAAATCTGGAATGCATGGCACTTGGGCATCGATTGTCTGACAATGAAAAAAAAAAAAAACAATGTCGTCTGTTTGGAATTTGGTATTGTTTAATTTTCTTCTCTGGGCCTGTCCCAAATTCCCTCGTTCCCTGTCGTCCCCCAGCAGGCGGAAGGAAGTGTTGGAGCTTGTCCTTGCGCAGCCCAGCCAAACTGTCTTCTATTAATCATAACAATGGGAGCCACTAAATTTAACCGGAGTCAAGGGTCATGTCAGCGAGGAGACACCGCACTCTTCTTAGAGTCTGACTATAAAATATGAGAGGAATGAAGCCAAGTCAAGATTGTGTATTTAAAATTAGCAATAGCTCAGGCTTTTTAAAACAATTTGCTTTATTGGGAACCTCCAAGGACCAAAGAGATGCTCTTATGATCATTATATTATATTATATTGACTGTGGCTGAACTGTATGTTTAATTGTTGCAACGTGGAGTTTGATAAAGATCGCATGACAGTAACGTGACAACTCGGACACCATGCGGATGTTCCACGCCATTAGGTGTAACTCTAAAGGGATAAAAAGTTTGTGTTCTTTAAGAAGGAAAGAAAAAATATTAGCAAATTGCATTGGTATAAAAAGAATAAAACACTCCAAGACAGGAACTTTGGTGTGGTTAGTAGTAAGCACCATGCTGCCGTTGATTAGTTTCCTGACACAGTGTGTTTTATTCCTTACTTATTGCTCAAACACTCATGTTCAGAGTCGCTGTCTCATCATCTCTACACCCTACATAACAGCCTGAGGTGTTTGGGCTTGATGCTAATCCCATTCACGTCATCCGTTCAATCTGGTTAAACATTTCGTCTGCTGGAATTGCTGTTCTTTGAACTTCTGAGACTATGACTTCATGTCTCTTGCACCCTATGCACTCCGGTACACTGGTTTTCAGTTCTTCCAGATGTTTTTGATGTCTCCAAAATAGCGTTGCCCTCATCACGCTGTACTGAGTGAGAACAATGTTCTGGTTTTATCCTCTGGCACACGCGACTTGCTGGACATAATTGTAGCCGTCTCGATGATATCCGATGGTCCTGGGGGATGAGAAGATCTGCTGGAGTGGAGGATCTGATGTTATGCGTCCAAACCCCAGACAGGACAAATTAGCGATGTCAGCTGATAAAACGCTGCCATCGTTACGGTTTATGATTGCAGAGTCTTGGGGCTTTGTGAAAGATTGTGCTAAATCTGTGAAATTGAGTTCTCGGTGTTCCTGTAAAGAAAACAAGAATCATGAGAGTTCGGGTTAAAACCCTCCCTGGTCACATTCTCGAACAAACATTTTTACGTTATTATTCAGGAAATGTTCCAGATGGCTTAGATGACTGCCAGCATGATGATGTTCATGGAGCACACTCGACTCGTCAGACAAGAGAATACTGTATGGTGACTTTCTTTATTTTAACGTCTTGCTGTTAAGAAGAAATAAAAAGAAGCAGTCCTTCTGTATCTGTATCATTCCCTAAATTCAACCAGTTGGCGATTATGTGGTTAGATAGCAGGGCAGCTTCTCACCGCAGTATCCTCCAACCTGGACTTCAGCAACATAATATGGCCTGGCAATTGCTTCTTGTGATGAATCATCAGATGTGAATCTGATCGTATTGGTGTTGAACATGGTGATCACAAGCCACACACACTTCCTCACTATTTATAGCTCTCTCAATGTCCATGCAAACAGATACCCATTCCAATTGTTTCCCAGGTGAAAAATAGTAAAGGCCTTCATTTTTATTTTGAAATAAAAATCTGTCTGCTCACGACTCTTCCTGCAGTCGCAGGCCCGACTCTAAGCTCCTCCCCCTTTAGCAGATCCTGATTAGCTGGCTCAGGTGTGCTAGACTAACACCAGACCTCAACTCAGCAAGAAAGAAGCTCTGAAGAAACACGGCTTGCGAAATATATAACCGTCGTGCAAAAAAAAACAAGCCTTTACAAGAAAGACAGAAATGTGGCAATTGGAAAGAGTGAAAGAATCCAAGTCCAAAAATAATCCCCTCAGCTAGTCACTATGCATTTGTGAGTAGATTAAAAAATGCCGGCTATACAAAGTTCTTCTGTTACAGGAAAATATGAGGCAGATGTCCTAATTACAGCCCGCTTCCAGGAGCCGTAGCTGACTTGAACAACATGAGCACTTTTTAATACAGTTATGAAAAAAACAAAGCATCTTTAGACGAACATGATTTAAGACTGGACTCGTGCTGGTCAGAAATCAAGGACTAATAGGTTAAGTTTTCCCAGCATGTACTTGTGTTAGTGTTGGCTAATTGTAGTGTTACAGGAATAAAACATTACGTATAAACAACGTGGAGTGGATTTATGCCTCACTTCCTGTTTTGCGTGAAATGAAAGATCGAGTCATTGCATCGCCATGGTAACGCCGGGCGAGATCTGAAAACTGGAAAAGAATCAGGGACACGTTGACATCATCACCCTGACCAAATTTGGTATGAATCTGGCGAGAAGCGTGTTAAAATGCAAACTATCCAAAATGGCGGACTTGCTGTTGGGCGGAGCCTTCGGAAAAATTGGTCTGCCTTAACAACACACTCATTCCTACCAATTATTTCTTTATTTATTTACATGTGAAAATGGATGCCCAACATTAAGATAAAAATGTTACAGGGAATGCTGATCCCTGGGCCACACCCAATGCATAGAGTTGCATGTTTTTGTTTTTTATTTTCGTAAAATGAACTTGTCTGCATTGTAACGTTAGTCGTGGCACTTCAGAAACTGTTTCCTTTCCACAAAGGATGGAACCGAAATACCGATCAAATACATTGTTTGGAATGAAAACAAATACAAATACAGATATGAATAGGAGGAGCACTTAGACTATACTATATTATATAATATAGTATTGTTGTTTGGTTGTTTTTTATATACAGCACTGACACTGCTACTATTTCTACCTCTGGGATTTTCCAGTGTTTTCCAAGGATAATGTATGTCTTATTTGTATTTGTTTTAAACATTATGTTTTCATTCTGAATTCAAACAATTGGGATACAGTTTCCAGGGGAAAAGTATTAGGTTTCATATTTAATTAACAAAAATACAGATTGAAGTATTGCACGTTCTCCCAGCTGGCAAAGATACTCTCCCAGTTTGACCAACTTGACCTGGATTTTCTGCAGCTGGATTTTTTTAAGCAGGAAGTTTCCGGTAAGAGGTGTGGTCTTTCAGGAAACGTTGCGCCTCTGGGCACCGTCGTGCACATTAGCTGAACTCTGTGGAACTGTGGCACTGTGTTTGATCAGGTTTAATGATTTGCGAAACGGTCGTTGATGGAAGCCCAGTTAAAATGCCAGCGCGATGCTTCATGGTTTACCGGAGCTGCTGAAGAGTTGTTTAGAAAATGTGGATTAGGGAGATTGTTGTCAGCAATGTGATGACCAAAACAAGATGCTGGGTAAACAGGAATTGCCTGCAATGTCATGCTAGGGGGCCACGAAGTCTGCTTTGTTTTTGGTCACTGTCACGAATGTTGATTTGTAAGATAACAAATCTAATCCTCTTTTCTGAGGGCGCATTAGCGTCAGACAGATGGCTGGAGAGCCAGCGACGACGAAGCAGTCACCGATGACTCCTGGTCATGAGTGAGAGGTTGTATTACCCTAACACACACACACACACACACACACACACACACACATGCTCATCGTGACTAGAAAGGTCCATGTGTGTGCGGATTAGATTGCGCATTACTATGCATCCACTCGGGGCACAGAGTTACAGATAAACCAGTTTGAACCGGCTGCAGCAGCAGGGCACTGTCTTTCAGTCATTCTAACACACACACACACACACACACACACACACACACACACACACACACACACACACACACTCACACATTGTGAGTGGTCAGAGACTGTACCTACTTCCTCAGTCTAATTGACTTGACTGGTCTAATTGACTTGACTCAATTTCCTGACAACTGTTTGAGCCAGGCAGACACAACAACAACAACAACAACAACAACAACAACAACAACAACAACAACATGCAGTCATGAGAATGCAGAATGTTTCAGATTTTATGAGGTCGTTTTATGAACCAGAATGAGCTTGAACCAAATAACATTACGATGCCATTATAGTGCATGCATAATTATACTTCTACACACACACACACACACACACACACACACACACACACACACACAGTGTTGTGGCAATAAGATTACAAGCTGAGTCAGCATAGCTTAGGGAGTCACATAGTGTTACAGTCTGTGTTTATCTTTGCTTCTTCAGGTCGGTTACTGTTTTGTAAACAGAAAAACGCGACCTGTACGCTGTTACCTCACATACAGGGTCAAGATGACGTGTTTCCTGCTAGCCATAGCAATGCTATCGAGTGCTGCGGTCTACATCTACATCTGCTCCGGACGAGACGAGAGCTGGCGGCGGAGGAAAGCTTAGAATAGTTCAGCTTTTTTTTAAAAGTAATATTATACGAGATCCTAAAATGCCCTAGCTACCTTCCTGAAAGCTGTGTATTACGAACACTAAGCAAGCAAGAGGATTGTCAGGTTTGCCAGGTCGTCCATTTTCCTGTCTGTTGATGTTAGCGTGTTATTTTTAACGCGAACAATCAAAGCATTGTTTCTTACATGATTAACACACTGCCACGTGTATTATTTCTCTAGAGAATGCGTAAGGAATAATATTATAGCTTACTAAATCAATTTTGCAAAGTGAATAACTATTAGTTTCAGGACAATTTAGCGGGCTTAACCCTGCCTTGATACAATA
This sequence comes from Notoglanidium maculatum, assembly GCA_030068355.1. Lineage (NCBI taxonomy): Eukaryota > Metazoa > Chordata > Actinopteri > Siluriformes > Auchenoglanididae > Notoglanidium > Notoglanidium maculatum. The sequence continues at coordinate 1,551,613 of JAQQZX010000014.1, read as the reverse complement.
ATTTATTCCAAAGTGCTTTTTTGAAGAACTAAACAATTGTTAGTGTTGGTAATAAAAGGAATAAACAGTAACTGTGCTTCACCACACCATGTCACTGATCGTTTTTCTATAACAGCGCCCCCCAAAGTGATTCATTCCTTACTTATGATATTATATGATGTTTCTAACTACTACACTACATTTGGTTTAGGAGCGTCTGGTGTGTACATGCCTTTCGCACGCCGGGAGACGTAGCGTGACACTTACTTGGCGTGTTTGGGAAAGACCCAGTTGTAGGTCCGTGACCTCAGCCTGCTCTCTAAAGTGGATGATGTAGTTAATCTTTAGCTTACAGGGAAATCACTGCTGCATTGGTTTTTTTTTTTGTGTGTTACATAATTTGAGTGACTGTTTCTTATAAGCAGATGCTCATTTGATGAAAAATGGCAGGAAGTACCATAAAGATGACTGCTTGCCGTTTCTAACGGTGTCCTCCCTTGTCTCAGTATGGTCGCATCCCCAACGTCTGGAAGAGCTATTGTTTCGATTTCGCTCTCCCCTTCCCGAACCGTCGTCCTGCATCACCTTCTAGAGAGACAGAGGGAGAGTCTGGAGCCAGCAGAGCTATTGTGCATCCTGGCTGGGGATCAAGGTCAGGGGTGCGACTGCCTGCCAACAGCCTTCGACCAGTAAAGCACACACTCAGTCACTCTGCGTACAGGCCCATGATAATGGATTATTTGTTAGTGGCCTCAGTGGTCTGTAGGACCAATGCCAATGGACAAATAAAACCTGACACCACTGAACCCGAGCATCTGCCATTGTGCACAGCAAACATACAGTGACAATAAAGCTCTGCACTGCAAATTCCCATTAGGATTGAACCACAAACATGGCCTTAAGTCAACTGCTCTACTATTCCCTGGTTTTGTCTGTTTTATTTGCAGTTTCATAGACTTGAAGCTATTCCAAATGTATTCAATTAGCCAAAGATGTTCGCGTTTTATCTCAATTTGGTCATCTACCAATTCCAACCAACCAGTCACCACTCCCCATGATATGACCGCGCCCAGCCTGCGAGGGTGAAGGCTATCACATGCTTCCTCCTAGACACTCAGAGGAAAGCGCAGTCTGCCTTCTTCCTCATATATGAGCTCGTGGACGGCCCATGATAGGCTAGTAAGGATGGAGCTAGAGTATGCCATCCCTCCAACTCTGAGAGCACAGGCTGTGACATCATCAGGATTTAAACATGTCATCCCTGGATCAGCGGGCAAAGGTTGTCTGTTTTTTCTTCTTTAATTTTATTGGTCATATTTCCAAAAAAAAAACAACAACCTAGTAGCCTTAATTAAACCGCCATGACCCTGACCTGGCAGTTACTAAGGATGAATGAATGAATAATTTTCCTTATGAAGAGCTTCATAAGTGACTGCCTGCCCATATGAAAGTAAAAACCTGTGTCGGTATGTGTTCAGAAAACATTACTGGTTCAGTCCGATTAATGTATTTACCATACATACCATTACATCACATGTGTGTTTCCTAAACCTAACCAACCAGTAGAAATAAACATGCTTTCCGTCCACTGCACCAGAGATTCTCTTTACAAAAAATGATTAGAATGGATACCATTGTGTGTGTGTGTGTGTGTGTGTGCAGAAAGTAGAAGCGTGAACCTTATTAACCTCATGACTGGTTGGAACCGGCTAGTACAGCAAGAGGAACCGATCTTGCAAATGAATTAACATGCCGCAAAGGTCCTTGGAATTTCATCAGACATCAAGGAAAGAGGGTCAGAGAGCAAAGTCAGCAGTACACACACACACACACACACACACACACACACACACACACACACATACAAAAGGCTTTAGACAATGAGGAAAGAGGATCAGAGGGTGAGCTCAGCAGTACAGTTGGAGAAGCACACACATGTCTGAGTGTTAATGCTTTCACAGCCTCTCAAGCTGATTAGTGACCACACACACACACACACACACACACACACACACACTTAGACAGCACTACACACTCGGCCAGCGAAATCCCACTGCAGATGTTCACATTAACTTAATTGGAGCCATATAATTCAGTCTGGATTTTATGCTTCATGTGCAGGCAATGAGTGCAATATGTCAGTAGCAGATCGAATCAAAGAAAAAGTGTATTTCTACATTGTTTTATTGTTGATGTTGCCAAGTCTGCGGGCGGTTTTTAACTTGCTGCCGTGTGGTTCCTGTCTGAGAGTTGACGGTTGAAAGTTTTGCATGCATTTGATTATTTATATCGATGTTTTGCAGGTATGTTTACGGGCTGGGGTTGTGAGAAAACGTGACATTGGTTTGTCATAATGAATTAAGCCTTTCTTTGAGTCTGAACTCTGTTTGTATGTCTACATGGTGATTGCCATCACAGGCCTGCCTCGGAAGAGTGTAACTCAAAACAGCTTACACAGTACAATTTAAACACACATGCTTAATTAAGATTAACGCCAATGGCAGTGACATCATCCTTTTTATCCGAGCCGCTGGTCAGCCATGGTCCAATAAAGGATGAGATCAACATTCAAGATGCTTAATAAAATACAAAAAAGCAGATTAAATTGTTGACATCAAAGTGTTTCTTGGGTCCACCCCACACACACACACACACACACACACACACACACACACACACACACACACACACACACACACACAAATATGTTTTCAGATTTTGTTAGCACCACATTACCTCACTGTCTGTACACACAGAAACAAAAATGTGATTTATCCAGCTCACTGGTATTCCTATGGCACACATTTAATTCATATATTCCATACACTCCTAACATTGTTTTTGTATTTTCATAACTTATTGGAAAAAGACACAATCTTGATCGTGTGATCAGACATTTGGACCCACGTTTTTATAACACATTTTTTAATCCTTCTGTTTTCTTCCAGGGTGCCAATATTTTTAGAGTTAATATGGTGCATACATCATTTACATAGTTCACACTCGTAATCGCCTAACGCACTGTACATTTTAGATAATATACTTGTAACATATTTTTAACATTATAACACTTCTTATCATGGAGGGTGCCAATATTTTTGGAGTCGACTGAATCTCAAGTGCACAACTAATGTAACTGAAATTCAAGGCATCCAGACCTCTTAATAAGACTCATCCAAGGGCAAGTGTTATCCTCCGGGCCCAAATTCTGCTAATCAGGCTGCCTCTGCCAGGAGGTTAACAGAGAAAGCATGCACGTATTTAAAGATGTCCAAGTGCACAAACCTCTGAATACAACAAGTTTGAAATCTTCTGCATAGAGGGCTCAACATCTTCTACAAGTGTCTCCAGCTTTAATAATCTATAAACTACAGACTCTTCTAATGCGCTTAAGCAAAATCACTAACGGCTTACTAGTTATTTATTTTTATATATCATTTTTTAGGCAGGGTGCCAATAAATCTGGAATTAACGGTATGCTGAAAACGGTACATCTAAAGGCAGATGAATATGAAAGTGTGCGAAATATCCTGGATTTACGTCTAGGCCACATTTCGAAGACTGAAGGATGAGATTAGAGAGCCCTCTTGTTGTCAAAATGAGTAGCACACCAGTGGTATAATTCTGATTGACAGGTCTGATTAATCATTTGACACCTTGATCTTCAGCCTGCTTATCATCCACTGACTGCAGCACAGCATGGTTCCAAAAGGTTAATTACGTTCATACATAACATACATACATATATATATATATATAATTACAGCTCCAAGTCTCATCCTGTAATGTCTGTGTTCAGAACATTTTAGAATATATTCCCAAGTTAGTGCATGTGACTTTAAACATTGCCGTTTTTTGTAACATAAATTTATGACAACCTTTTTTTCCCTCAACTGTATGGCTATTGTTTTATATATGGTGCTACACATAAACCAACAATCCAACAATTATTTTGGTGAAAGCAACAAAACACCCTTAACATCCCTCCATCCCATCCCCCACATCTCCCCATCCTATCCTTTCCCATCTCTTTCCATCCCATCCTATCCTATCCCATTCAATCCCATCCCACCCTATCCCAGTAGGCCATATTTGTCCTGGAATTGTCTACATGACGCAAATGAGCCTTTTATGAACAAACTGCTGATCCTCCCATCTGGTAAAATGATTAGCTAACAGGGCAGTTGTAGGTCAGTGGTTAAAACATTGGACTACTGACCAGAAGGTCATGAATTCAAATCCTGGACCCTGTTGGGCTCTTGAGCAAGGCCCCTTAAACCTCAACTGCTCAGTTATATAAAAGATAAAGGAATGTCACTCTGGATTAAGGTGTATGCCAAACGTGATAAATAGAAATCTGACACCGATGGTAAAAAGGTGTGGTTGCACACTATGGGACGCAACGTTGACATTGGCTTTTGTTTGACATGTGTCCTCATTTAACTACACAATATGGACACACATATATGTATGTATAACTACACAATATATCACACACATATGTGGGCCGTCCCCACAAAGTATGCCAGAAATTTAGAAGTACACCATCGTATAGAATGTATTTATATGCTCTAGCATAATAAACTAAGAGTCCCAAACCTGTTCCAGCATGACAATGTCCCTGTGTGTAAAAAAAAGACATGATTTGTCAAGATTGGAGTTGAAGAAATTGAGTGTCCTGCACATAGCCCTGACCTCAATCCCACTGAACACCTTTGGGATGAACTGGAACGCCGACTGCACCCCAGGTGGCCACATAGTGTATCATTTTTGTGGGAGACAAATAGACAACACTGAGAGAATAGGGCAGATATTCTACTTGTTTAATTTTTAACCAATTTGCAACTAAGGATAATGTGTCTAAAGCAGTTCTCCATTTGCTTCACTTCTAATGATTTTTAATGAGTATCATTAGAGAATCCAAAGTTTTAAAACATATACTGTATATATATATATATATATATACACACACTTCTGTGAAGCTGCTTTGTGACAATGTCTGTTGTTAAAAGCTTTATACAAATAAATTGAATATGAATGAAG
>JAQQZX010000014.1:1530152-1546491 GCA_030068355.1 Notoglanidium maculatum | reverse complement strand
CACACAGAAAGGCACCCTGGGTGACCCGGGGATCGAACCCAGGACCTTCTTGCTGGGAGGCGACAGTGCTAACCACCGCACCTAACACAATAGTATAGCTAGTATATCTGTATGAAATAGTTTTAGAGCTATTCTCATTTCAATTGTCTTCCGGGGAATTGTTTTTTCTTATCCTTGTTTTTGCCCAATGAAATGCTTTCTAGAATGCTTATGCCCCACCCCTGGGGCTCCATAGTATCAGCTTGTTAATAGTAAAAATGCCATGTTGGTGTGTTTTTGCCTGCGCATATTCCTACACAATATATTTCTTTGCTAACCATAAGTTGGTGACAAATGAATGGTGGAAGAGGGCAGAGTTTCTGCGAGTGTTTTAAAGGTGATGTCTGACCAATGGTGTTTTAGCAAAGCAGTGTGAAGTTTGGGTTATGGAAGCTGCTGTGAATTTCAAAATGTGTCTTTACTAAAGGGTTCTTACTTAAAGGAGATTATCCTCCACTTCACCCCATTGACACACACAAAGAAGCAAATTCATGACATTTAATTGGTGAAGGCCCACCTGAGGCAAGTCTGGAACTGTGAGAGAGATACATGAAGTACTTTCCAACCGAGACGCCAGTGCAGATGAGTAATGCCTCGGGTCAAATCCTTATCAGATGGAATCAGAAGAAAAGGAAGGTGCAGAATGTTCGGCTTGAGCGTTTGTGTGGAGCTCTGTGATAGATTGGTGACCTGTCCAGGGTGTACGCCGCCTGTTGCCCGAAGTCAGCGGAGATTGGCTCCAGCTTCCCCACAATCCTAATAGATAAGCAGTATATAAGCAGGAAAGTCTCCCCTTTGATCTCTAAGGTTGCTGGTTCAACTCTCTTGCTGGTGAGTGTGTCACTGAAGGTCAGGTTTCAGACACGCCTTGTAGATGACAGAGGTCAGAGGAATATGGCCATACTGGTTCAAGCTGACAGGAAGGACATGGTCATTCAAATAACCGCTCTTTACAACCGTGGTAAGCAGAAAAACATCTTGAAACACTTTATTGAGATGGATAGGCTACAAAAAATCCACATCAGGTTTCCAAGAACATTCCAAGAACAGGAATCTCAGGAATCTGAGGCGTGTTTCCGTCAGTCAGTCTTTCATTAGAATGAAATTAAAAAAGAATAAGATTTTTAAAGACATTTTTTTTCAATTCTGTAACTTGTGACAGGATAAGGCTAACTATAAGTCTTGGCTGGAGTGTAGGTTTGTCTTTCACCAGGGAATACTTCAAAGCTCTGTGGCTCTAAAGAGCAACATCAGAAATGATTAAGAACTAGAATAAACCTTTGGCATCACAATGGTACAGCAAGTCATGTTTTTGCTTTCAGCTTGTTTTCCTGAGCTCAGATTACTGTCTGTGTGGATCGTGTGGGTTTCCTTTGGGTTCTCGGTGGATACATTCCAGTAGGTGGATAGGCTCAAACATGTTTACAAAAGATAGCAGTAGCTCCATAGCTGATAACACTGAGTTCTAATTTCAGACAGTAAAGGAGAATTGGATTTCGGATAGCCATCAAACAACTTTTTGCATTTTTGTTTTTTACAGACATAAAATAATGAACTGGTGTGTACTAAGGTTCACAATGTAACCACCCTCAATACAAAAAAATGTTCAACTTGATTAGGTTTACACATTTGAAGCATACAGTTCAGAGATACATTTACTTCTTGTGTCTCCATCAAATTGCTCCTTCCCTTGGTTCCCATGATATAAAAAACTGCCTTTACTGTTCACTCTCCAGCCCATTCAGCCTTAAATACTGCTTGCTTATCGTCTCCCTTCTTACCCAAACCCCTATATTCCTCTTGTTTTATCCAGGCCTGAAAGCAATGTCACATTTCTGAAAGAAACAATACCATAATTATGTTTATCTTCTCAAAAAGTGCACACTAGACCCACAATTGGACCCAGTTTTTGGGAATGGTTGGACAGCTCATATGCACTTTTTTGCATATTCTTCTTCAGCAGTGGATCTGTAGTCTATCCCAGGAACACCATGTGTAAGATGGGAATACAGACTGGACAGGATGCCAATCCATTAGAGCACCAACTGCCAACACGCCTAGTCGCCAATTAGCATGTCAGCATCAACCTTTTATGACAGTGTCCAATATCGGTATTTTTAAGACCTTGGGATAATGGTAAGAAATATGCTCCTAATGTATAGACTATAGGTTCTATTTCTGGTTATGAAACCTACAGAAGATTCACAACTTGAACAAACAGTTTCAAAATAACACTGTATTACTGGGTTGTGAAATAAAGTGAAGCAGGGCTATAGGATGATGCAAACATAGCCACTGTATATGTGAGTCTCACTTAGAAAACAAATTACACAAACATGGTATAATCAGAAGGTCCTTGAATTTGGAACAAACTTAGAATATACAGTGCTACGTTCTCCCTGAGTGACCCACAGAACTGGTCTTGGTAATGGTTATAAAATACATGCCATAATCAAATAATTAAAAAAAATTAATAATAAAATTATTGCATCAAGCTGTTACAGGAAAGTAATCAACAGTGGCGTGCTGTGTTAAATTCCACTGAAAGCACAGTGATTTCTCAGTGATTGCAGTTTTTAATTCAGAAAAGAACAACGTTATTCACTTAATACCTTTTAAGATTGTCACTTTTAATATCCATGAAAAAAAGTTCTTGCTTGTTATCACTTGTAATACATTATAGCAGCTATAACCAGCTATTCTCCCAACTATTTTACTCTCTCCTGAGGTTACCAAGACAGAAAACATATCTTACCATGTTACTGAGAAGCCACACATTTCCTTACAGAAAACCTCACTTTATAAACTAGTGCATTACGTGTTATGTTTTTTTTTTTTTTTATTAAATAAGAGCATATTTTTTAATCTGTTTATTATTAACCATTGACAATATCGAGCGTCCACCACGTAAGTCCCCGTGTAAGCCGTTACTGTAGAAATGGATTAAATGTACAATGTTATCCGGTTCATGAACACCTTCATATTCAAGAAAAGGCTGGAATCTGTATTCTGGTTGAGGATCTGAAGAGCAACATATGGATTTACACAACACCTACATGCTGATTTTAGCAATTTCCCAACAGCATGAAAACAAACAACTGAAATTCAGCAAATCCAGGGGATTTTTTTTTTTTTTGGCTGCATTTTTGCTTTCAAAGTGGATTTGCAACATGTTGCAACAGTTTGACAGACACTGAGAAATGGATCCAGACTCTTTTAGCCACATGGGCGGGGTCACTAATAGCCCCAGGGTTATGGTTCTAGTTTGTTATGGTTCTAGACACAAATCCTAATAATAAACTATGCCTTGAAGTTGACATTTAGTCTATTTATGGTGTAGTCAGATATTCTTACTGTGCAAATGTTGAAGAATATTTAGTATATCCCTGAAGCCAACCATTGTGTGATTTTGAGTGTTAAATTGTACAGACAAACAAACAAGGTCAACACATAATGCCTTGGATTGAGATGCTTAAAATAACAGATGTCTACACTTTAGAAAGAGCTTACAGTTTACACAGTTATCTGCAACAATGCTGGCATAAAGTAGGGAAAATGAGGTCATCGAGGGAGAAATGAGGACACGGATAGAAAGAGGCCAATTATCTAGACATGGCCATAGAATAACACTGAATGGATGGACACAATGGCTTTGTTCAACAGCAGAGGACGCACAGCTGCTGTTTCGTTGTCCATTGCTCTTTTACCGAACAGAAAAATGCAGCACCGTGGGTGAACACATCAAAATGCAAGAGCCTATTAGCTCACATGAGCCAGTTCTTACAGTGTAGGCATCATCAGTGAGTAACAAGAAGGAAGGTACATTATTCACAGTTTTAAATCACATCACTCTGATTATGGATTATGATTAAGTTAGCGCAGCTTGTAAAAATAATCAACGATGGTGAAGCAGAGTTACTTTTACCACCCCACAGCTGATTATTTTGTTTATAACAGGAAAATCAAATTCTTGTTAAAATTCCACATGTTATTTTTATCCATTTATAGTTACATTTAGTGTTGTGGAACATCCATGAAGCAAGTTTGTTCTTGTTTTCACACATGTTACCGCATCTATAAACTGTCATTCTCTGACTAGCTTCTCTTCCTGTCAACCGCAAAATGCAAAAGCCTCTGTCCTGCAAAGATGGCGGACAACATATTAAATATTAAATGAACAACTTTTCAATAAACAAAGCCTTACAATATGAACGATTCCATGGTTTTCTTTGCTAAATAACAACATGCTTTTCATCCGTTTAGTATCATTTTAGTTAAGTTATTAGAATGCTAGCATTAACCTGTTTTTTTTTTTTTCTGGGAAATAAACATACTGCTAATCATTCTGCAGAGTTTATGCTAACTACAGGCAGAATCAAAACATCTAGTTTGTCTAGAACATAGATTGTACCTGCTTGTTTCTTTACGCCAGCGGTTCTCAAGTAGGGTTCATGAAACAGAGCCAAGGTGAAAATCAGAAATCATCCCTATCATTTTAAGTTATATTTGTTTTTGTGCTCCAATGAACTGGCTGCTTGAATCTAGAGGGATGGTTGTACACATTCAGTAATACTATTGAGTCTAATATTTGGACAGTCAGTTTATATTGCGAAAATAAATCTGTTCAAGCGAGTCTACAGTCAAAGAGATCTCTGCTAGATCACTGAGATGGAGTATAGGTACCGTAGTTTTACTACTCGAAGACATCTGATTCAATTCACTACTTAGGTAGTAGATATGTTACACCATTGGATGAGGCTTGATTCTGCCAATCCGGGACAGCTACTGTTGCGTCATTGTGTTTACGTCGGCACTAATAGATCTGTCACGGCACGTACGTCTCACTCCCTCTGAGGCGTGTTAGAACAAGACCGCTACTCACTCCTTAACTCCTCTCTTTATGCGAAAGTGCCGAACCGGTCTCGGGTAGCATTCTCTTCATAGCAGCCAGAAGAATGCTGAGAATGGCAGCTGTCCATCACCTAATTTGGATCCTTGTGGTTTTAGTGTCATCCATCCAGTCAAGTAAGATATTGATACTTCCACTCTGAGTGGTTGAATTGCATTATATATATTGCATATAACTATGTTAGTTTAACTCTGTTAGTTAAACAGAGCTGGTTGGGAGAGTGGCTTGAAAATTTATAGAAATGTTTTTTAAATTTGCTGCCAAGCTATTCTATTCATAGCAATGCCTATGATATAAATGCTGCTTATGAAGTGGAGCATCATATAGAACAATGTTAAAATGGCTATTAAGTCTCAAATTTGTTATAAATTCACCAGAGACCAAAATACCAGCATGTTTACCATATAAACGCGTATATGGATTAATGTGGGAGGTGTCCGTACATTCCTACCGGCTGGTTTATCTGGCTCTGTAGAGTTTGTGATACACAGCCAGAGGGTTGGTGGTTTGTCATTGTTGTTGTTTGCATTCTGTTACAGTGGTGGAAATTGTGGTGAAACGGTTATTTTATGAATGTTATTTTTATTTTTGAGTTCTGTCGAAAGGTTTAATCCAAACCACAATATCACAAAAACAAGATGGCCTAGAAAAATTGTCAAATGAGACCTAATGTGTCCTGTGAGTGGAAAGTCAAAGCATAAAATCTCTATGGCTGCAATAAACAGCTGGAATTTTATTGCATGCATTCAGAAAATCAGCTTAATATTGGAACATTAATCTTTACAGAAGGGTTTAACAAAATTTATATTACAATTAAAGGCATTGAAAAATAAATGTTCAATGTGCTAGATTGCTGTTGTCCAATTTGGTGGACAAAAGACAAAAAGGCAATTTCAATTTTGTGACGTTAAGTGATCAAGGAGGGGAATACTCACAGAAAGACAATTATACACAGAGTAAACACAAACAAGCCTAAAATATGACTCAGCAGAACTTGTTGGATTTGAAAGGACAGGTAATTCTCACTCTATAACAGAACTAATTGACATGTAAGCTGGACGCAAGTGGTACTGTAAATGATTTACAGGTCCAAAAGCACATGTAACTGTATGGAAAACAAAAGAACAGAGGTGAGAACAAAGACAACTTTTCACAGATTCTGTGTAAACATTACATCACTAGACTAAGGTATGAATGCCAGAGCATGGAATGGCTTATGTTTGCGTTTCACAATTTCTAACCGTTTACACAATTTCTCAACTAAACCCTTAAACCGTTTCATCTGTGTTGATCATCACCTTGACCATCTAACTTGAAAGAACTCATGATCTCCTCTGTTGTTTTGTTCATTTATTTTACACATTTATAATACAAATATTACACTAATTATGAATAGTTAAATAGTATATTTACCTCTGCTAAGGAGGTTATGTTTTCAGTGTGGTTTGTCGTTTGACTCTAAGCAGGATTGTGAAAAATCAACCAGTCCAGTTTACATGAAAGTTGGTTGCAGGGTGTAGCATGAGCCAAGGAACCCATTACAGTTTGGAGCAGATCCGACCCATAGGGCAGCTCCACAAAATAAGTTTCTCTTTCGCTAAAGTTCAATAGTGACAAAACATAGCCAATGTAGAAATATGATGACTTCATTGGAAATATATCCAGACATATAAAGTGTTTGCGATTGCAGACTTGCATATCATAGAAGAGTTGACCTTGGAGGAGGTCTGCGCTCTCTGAGTGCCATTTCAGAAATAAAAATGTACACAAAATGTACACAATTACCATCCGCAAGTTTTAGGGTGGGGTCAGGTACAGTGCCAGTCAGGCGGATGGCATAAGATAGAAGCCTATGATGAACTAGCCCTTGGAATAAAATCATTGATCTTCATTAAATATGTTATCCTGGTCAGAAGTGTGGAGGATCCAGAGTCTATCCTGGGAACATTGGGAATGAGGTGGGAATACACTTTGGAAGGGACATTGGTGAACATTCATATTCTAATTCCGACCTAGGGACAGTTTTATAGTCGCTAATCAACTTACCAGCATGTTTTTAGGTAATGGGAAAACTGGAAAACAGGGATCTATGAAATAGTAATACCACTGGAAATAGGGGCTCCTATGAGCAGTACAACAGAAAAGTATTTGCTGTATTTTTGGCAGATCACAAATTCACATCCTAACTATGCCACAGTCTGGGGGTCCTAGACAGCAAAATCAAACATACAAATAATGACCCTCAAACATACATTAATGCAAAATCAGTGTTTTACAACTCCATTGAAAGCCTGCAGTCTGAATTAATCCACATGCACTAACCTTGTATAGCTGGATTAAATGTTCCACATGGAGGTGGTATAAGATACCTCTACAAGTACTCTCCAGCTTTGTTAAGGAATTGATCACCACTATTGTTCTCTACACAGGAGGAGTAACCAAATACTAATAATAGGTTTGCTGATCATTTTGAAATTAGTGATTTGCAGAAAAAGGATCCTGCTCTCTGTAGCCTATTTGAAACAGAAGGGCATATATTGTAGATAGACTATGGGCCAAAATTTTGAAGACATCAGCCATTTTTAAAGTTTCAGAACTATTGCATGTCACTGAAGTAAGTATACATTGCAAGTATACTTTATGTTAAGGATCAAGACCAAGCACCATTCTCAGCCAATGGCATTTTAAATGACAATGCTTAATCTCATAGTCATGCAGATTCCTGGAAATTCCATGCTGCCATGCCATATAGCCTGCTTCTTCATCTCCTTATAGCGCTTAAGGTCAAATGGCATTCAGGCATAACATTACCAGTACTTGTGGTTACCGAAAGTATGATAGGTATTGTTAACCTCTCACTAGGGCATGAAAAACAGAAAACCATATTCCGCAGAAATAATACTGATGTCCAGAGGCCACAATATGATACACATCTCAGTATTTTGGAAAAGTGTGTGTCAGTTGTTGAATATGCCCAGAATTGCTATGTAACACACGGTCATGATCATACTACCAATTTGTTTATCACTCTTTTAGAACAGGAGTACTCAATTAAAATTCGTAATGCTCCAGTTACATCACATGTCTTGCAGATAAGCAGCTAAAATGAATGAATGGCAGTGAGTTGTAATGCTTAATGCTTTAATAAAATATTGATGCAGGGAGAATAAATGCATATTTCTTTGTCCAATTATTTTTAAACATTCTGAGCACTCCAATGGCTCATACTATTTTGATTCACATTGTATTTGTTACCTCTACATTGGATACCGTATCAAAGAAACTTTCAAGAGTTCTGGGAAAAGAAAATGAAGACTAAACCTTGAGAGCAACCTTTTATGTAATTAACCAGAAATCACTGATTTCGTAATTTATTAAATATCTTAGTTATTGAGTTAAACATATAACAATTGCATTTATACATGTTTATAGTATGAATACCTGGCATGCTAGTAATCTGTAATATGATTAATTGGAATTTATCGAGTCCCTTCAATTGTGTATTCTTACCTCATGCCAAGATTTCCTGAGATTCACCACAACCACTGTAATAAAGAAAAAATGCTTACTGAAGATGAATAAAATGGAAGAATGAATGGAATATACTAAAGCATATTTCAATATACAGGATGTGAGAAATCATTAAGCCACAGTTCTGTTGGAATCCTCTTATGGAACCATCTTCATCTAAACACATCTGTATTACCACAATTGTTAACTGAAATGGGGTTTTCTGACCTCTGGTTCATGTACATTAGACGGCCTGGATATCTATGAGGTGGTTCGACCAATTAGACTTCACAACCTTCATAAAAGAGCTGTAGAGGTAAGAGTCTATGCATGATAAAAACTATTATAATATATGTAATGATGTGTTAAAAGAGAATTCATTCAATCTTTTTTCCAGTCCACCAGACCTGATACGGTGAAATATGCCATGACTCTTGGCGGAAAACACATTGAAATGCATCTAGAGAAAAACACGTAAGCTTTATTTTTCTCATTTCTGACTGTGATATTTACAGAGCCTTACCAAATGCACATACACGTCAACACCCAAACCACAACGCAGAAGTGTGGTGCTGTATTTGGTTCTACTTTTCCCATAGAAACCCAAAGCAGAACTGTTTTGCATGTGTGTAAGTCAAATAAGCATAAATGGAAGTTAAGCTTTGGCTTGCAGATTGCAAATTTTGATAACTTGTGAAAAAATCAGGTGTTTTTTCCAAGTTGACTATATGTCTGTGTTTGGGTTCTGCAGTGATTTTATAACTGAGGATTACACTGAGACTCATTACTTGAGCGATGGGACTCCTGTTGTAACTAAACCTGATGAAATGGTAGGTGGATGCTTATTGGTCCTTTAATTCAGTTTCACATTGTGCTCTTGGTTTAGTTCTAATTACGCTACAATTTATAGAAAAATAATGATGATTGAGTAATTTGGCAGAAATTCCTGAGCTTTTTTTTTCTTTTTTTTGTAGGATCTCTGCTACTACCAGGGGAAGATCAAGAATGACAGGAACTCACTGGTCAGCGTGAGCACCTGTGATGGATTACGGTACTGCCAATAACTGCTCACTGCTGTGTGAAAAGTGTGTTACACAGCTGGTGAGATGATGACCATGGTGGTTACTTTTTAATAGGGTGTGACCACAAATTAAAATATTGAGGCCAAAAGATATTATTTTATGGCCAGTGTTTCCCATAGGTTCCTGCAGGAGGCTGAATGACAAGGTCATCTAAATAAGCTGAGCAGTTCAGAACATCTGACAACACAGTACTAACTAGTCGCTGGAAGGCCGAAAATGACATAACCATATTCTGTAGACAACTATCTGGCATAACAAAAGCAGAAATATCTGACACACAGGTAATCAGTTGCACTTGCCAATAACCCTTAAATAAAGCCAACTTTGACACAAAATGAAGTAAACCAAAATTGACCAAACTTTTATTCTAGGTAAAGGATATGAATCAGGGACTGGACAAGTTAGACAACATTTCAGAAGTCTGTGGCACGTTTCATAGCTCTGACGCATCTGAATCCCCAACCCTAACCCTGACCCTTCACTGGCTTTATACAGGAGATCACAAAATTGTTCACCTAGTCTAAAACATTTTGCTGTTTACCACCATATACTAAAATATGTCTTTCCAACCACAGTTTTTAGAAGAACTTGAACTGAATGCCCAATAACAAGCACTGCAGGACTAAATTTTAGTGAGTCTTGGACAGCTTTGTGTCCTGTTAACGACACAAAAGGCAGTATTTTTGATATGATTCATGACCACAAGAAACCTACTCCATGGCCAGGAGAAGCATAAATCATGGCCTCAGTATTATAATTTGTGGCCATACCTTTTACAAAAAGTAACCATCATGTTAGCAGCTCCATGCTTTCAAAACCATTAATAAATCCTTTTTGGGATTTTGTTGTTCTAGCCTAGAAGAAATTGCAGAATCTGAAAGAAGGTTATGTTGCTTGGGTAAATCTGGTAAAGCTAGATTTAATGGTATATCTAGCACCCTTAAATGTTTATTGGTTTGAGAGGGAGTCTATGCTAAATCCCTCTTTTCTAAGATTGTTACTGCCCTTCAAATGAATTGAAATGGCAAAGATTATCTAGGTGGTCTCTTTTTAGGCTTTTTTAAACATCTCATGGTGGTAGCACCTACTGTAGATCTCTGACGTTTTTATGCATTTCAGGGGTTATCTCCAGACTGCAGAACAGAGATTTGTTATTGAGCCTCTGTCTGAAAACCCTGATGGTGACCATGCGGTCATGAAGTATGAAGATGTGACAGATTCTCCTCCTTCTGTATGTGGAGTCACCAACACTACCTGGCTCCACGTTCCTGAAGGCTTCCCAGGCTCTTCGCCTGGGAAATCTAAAGCTCGCATGTCAGTAAGTGAAATCAGCTACCATGTAGAGATCTTCTGTTCCTCATTTTGGTGTTTTAAACTAGATCTCGTGCAAACCAAGATATAACTTTCATATTAAAAATGACTCACCAAGAATCAGGAAGTCATGGAAACGCATAACTATTGGTTTACTGATAATAAAAATGTATGTGTATGCATTTTTCTCTTCTTTTGTTTCCTTCTTCTTAGGGGCAAACAATGTTCCTGCAAAAGAAATACAATGAAGTCATCCTTGTAGTGGACAACAGAATGGCACGTAATCAGCAGACACATGAATTATACCGTAACATGCTGTAAAGGATGACAGGACGCAAATGCAAACACTCAACGTGTGCTTTATTATGGGCAATTCATGAGTTGTTGTCAGATATCTAAGTGGGGTTCAGAGCAATGCAGACAGCACTGGTCTATAATCATCATGAAATAATACACATGGTACTAGAACTAGAAGAGCTAAAGTTAATTCTAGAAATGCTAGGTAGTTGGATTTCATGCTGGTTGGTAGGACTTTGTGATGTGACACAGCTACAGCATGGTATAAATAGACGAACTAATGAAGGACCAAACACAGAACAGGTGAACACAATAGGGTAACTGACCAGTGACAGGACAGAGGCGGAGACAGGACTACAACACACATGGCAATGTAAACAAAACCAAATGGCACAAACACAAAACAAAACAGAATTTGTGACCCATAGTTACCAATTTACCAATTTAGTATTAGTAAAATTTTGTAATTTTTGATGTAGCAGTAATTATCGCTGTAGCTAGAAATTTGGCCCAGTAATTTTCCAAACACAGTTCCGATGGTGCTGACCGCATGAAATCTTACCTCACTGCATATAAGCATGATCAAGCCCACTATGTTGTAATTTAACCTCTGAAACTCTCATTTTGTCCTACTCACTTATTCATCTTAAAATATAATGTTCAACAGTTACAATTAATTACACAGTAAGTACAGTGACGCTAATATGAACGCTTTGTAGTGAAGAGAGTGAGGAAAATAAGTCTCGTCAGGTCATCAGAGTTTAAATGGGAGCATTTTGTCTTTGCTAAAACAGGTCTATTACTTACCACACGTTTGATTTGCTTTCACACAGTATCTCAAGATGGACAAGAATGTCACCCGAGTGAGACGGAAGATCTTCGATATTCTCAACTTTGTTAATGCCGTGAGTCTCGCTCAACTGGTCATGTTACAGAGAAACACGAAAGTGTAAACTGAAGAATTTCCCATGTTACACACTTTTTATATTGTTTAAATTAAGTGTACACAAGATGAGTCACTGTGTAGATTGTTGCTATGGAAACCATACCATATTAGAGCGGGCACTTTAATATAAAGCATGATTTCCAGCTGCATTACTGTCAGAGACGATCAATCAAAATATTCTGATCAATCAGATTCAAGTATTTATCACCACAGAGACTAAAACTGGCTTTTGGATTTAAGTTAACTACTGGGGAGATTTTTCTTTAAACTTTTTTCAAAGTTAAGACATTATTCTTAAGACATTATTTAACGGTTTCCTTTTTTGGCAGGTGTATAAACCGTTGAACACTTTTATTGCCCTGATCGGTCTGGAAATTTGGACTGACGCTGACAAGATAGTGGTGAATACATCTGCTGGTGACACGTTGAGTGCATTTACTACGTGGAGAAATGCCGATCTGATAAAGAGGCAGAAGCACGACGACGCTCATCTGATCACGTCAGTGTGAAAAAGACTGATCCAGCTTTCTTTTTTTTTTTTAATTTACAGAACTAAACTATGCATATCACATGGTGTCCGTTGATATTTCAGTGAAATTGACTTCGATGGCACGACAGTGGGCCTGGCTTACATTGGCACCCTGTGCTCGGAGTACTCTACCGGAGTCATCCAGGTACCAAAAAGAGGAGCTTTTTTCATAAACATGGATATCTGAGAAACTGGCCCATGTCCAATCTGCTCTGTCATGTCTCTCAGGACCATAATCCACGAGCCATAGCTGTAGGTGCCACCCTGGCGCATGAGATGGGGCATAACCTGGGCATGAACCATGACAACAGCTCGTGTGCATGTGCCGGGACCAGCTGCATCATGTCTGCCTATCTGAGGTACAATAGAAACAAACTGTGTGTAGTAGAATTGGCACCCTAACTTCAGATCTATGACTAAGCCTTACGCAAAATATATTAGCCTAAGTATTATTCTTTTCATTCACTTCTTAATATATTAGTCAGAAGTGTATTATTATTATTGTCATTCATCCCCCGATTCACTAGACTACGTTAAATTGTTTTAACAGCCTACATCTAAAAAATAAAAAATTTGCAGGTGTATGTAGCTATGGTCATATGGCTTTATGAATATCAGCAGTGTCTTGCCTAGTGGAACGTCAGGACAGTGACAATAACAATATCCATCCATACATTATCTATACCACTTATCCGTCAGGGTGGCTGGGAAGTGAGAGCCAATCCCAGCTGACTTTAGGAGAGAGACGGGGTACACGCTGGGCAGGTCGCAGGGCTAACACAGAGCCGAACAGCCATTCACACTCACATTCACATTTATGGGCAATTTAGAGTTGACCTAATCTGTATGTCTTTGGGCTGTGGAAGGAAACCCACGCAGGAACAGGAAGAACGTGCAAACTCCACACAGAAAGCCCCCAGTCGACCGAAACGCTCAAACCCAGAACCTCCTTGCTGTGAGGCGACAGTGCTAACCTAACCACTGCACCACCGTGCCAGCCCTATAACAATAGCAGCTCAACACATAGTTAACATAGATAGTTGACATATACTTGCCTGTACTTGTTTTTTTTTTTTGTTCTCTAGCTCCGATATTCCGCAACTCTTCAGCAACTGCAGCTTGGTCAACTTTGAGCAGTTCCTGAACTCAAGGCACCCTGAGTGTCTCCTGAATAAACCGCAAGCCAAAGACCTGCTCCAACCCGCAGTGTGCGGCAACGGCTTCCGAGAGACTGGGGAAGACTGTGACTGCGGATCTGTGACGGTAAATCAAAATCTAAAAACGTCTACAGATATATAGTGTGATCAGAGCAACTAACACTGCGTGTTAGAACGTATGTTCTGTTATCATTTGAAAATTCAAAATGACTTTGACATTTTCTGTGTGAGTGTGTGTGTGCAGGAGTGCACCAACCCGTGCTGCAATGCCACCACGTGCAAGCTCACAAAGGGCTCAAATTGTGCGGATGGAGAGTGTTGTCAAAACTGTAAGGTAAGGACTTCTTAATCATTTATTATAATGCATGCTAGCAATGTACAGAACTTTTATGTTTTATTGTGTTATGCTGTCATAGGAAATGAACACCAGTGGCATGGCATGATAAAATGGAGTAACTGTTACGTTGTACTTGTCATCCCTTTGTAGTTCATTCCCATTATCACTTATGCTATAGCAGCTAGAAACAGTTGCTCCACCACCAGGCTCTCTTTTTGTCTTTCTGTTAAAATTAATAGGACAAAAAACACAGCTTGGTACGGAGAAACCAAGTACTGAATTTCCAAAGACTTTCCCGTGTCGGAAAATTTGCTGATACTGGAGAAGCTTTCCATAAATGTACATACATTCTGAAAAATAACAGTACATTTTTCATCCATTTCCCGGTGTCCCGGTGAATGAGCTATTACTATGGAAACTGATTAGAATGAGTGCATTAATAAGAACTAGTTAAAGTCCAAGTTAATTTTTTTTGCTGAACCTTGTTGGGCAGATCGCTGATGCCACCCTGCTGTGCCGTCCTATGCGTGATGAGTGTGACCTGCCTGAATATTGCACAGGAAATTCAAGCTCATGCCCCGAGGATGTCTTCTCAGTGAACGGACTGCCGTGCAAGAACAGCACTGGCTACTGCTACAACGGCCAGTGCCCAAAACGGGACGACCAGTGCATCAAAATGTGGGGTTCAGGTAAGTAGTTTCAAAAGCATTAAAACTATTATTGAACTGTTCTCACTTTTACTACTGTTAATAATGAATTATACTCATTCATGTTGTTAAGCAAGTGCTTTTGTTTAACCCTAGGTGCCGTGGTAGGGATTGATTTCTGCTATAACCAGAACACAAGGGGAACATACTATGCTTTTTGTACACGACCCTCCAACGAGCAGTACATAGGGTGCCAGCAACAGTGAGTCCAAAACCAACACATTATGGCATTGTCATACCTTCAAAGCAACATTTAATGAAGACGCCTTCTTTATTTCAGCTAAAAGTTCATTTTGCAATGCAAGTTCAAATGATATTAATCCTAAATCATGGAGGAATTCCCCTAAACACATTTGACCTATTATAGGGATGTAATGTGTGGGAAGCTTTTCTGTGACAAAGGCCAGGACAACCCATTCTATGGCCGCTCTGTCACGTTCAGCACCTGCAAAGCCACTTTCTACAGTGACAGCACCCAAGATTATGGTCAAGTGGACACAGGAAACAAGTGCGATGAAGGAAAGGTAAGATCTCACTCATTAAAATGATGACCAAATATTACAAATAAATCTACGTTTATCAGTGGAGGACTCTTTTCCATTGTCGGTATTCCAGGTATGTAGTATGAACCAGTGTGTGAGTTTGGATGTCGCCTACAATTCAACCATCTGCACAGCTAACTGCAGTGGCAATAGAGTAAGTTTTGGTAGGGGTTTCTTAGGGTAAATCTCAGTATTAAGTTCTCATTATGCATGCTTATCTCAAGTTTGAATATGGCGCATAATGTAACAGCGTGCTAAATGTACTGACTTCTAGAGGTGCCTCTGGAGATCAGGTAAAGGAACAATGTGGACAGTTGTGACCATGAAAAAGAATGATCCGAGCATAATTTTGTGTCCTACAGGTGTGTAATAATAAGCTGCAGTGCACTTGCGCACCTGACTGGCTCCCACCTGACTGTGAGACGCCAGCCAGCAGATCCCAGTCTACATATACAAGTACCTGTTAATTTTTTTTACTCATCTATGCATTTCCCTTGCTCTAGTCCTAGTCCCAGATATAATTTGTAGTTCCTAGTTCTAGATATCAAGTAACAGTAGTTCCCAGTTATTAATACACTTCTAGTTCTGAGTCTGGGTATCTTCTAATGGTAGTTTCAAGTCTCTGATACACATATAGTACCTAGCTTCAGATACCACCTTAAAGCATGTGTCAAAGCCAAAATGATTGAAATGTAATATACATAAAAAATTCTACTTCCATCTAACAGTCCAGTTAGATGCAGACCTATAGTCTATATAGTTCCATATAGACTTGTCGTTATGTACACCCGCCTTCAATTCCATGTTTTTATTTTATCTATTTATAATTGACCCTGGGTGGCACGGTGGTGCAGTGGTTAGCACTGTTGCCTCACAGCTAAAGGTCCTGGGTTCGAGCCCCGGGTCACCCAGGGTGCCTTTCTGTGCGGAGTTTGCATGTTCTCCCCGTGCATGCGTGGGTTTCCTCCGGGTG
>JAQQZX010000014.1:1508402-1530052 GCA_030068355.1 Notoglanidium maculatum | reverse complement strand
TTTTTGCTGAACGGCACCTCGTTCCTGCCAGCTCTAAACCAGAGGGAAAAGAGACGCTTTAAAACGAGCTTGTTTGACAGATTTGTTACCTTCCACTTCCATCAAGGCCCACTTGAATCCGAGCTCACTGTTTCATGTTGGCATCGGTATGCTAATGCTCTAATTAGCAACTCATGCATGTGGGAATGCGACAAGTAAGAATCCTTACTTAATAATCCTTTGGGGATCCTTTTTGGTAGAGTGGATTTTCCCTTTAGATTTTACATGTTATATACACTATAAGAATCGGTTCCGAACTACAACCTGTATCAATGAACTTATGAAACATTGTGTGTACGAGTGTACTGAAAACCACTACATAATTATGGAGATGACAAACTGAAGTTTGTGACCTTGTACTATTGAAAGACGTGCAAAAATAACCAAGAATCTTCAATTTCACCCAAGAACAACGATAGCAATCCAGCAATCATTTAGAGCTTAAACATAACTTGCACAAGACTTTAGATTTAATCTTAACAGGCTGCCAGGGTAGCCAAGGTATGCGTTGTGGTTTTGCTTGTAAGGACATGACCGAGGCTTATGTAGACACCCATAAGCAGGGCTTTTCTTAAGGAAAGCATGCACTAATATTAATAGGAGTGGGAAGTCAAGTGATCATAGCATTGTTTTTAGAAGTAGTTTCTGGTTTCACAGAATAAGCACTGAGCATTAGGAAATCATGAAATCCTGTGAAATCAGGAACCTTATCGGAGTCATAAGTAAAACTTAAATCCTATTTCTGCTTTAACCATAATTTATGAGAAGTATCTTTTTATTTATCTCAGCTCTTATATCGTTTCCATTTTGCGTAGCTGTGCTTCTGAATCTATATGAATAGTTAAAAGAAAAGGAAAAGCTTTCAGGTTTCTTATACAACAGTGGGGTAGAAGCCTCAGTTCTGATTGGCCAAAGGTTTTCAGATACTCTTCATAAATTCTTCAAGTTATAGGAAAGCATTCAACTTCAGGGTGGTAGCAGTAACTCTGCTTCGTCACACCATGGGAACAGCCATATAACAGCACAATTGGAGCTCCAGGTAGAATCTGCTTTAGTGGATCAGCCAGGCCCCTTCAGACCGCTTCAGTCAGACCCCCTCAGACCGCTTCAGCCAGACCCCTTCAGACCGCTTCAGCCAGACCCCTTCAGACCGCTTCAGCCAGACCCATTCAGACCGCTTCAGCCAGACCCCCTTCCCACTAAAGACTCTCGGGTAGGGGAAGGAAACTTCCTATAAGTAAACTTATGTTTACTTATATTAGGCAGGACGGGAAAGTGATGGGTGCAAAAATGGAGAGATGTGAATGTATAGGAAGTTAATTAAGAAGAAGGTGGCGCTCCAGATATGGTCTTTCTCCCAAACATCTCTGTAGGGAGGTTTGAGTCAGGCATTTGCTATGTTTAAAATACACCATTTTAGTTTTGTGGTCTGGTGAACAAAATTATGGACGCAAGTAGAGGAAGGATGCAAGTGCTTGGCATGGTGTTTATTTACGCAATTGCAATAATCATAATCAGAGTCCATCGCGGGGATTAAAACATGGGCAGGTAAAGAAGAAAACACTGTGAAATTCAAAAAATAAGGCTGAAGCTTAACAACATGAAACCACGATAAGACTGTGACGCAAAACAAAGGAACAGCAGGGAGCACAAACTAATCAAGAAAGAACACAAAATAGGTGAACACAACTGGGTAACAATGACAGAAAGGGACAGGCGTGAAGACTTTATGGGGTATTTTTTTTTCTGATTCCGGCATTCCTGTCATTTGCAGCTACACTATCCCACAGCTCTTCAGTAGCTGCAGCATCAACAGCTTTGAGCAGTACCTGAACTCACGGAACCCTGAGTGTCTCCTCAACAAACCGCAACCCAAAGACCTGATCCAGCCTGCAGTTTGTGGCAATGGCTTCCGAGAGATTGGAGAGGAGTGTGACTGCGGATCTGTGACGGTAAATCAGGACTTGTTTATAATATTCAACTCATATTTTTTAATTGTTTAATTCACATTTCTAATTATTTTAAGTTAGCAAGTGCAGCCGGTTTATGTTAATGTGCTCATTCTAATATGTTACCCTTTCTATAGTAGTAGCTCATTCACACTAACTCATATGGTGGACAATCCATCTAATCTAAGCCTAATAATTACCGGATTAAAAAGCTGATTGTTATTCAACAATTGTTGACATGGTGACGCTTTCTGTAGGTGTTTATATATCATTTATGGACGGAGCCTCATTTGTAAAGTGCTTTGTTAAAAGTCAGTAGGTTTTCCGCCACAGGAAAGTCTTCAGGACTGTGTTTTCAGGTTTCTTGGCAACATGACAGGCTGCCACTCCCCCACCACAATCCTAACTAAAAAACTGATAAAATATAATCATTGGCAAATTACTGTGATATGAAAGGAATAAAACACTTCAGGACATACAGTTTTTGGAAAATAATCAACTCCAGGGCGGTAACAGTAACTTCGCTTCACATCCTATAATCTATAACATCATGTAAAGTGATTTATCCCTTACTTAATACAATCTGTTTTCTCAGAGCTCCTGAAATGACCACCTTTGATCTTCAAGTTGGTTGTCGTTTCAATTAAATGTTAACCACGAAACAAATTCTTGCAGCTTACACACTAACTTCACCTTAATCTCTTTTTTTTTACTTGGAATGTTCTGAACACCGAAACACATAAGCACATGCATGCAATGTTGCCATTTTTTTTTTTTTTTACATTTTAGTAATTTATGTCTAGACCTGTATCAAACTACATTCCTGCAAGGTCAAAAATTGCTTCTCTGCCTGAAAAATGCTTCGAACAAGATCAGGCCCATCTATGCAGTGTGTGGTAAACCTGGAATTCTTTTGACAATCAGAGAATTCAGCACACTGGTAATATTGAGTATCAGAATTGCAAAATTTACCATCTGAAGGACAGTGTACAAAGAGCATGCTCAGACAGTCTCAACTCGAACCAGGACATTAAGGACATTTGTTCAATGCATCGACACTACATGCATGTTTTAAAAACAAACCTAAACTGAAGCACTTAATTCTTACATTCATATGGAGCGTGACAAGTGATGAATATGAAGCTTGTGCACAGGGTTGCCAGGTTTCAACAAATTTGTGTTTAAAAACACAAAGCCCCCAGTTTGATTTGCATCAACATTCTTTACATGTCCAGCTTCAGCTTGTTGTTGCAGATGGTAATGAAGGCCTTGCACACAAAACCTCCTTTATTTTGGACTGTCCCACTTTCCCAAAGGGTCTGGAGGCATTGGCCGTTCTGTTCTCTAAAAGAGCACAAACATCCGGTGGCCCATAAATCCCATGTTCTTTTGTATGGTCAACACAAATTTCTCTACAGTTAGTGTTCTCACATTGAAAAAGGAACCTGTGCACTGAAAAAAGCCACAATCATGGGATCTGAAGGCTACAAAAAATGCATCAAATACATGCTTTACTTCACCTTTATTTTCTGGGTGAGTGATTTATATTTTATAACAGATTGCAGATATAATGTGCAGCTTTTATTTTAATATAAAGTCTTTCATATTGAATATTCCATATTCCATATTCCACAGGAATATTGTACCTGTACAGGGCGTTAGTCTGTTCTTTTTAACTGTACAGGATGTTTAAGCCTTGAAACAGCCATTTTAAGGACCAATGTATTTTTATCTGCCTCATTTGTTGGTACAAATTGGTATTTTTCTTTTTATACAAACGTATTATATTTGATTAAATTCTGAATTTTGCTATACATGTCAATGTTCCAAACAGACTGTTCCAGCTCACCAAAAACCTGGCACATTCTGAAGTATAACATGGTATAGTTTGTGTTCTGCCTGGCCCAAAGCAGTGCTCTGCATATTGACATCCAGACTCACTGAAATAGGACAGCTGAACGTGATGAAAAACATCACCTGGTCTTTCTCAAATCTGGTCATCCACCTCAATGTTCAATATGTTGCTTTTCTGCCCACCACAGTTGTAAAGAGTGTAATGAGTTCAAACCTGTCTGGCTGTTCTCCTCTGACGTCTCTCATCAACAAATTTCTGTCTGCAGAACTGGGTGTTATTTTCTGGATTGTTTTTCATACCAGTGTGCAAAAAATGAAGAAAACATAAAAAATCCAGAAGATCAGCAGTTTTTGAAATATTCAAAACCGACTGCCAGGCACCAGCAACAATACCATGTCTCAGTCAACATCACTGTGATCACATTTTTCCCCATTCTGATGCTTAATATGAAAATTGACCAGTATGTGCATGATTGAATAATTGCAAAAATGTCCAGGTATAACTGGCTAATAAGAGAACTATTCTTTGTTTGCATATTAAAGCAAGTTCTTAGTAGTGACGTCAGTGTGTTTTGCCTGAATATCTGCATGTACAAAAATAATCTGATAGGGCATTTTTCCAACCCCTGCTCATTCATTTTTAGAGGAGATAAGTAGAGTGCTGTTTGCATATAAAATTTGGGCAACTGGTTAATCCAGCTTGGACAAGCTACATCACCAGACAAGCTTATTACAGTGATATTACATTTGTTTATTTGAGCAGACGAAGGTAAAAGGCCTAACCATTGTAGCTTGATGTTGCCTTTTAACATGTCTCGAAGCCTATATGCATCTGTGTATATGTGTGTGTTTGCAGGACTGCACAAACCCGTGCTGCAATGCTTCCTCATGTACCCTGACAAAGGGGTCCGTGTGTGCAGACGGAGAATGCTGTAATGACTGTCAGGTAAGTTATAAGGGAGTGTGAAAATGAAACAGTCCTCTCTAGTAAAACTTTAGATTCTTATATGTTGAAGAATATTTTCCTACCTCAGTACACAGTCTTGCTAAAAACTAGTTTAAGGGAAAATCTTTTGAAGAAAAGCTTATGACACCACGGGGAGTGTTATTGTGAATAATATCACAGCTGTCATGTAGAATGAGGTGAATTCAAGTCACAGCCACAATGTTATTCATGATTGTGTGGGGTGGGAATTGGGTACCCATTTTGAGTAGCGATTGACTATCTATGCTGGGCAGGAAAATGGTTACCTGTCTTGGGAGGGAATTGATTACCTGTCTGGGAAGAATTTGGCTACCTGTCTTTTGAAGGAATTAGCTAAATGTCTTTGCTGGGAATAGCCTATCTGTCTTGGGAAGGAATTAGCTACCTGTCTTGGGAGATAATTGGTTACCTGTCTTGGGATGGAATAGAATACTTGTCTCGGGCAAGAATTGGTCAGACTTGTTCTGGCTTAGTTAATTAGGGTGGAGTCTTTTTTATATCATTATCAATACTAAAACCATGTCTTTCATTTGTTCACAATGGGCAGATCGCTGATGCCACCCAGATGTGCCGTGCCAAGCGTGATGAGTGTGACCTCCCTGAATATTGCACAGGTGCTTCCAACTCATGCCCTGAGGATGTCTTTGCTGTGAATGGGTTGTCATGCAAGAACGGCGATGGCTACTGCTACAATGGGCAGTGCCCTCGACGAGAAGACCAGTGCATCAAAATGTGGGGGTCAGGTACGTAGTTAGCACATTACACAGCATAGCCAGTTAGGATTGTTATTATGATTATTGGTCCAAGTTTCAGTTTTATTCTTTCTCAGGTGCTGTGGTCGGGAGTAGTTTCTGCTACAGTCAGAACACAAGGGGAACCTACTATGCCTTCTGTACACGGCCCACGAACGATCAGTATACAGGGTGCCAGAAACAGTGAGTCCAAGAACTGTACATTGACACTCTTAAATGTTCACTGGATCCACCTTAACTTGAGCCATGATTGGTTTGTCCTAAAACAACCATGTCTACAAACATTTGTGCTTCTAGAGATGTAATGTGTGGGAAGCTTTTCTGTGAACAAGGCCAGGGTAACCCAAACTATGGCCGGCTGGTCCAGTTCAGCAGCTGCAAAGCTACTTTCTATGGTGACCGCGACAGTGACTTTGGCCAGGTGGACAATGGAGCAAAGTGTGGTGATGATAAGGTAACAGTAGAAAAATCGCATTGATTGTTGTTAGTTGTAGCAACATTGTATGAAGACGATTCCAGGCCAGTGATAAATGCAATCCTAATGATGAAAGAAACATGAAATTCTCCAATGCACAAACTGTATTGCTTTTCATTAACAACATGCGGAAAACGTAGCATACTGAAAAGCAAAATTCACTGCATTATTGTCCTGCTGATTATTTTTGTTTCCTGCATGTCATTAAGGAAAAGCAAAATAGTTTGTTTATTCGTTTATTGTTTTTTTTTTCCACTCATGTGCTTGCATTTCGCTCTGGAGTCTTCTCCATAAGGTTGCATTCCGACTGTAGTCTATAAAAAAAAATGCCCTGATAAGATACAAAAAATATTCCGGTGTTCTATATAGTACAACATTTGTTAATAAAAATGGTTGCATAAGCACTGTCCACTGTTGAGGACACACCACAGCCAAACGGTATACTATTTCATACAACCACACTGTTAAAACATTTTAATATAATGTTCAGAATCTTTTGAAACCAGGTTGCAAGAGGATGTAGATCACAAAAATACAAAGATTTTTAATGATGAACTCTTCCTCGCCTGTTTCAGGTGTGTAGTCAGAACCAGTGTGTGAGTTTAGAAGTTGCCTACAATGCAGTTAACTGCTCAGCCAAATGCAAAGGCCATGGGGTAAGTTTGCGCAGATATGTGATATCTTACATATACATCCCGAGAAGATACCGTCATACTAAGAGTAAATGTATGTCCTACAGGTTTGCAATCACAAGCTGGGATGCAGCTGTGAACCTGGCTGGCTATCACCCGACTGTGACAGGTACATCAGCACTGGAATATCTACAGGTATGTCCCTACTTTTATTACTACATGTGTAAAAGAATGCTTATAGCCCCATACTATCCCATACTAGCTACCAGAGATTAATTTATTAATAAGCAAATAAATTAGTCCCAGTCCACACAAAATCTAGGGGGCTTGTCACTCACTAATGACCATTGATGGTGCTGTTATTCTTGGTTCCACAAAGTAGAAACAATCTTACACTTTAGGACATTTGGTGTTTGCCCATTTATCCCAGCCAATCCTGCTATCTAACCCCAAAATCCAATACCAATGGTTCACAGCTCCTCAAATATCCCTGTTGCTTCAACTTCTACTTTATATAGCGTCTTTGAGAACAATGACTAGATTTTTTTCCTGTTCTAGGTACACAGATAGGCATCGCAGTTGCAGTCTGCATTGTGTTGGGGGCCGTTTTAGTTGGACTGGGCATATGTTTCATGAAACGTAGAAAGAGTCATCCACGTCTAACTGGGTGAGTAGGAATACATCCAAACCATAAATATACCTGACTAACCAGTTTGGCACAATGGCACAACATGCCAATCATTGAAATAATGTTGTAATCGTCCACCAGTGTTCAGATCCAAGTGAAAGACAACAATTACGCAAACCAACCAAGACCGAACCTTCCTCATCAGATCCCACCCATGGTAAAGCTTATCATCTCTCGTGTTCTTATTGTGCAACTCAGCCATTTATGCCAAATAAGATTGTGAGAAATTGTTATGTACTTAATTATTTATTTATTTTCAGGCAATCCGTCCCAAAGGCCCTCCACCTCCACCTCCAACTAAGCCATCTGCCCCACCCTTGGTTCTGCATACAGACTTCAGAGCGGCGCACAAGGTAAGAGGAAGTCTGTTAATGATTCGTGACATTAAACAAGTGTCACCTCAGTTACTCACATATCAAACATGTAACATGCAGAAATATGGTTAACATTAGATGTTGACTTTTGGTTGTAAGAGAAATGCCTGAAGAACCTGTCTTCTTCTCTTCCAGGCCCTTAGACCAGTTCCGCCTCCACCGAGGGCGTAAAAAAAAAAAATGGGATGGCTATATGAGACAAATCCAGCACTGAGTACGATTTAGTTTTCACAAGATCATGGGAACCTGAAAACAACGGCTTGAGCAAAACGATTGGCTAATTCCTGTAGATCTGCTTTTTGCCAGAATTATCTGGTATAGAAAAACTTCGGAGTACAGCAGATCTCTAACAGCACGGTCTTAGTTGCACCCTCTAGAGACCAACATAGGAAGCACAGCTCCGTCCACAGGTCCCTGTTACTGAAATCTGACATCTTGAACCTTGATTAAAGAAAATTAGAGAAACAACTGATTGTGTTCCCTGGAAGATTTTGGAGCAATTTTGCCACTGACACTAATCTCGAATTCACATCGGATGAGTCGCTCGTGTCAATTGCCGTGTCAAGACCTAAGCCAATCCACAAATGACATGCTTTGGGAATTCCAGCATTGAATAATCAGTTATACGTAGGTCATATCATTTCTTTATTTTTAGAAACTGTTTAGTGTATTATAATTAATAGTTGGAGAGCCATAATCGTCTGCCGACAACTACACCTATATAAAGCACCCAAAAACCAACAAATGCAGAAGATGCAGCTCATCCTGTTTGTTCTCGAGATCTCTTCAATATTAGGCATATTTCGTTCATAGGACTCTCCTTAAGTTTGATGTGCCTACAGCGCACTTCTGACATGACCATTGAATCACTTATTAAAATGGAGTTGAACAAGGTTTTGATGAAACGTGCGATGTGAATTGCCAATCAGTTTCTGCAACTGAACTCAGGGCAAACAAAACCTTTAACAGCACAATCTCTTCCATTGTTTCTTGTAAATACTTCATAAAAACAAAATATTTATTTTCCTAATAGAGTGCCAGGAGTGTGAACGTGAGTCACATTTGTAGATGTTATGACACTGGATGTGTGCAATAAGTGGGGCTGTATTCATTTTTTTATTTACTAAGAAAGATGTTGCAATGACTAAAGTAGTTCTTTAATAAAAATGTTCACATTTTGCTGACTAATGACATCAATCCTTTCTCAATAAAATGTACATTCCAAAGCAATTTCTAACAGTTCTCCTTTTCTAACAACATATAGCTTAAATATGGCTTCTTTAAATATACGACTATAATTAATTTTTACAATTAATTAATAATTACAGCAAGCAAAAATGCCTGTCTGAGATTTGGGAACAAAAGTATGTGTAATACTTGGTCCCCGTGTTGGCTTGCTGGTTTTTTTATGATTAATCAGGTTTATTTTGAGATAGGCATTCCTCAAGAGATGCTGGGATATAGTTCAAGTTTTCCCAGGAAATTCTGGATCAACAGTCCTGCAAACCTTTGGACCCCAGTTCCTTTCAATACAGCTTAAAAGGTGTAGTCGGAGGACTGGGGTGCCTTAACTTTTGCTGAGCAGAATAGTATTGTAAAATGTACAATGACACCCAAGGAGTGTCAAAGAAATGATGTGTACTTATTTTTTTTTTTTAAATGTTAATCTTTTGTACCTCTTAATACACAAATAAAAAGTTTTAAAAATAAATAAATAAATAAACCCTGAAAACTTAAAATAGGTGGACTTTTGCTTACTTTTTTGTAATATATTTTCCATTACAAAATGTTACACCAAAAGCACCAACAGAGTGTCAACGTCATGAAAGAGAAAAAAGAAATAGATCATTTTAAGGTTTGAATTTATTAAAAATAAGTAAATAAAGAAAAAAAAAAAGTTTGAGAGCCTACATTTTTGTTGAACACTATATTTAAAATTCATTATGCATGTTGAAAGGTCAAGTACTGGCTTGTACTTTTTTTTTTTTTTTTTAATTTGGGTGCCAAAAGTTTTTCTGAGGTGTATATTCTAAATATATTTTGTCTTATACGACACCCAACGCACCAACAGTGTCAAAGTGATGATGAAAAAATAGAAACAAAAAAACATTTTTAATGGTTTGTACTCTTTAAATATAACATACATATAAGGTTGGGTAGCTAGGGTGTCTAGACTTTTTTGAGCAGCGTATTTTAAATATAACCTCCATTATAATAATGTGAAGTTACTGGTTAAATAAATGTAAGGCTGGGAGACTGGGGCACATAGACATTCGCCAAGGCACATATGTTTTTTATAAATAAAATGTTCGACTGCTCTCAAAAGGCGTGAAATTGATTGTACTCATAAGAAAAGAAAAGAACAATTTCATTTATATTTGTTTCTCAAGCATTAAAAAAACGAAACAACCCAAATATGACCGCTTACACAGTGTTACGCATTTCATTTTATTTCTCTTTTTTCTTAAATGGAACATCTACATAAAATCAAGAATGAACTGGTGGAATTCATGTTACTCAAGTATTTGAGTGTAGGATTCACTCATCATTTAATATTTTATCAAAGACTTCTGCAATACGTCCTTCATGTCTGTGTTTCTTCCCTTTAAAACAGATTCTCTACGTTGCACACATGAGCGGAATCGGGGCCGCTGAAACTCGGACCATGATATTTGAATCCAGTATTGTTCGGGTGGAGCAGTGCACAGATAAATCATTTCTTTCTTACAACAGTAAGGTGTAAGCCAAAAAGACAGCCACTAAATTACATAGTGGCATGGCTGCCTAGGACAAAAACAGAATAAAATCTCTGTAACTGCACGTAACTGAATCTTTAAAGGGCCACGATGTGAGCCCTGATGTACTCCACCTGAATTCACTGATTCATTTCCTTTTCCTTATAGACGAGATGCTGTGATTAAAACCCAAAGTTGCTGTACCATGTGTCTGTGGAGAATCAAGGGCATTCATTAATCAACACACACACTACCGATCAAAAGTTTGTACACCGCTACTCATAGAAAGGCTTCATTTTACTAATCACGAATAACAGCGCAGTATGAAGATGCGTTAAACAAAGCAAAACTATTTCTATTCCGGATACTGCACACTCTTGGCACCGTCTCGACCGGCATCACAAGGAGCTCCACCAGTTTATTACAAATATTTTTTTTTGGGGGGGGGGGGGACAAGCTAGACAATTACATTTTTAGTAAAATTACTTGTGCAGTTCATTTCAGAAATAAATTTATACATAGACATTACATAATCCTCGTTGGAAGTATGTTGAAAATTTTCACGGCTCGTGTACATAATTCATATATAAACAGGAGCGGATGAAGCATAAATTCATTAGCTGGCCCACCAGGTTCCTGTGTGCTACCATCCCCATGTTTTTTTTGGTTTGTTTGTTTATTTTTTGCCTGGAAAGTTGATGAGGCCAAAAAGCTAACATAACTGTATTATTACATAAAGTGTAATAAACATCCACATGGTTATGTAGCACATCGAATTTGTGCCAATGAGGAAAAACATGGCCAACGTTTTGGCTACAAAGATGTGTTCTGTTGTCACATTTCATGTAAAAGATGCTATTCGAGTGTGACTATTTTCTCTGGGTATGTTTAATTACGAGCTGACTGCATGTTGTGCTAGCAAGAGAGTTAGCATGAGAATGAGTGGCTCAGGCTATAGGGACAACATCGATGTGAGTCATGCCACCATGAGCCGTATCACATTTAAACATTCTTCTGCGGGGCAACTACGAACAAAAAAAAAAGATACCTTGAACACGAAACATGCTAATCCCAAGGTTTTAGGCTACTGATTTGTCCATCGCTGTATGAACCAAAAAAACCAAGGGGCGTAGCTGATATGGGTTTAATGGCAGCTGAAAATTCTCTTCGTTGCCTTTGGCGAAGCATTGTGTGAAGCCTTTCATTGTTTCCTTCATGCAGACACAAGAGGTACACAGCTTTTCAGCAACGCAAGTCATGTAGCAAAGTTAAAAAGTCCACTGGAAAAGCTGAACGACGATACTCCAAATAAAGTCGACGACAACTCAAAGCTTGACTCAATCACGCCATTTTGCATCAGCCACTCTGGAACGAGGAGGTATAGTGTGCTGATTGGCGTGCGCCTGCTTAAAGGTCGTCCAATAAAATGGCAAAACTGACACACTTATCTTTAATACAGCACAACAGCAGGTATCACGAAAGTGAGTATTTTAAGATACAGTACCATCAACGTTACTTAAGTACATAATTTAGCAAGAGCGTCTCAAAAAATCGTTTTTCCCGCACAATGGAATCCCCCGCCCTTAAATTATCCTTCGATATCTTCGATATTCATCTGCACCAATACATTTTAAAAGTTCAGTCTTACAAAAGTTTCCCGAATTACAATCAACGAACGTGTATAAAAGATCAAAATATTAATGCAAATTTCTCTTCGAAACCAAGAGACACCGTTTGGCTCAACAACATGGCGAGGCTCGTGTAGACACGCCTGGCGAAAGTTTAACCGGCTTTGTTAATGTTTTACACACAACCACACACACATTAGAATAAAGCGCTTGATTCTCAGGAGATCATCACTGCTGACATTCTCACAATGAAAGGAAAGGGTTTTGGCCCTGGGGATACCTTTGTTTTTGTTTTTTTTAAAGGGAATGCCCCGCCTGTGGTCGACGTTCCGCACAGTCCATTTGGCTACAAAGCTACATCCAAGACGTGGAAACAAAGCCATCCAAAGGAGTCTTCTTGCCAGTCTTTGGTTTTGGAGGGCATTAATTTTCCACTAAGACATCAGATACTTCCTTCAATACACAGCAAAATGGTGCGCTAATAAATAAAAATGAGCCAGTTACTTTAAGGTGTAAAACCATCGCAAAGATGTAAATTCTCAAAATTGTTTTTTTTTTTTTGGAAAGCCAAGTACGTTTTTAGATCCGTAATTAAGATAATCGGTTTTAACATAAACTATTAAAAAACTTTTGTTGTCCGGCGTGGGTTAGAAAATCGACTTTCTAACACGAGAGCGAAATTGAAACCCTTTTCGTTCCAGCTTTGAATGAGCAGAACCCGATTTAAAGATGTTATCACGTGACCCTTTGCCAAGCAACCGTAAACATAAGACATTAGACAAACCATCATCTCCTCCTCATTCGCTTCCACCTTTCTTTCATGAGCAAGGTACTTGGGCTTTAACAGACGGCGCTGTCAATGTTTTGCGTATGGGAAAACGGGAGGAGCGTCTCGAAGACTCGTCCATGTTTGAGAACACTGCTAGCACGTACATCTAATATTCAATACATTTCGTTTGAACAAATACAATCTCGTAGTGGTGAGTGATTTATCCTCTCTCTCTGGACTCATGGAGGCACGGGTCCTGGGTTCTCCGTTACAGTAGGAGGTTTCCGGTTCTGAGTTTAAGAGAGAGAGATCGAACACTGCAGTGGAGGAGGACGAGGAGGAGGAAGAAGAAGGGAAGGGCGGAGTTCCTTACACCGTCCCGTCTGTGCCGTTCTTCTCGGTCACGGTCTTGCCTGGCGCACGCTGGCTGTCCTTCCGCGGTGGCATGCGCTCGTTTATCCGGTCGAGGCCACGCGCCTCCTCGAAGTTTCTGATCTTCCGTGTTGGGGAGAAGCCTTGGATAGCTGAAAGGAGAAAGAGGACCCAGGTGAACATCTGATAAACGAGATTAGCAAAGCGACTGCTGCATGTTTAACGAAGGAGATGACACCGGACGACGTAAAGGCTACAGTTAGACAACATTCCAAAACCGATAACTGCAATATGATCCAGCTACAGCACAACAGTTCCAATGGTTCGTAACACTTTTTATAATGTCAAGGCATTTTACATATGGATATAACTACCTATAAAGACATTTTACAGCAGTACTTTGGACACATGCACACAAAAACATGCTAAGAGGTTAACGACAAACTAGCTGCACTAAATGGTCTCGTAAATTAATGTCTTAAATGGGACTTTAGCAAGATTTCGTCACGTTACAACAAAAGCAAGGAACAGAAAACATGAAAAATCAGCAAGGGTGGACAAATCATTCATCATTTATCAGCTTGCAAACTGGAACCTGGGAAACTTCCAGAGTGTTGCCCGATCCCGTGCTTTAGCTGCACAGAACTAGGTTAATATAATGTAATAACATTTGGTGAGTTGTTAGCTAGTCAAGTGTGTTAATACAGACTAAGAGAAATAAACAAAAGTCCATGAAAAAAAAATTTTGGTTTTGCGAAAGTCAATAACGAGTAAGGGTTTAATGTTTTTCTGGCTGTTGAACTTTCTTGTCTTCCGGTCAATTACGAATGAAAAAAACCCCTGTGAAATCCGTTTGACGAGGACCACTGATTTGAGTGCACATGTACAATCCACAAATCTGAAAACTGAGATTCTTGTACAACCAGCAGGAATTTTATGTTGTCGCATTGTTTTTTCTTAAAAACAACAACAACAACAAAAAACAGCACAGTGGACTACAGTCAAGGAGTGTTAAATGCAGTGTGAAAAGGACATAAGAGCGGCCACAATCTTACACACACATATACACACACTTTATGTGAGCAGTAAACGGCTCGATGACTCAGGAGCTTCCTGCTGTGGCACTCTTAACACTGTGTGTCTGCAGTGCGTGCGATATGCGTGATAAGTGTGTGTATGTTCTGGTGGAGCGCTGACGTAACAAGATTAGAGGCTGAAAATAACCAGCACTGAGAGGAAGCCACTCCTCGACCAATCAGAGCGCAGCGTGGGAATTAGCTGGCTCAAGCGGACTGTTGCATATGGTGAATAATTCTGAAGAGGAAGTGAAGGAGTGCCAAACAAACGCTACACTGCAATACTCTTTCGAACACATGCTTGCCATTTCCTGTATGAAATTTCCAAATTTCTTTACTAAGAATTGAGAGAGAGGGCTAGGCTATATTGCCATCTCATGTTGATACTCTGATGTCACAATACACTTTGAGATCTGAAAGTTCATTTTACTTGAATTCTTATTTACATATTAGAAGCAGCTCCTTTAATGTTCAATGCTGTATTCAATCTTTAAAAGTGTAAAACCTTTTTTTATTTATTTATTTATTTTTTTACTTATTATAAAATATAGCCTTATATTTAACTGATTCCCAATTTTTAGAGCTAAGTAATGTAATCTTGTTGACAAATGAATACAATTATTAAATAAAAAATTGTTTTTCTACTCCTGTTTTGCTGGAACTTTCTACATGTCATGGTGAATATGGTTTATTAAAATTCATAAACAAATTGCACAGAATTTTTTCAAATTCCTTCTTTTTGGTGTTAAACAATTGCTATTGGTTGACATTAAATAAAAGTAGTTCTCTATTACTATCTTCCTGGAAGCTTCTTTGAGAATGGAAGAAATATCTTTTGAATTTGAATGTATACAGTATATATTTTTAAAATATTTCCTCCTTTTCAGTGTAAATAATTTCTTTTCGTTTCGCACGAGTTTCTTAGCAAGCCTACATACGGTGACACAAGCTGTAGAAATATCTTTAAGAATTTTATTTTGTCTATAAACTTGTTTGTTTTTACAAAACTTTTCCCTTTTTGCACACTTTAGTGATCAGTGCTTTCTTTAGACATTAAATAAAAGTATCAACGAATGTAGGTTTTTTTTTTTACTACTCTTCTAGAAGTTTCTGATTTTTGATATTTACCGTGCATCATAGAAACATCTTTTGGTATACTGAATATAGTAACATATTCTTTCATTTTTCCTTGACTTTTTAGTGTTATTTTTGTTTTTAGTTTTTCTACTTCTTTCAACCTAGGAGCTGCGAAACATTTGCTGCCTTCGACTGGAACTCGTGAGCTTGTGATTACGACGTGGGAAGTCGTGCTCATGAAATGCTTGGCTTTTAAGTGGTGCGAACATCGTTGCTAGGCAACAGCAATACGGATGCCCAAAGACTCCTTGTTCGTTTGTTGATTATAGGAACGTTGCTGGCTTTTACAGGTTGTGGTCATAACTTAGAGCTAAAAAGCACATTAGCTTATATTAACGTTATTGTCGGCGTCAAGGCTGAGGTTAACAATTTAACGTAATGTAGGAAATAGGAAAACTCTAGATGAATAAAATTACAATAAATTAACGTACCATCTAACAAAAAATGGCCTATTTCAGAAAGCGTCTGCAAACTTTCCGGAAATTTCCACTTTCGAAGGCGTGAATACCACCACAAGATGGCGACGTTCATATGGGCTCTTCTCATGAACACCATGCAAAGGTACAAACTGTTTGTCTTTTTTGCTTTTTTGCTAGAAGTTTCTCTGCAAACTGATATTGAAAGGCATAGCATGTATTCTTCAAAAACCATATATATTTGATACCATATTCTTAGCCCCTAGTAATAATCCCAAGCAAGCAAGTCAGTATTTCTGTAGAATTCAGGAGAAATAAAATTATTTGTAGTGCAGCAATATCATGTGTGGCTAATTATTCAGGTGGCACTTCATTACTGCATCATACTACTAGCTTAGTAGAAGCCACTTAAGGAGGTGTTTATGGTTATATAGTGTATTTCATTAAATACATTTGGATTATTATTATTTGTAGTCGTATTTCAGTATTATGCGTTAGATCTGGCAGTTTCAAGCAGGGAGAATACTTATACAAGGATACAGAGAAGATGTGGACGAGAAAAACAGTACTGAAATGCAGGAATGGACATTTTTTTTCCCGTTCAATATTGCACACTGGCATTCATGATCGGATGGCAACATTTTCAAATGTTTTTATTTAAGTACGTGTGCAAGGACAGAGATTTTCCTGCATTTCAATCGGCACAATATCACACGGTACAGCACAAGGAAAGGCAACAAATAACGGCACGACACACTGGGACACACACGGAACACCACAGACGAGGCGAGATTACCTTTGCCCTCCTTCGCCAACAGGGTGGCTGCGTTAGCGAGAAGCCCAGAGCGGACAGGAGAAAGAGCAAGTCGGTGAGGTTAGATCTCAGCACGGGCCAAAGCGAGCCAAAGTCAGTTATTTCAATTGGGAACAAAAAAAAAGAAAAGAAAATGGTCCCAGAAATATAGAGCAGACACTAGTCACTTTTTTTTAAAAACCTTGCTCTTTGACCACACCCCCTTTTAAAAAGTCAGTTCAAAACAGCTCATTCTTAACACTATAAAGTCTTTGCTCTAGTCTAGTTGATTCTGCGGCCGTTTATTAGATTTAACCGCGGTTTACCTTTACGTATGGAAAACAACATAAAGGAAAGAATGATTTAGTAATCAGGAAGATGGAACAGCAAACGATAAACAGATGGATGTCCTGGTTTTCAGCATCAGGCTACTGAAACGTACGAGTCTCAGTCTGTCTCTTCTCCCCCCTTTATTCAACCTACGCGCTCCAGAAACATCTGTGACCTTCAGTAACCTTTGTCTTTCTGGCCAAAGAGCTTGGCGACGTTTTTAATGCGCTTCAGTCGGCCAGTGATCGGTTGAAATTTTACAACACAAACATAAAGACATGAGCTGTTATGCTTTAATTGCTGCTTGTAATTAAAGTGATCATAATGACCGTTTGCAATGGCCTCTCACACACAGCATTGCTTCAGAATTAGAGAAGGCCTTGCAGAATTATTTAGAGCAGAAAACTCTCTCAGGAAAAGGTGGTTATTGCAACAGGAACTGGCTGCTGGGAAACGAAAACCTCACGTGTGTGTCAGGTTTCATATAAATTAATGCACAAGAGCAAAATGAACAGCCTCAAACTTTTTCACTATTTTAACAGTCGTGATTGAACAACAATTATTGAGATAATAAGTAGCTTTTCTTGACCACTGTGTTCGTTAAAAATGGTGCAAGGATCTGTAGCGATTTTTCACACTTCTGATTGAAAGTGACTTTAAAATGCGAACTGTTTGACGTTTAAGGTCACAGCAGTGAGCGGTTTGGAGTTTTGCTTCATGATGATCATGACAGCCGCGGATATGGCGCCCGTGTGTGTGGGACTCGGCAGGCGTCCCAGAACAAAGTAGCGTCCCAAAGTAGTCAGCTTTGGTGTCCAATATACAGGTGACTAGAAACGTTTTTGGCTCTGATCTGCCCTCTAGTGGGCGCATGAATTATAGAGCCGTCTGAAAAAAAAACGTTTTCAGAAAAACTATACAATTTCTTACACCTTTATTTGTATGAAATTAACTAAATCAAAGCACTTTTTAAATTTGATATGAGGGGAATGTAAACTCACGACTTATTATTATTGTAATATAAAACTATTATATACAAAATATAACAGAATAAAAAATAAAATGATGCAGAAGGAAACATTTTATTCTCCTAAATTACTAAACAACAGAGCAGTGAACATTATTTTGAATTATGGTATTTAAAAAAGTAAATAAATAAATAATAATAAAAAAAATAAATAAATATATATATACATATATATATATATATAAATCCTACATATATTACATATAAATAGATAAGAATAATTTCTGTTCCATTAAGAATGAAAGAAATGTTTCTGAAATGAAATTAAAAAAGGTATCAAGACCTTTAAAAATAAATGAAAACAGAAAAACACGACCTGATGCTGTTGCAATAAGGAACCAAAAATATCAAAATGCACGATGATCATGATAAATTCAGTGGAACTTTCCGGAAGATGTACAACATTGATAGCTAACAAGTGTAAAAATATGAGACCAGCTACTAGTGTGAAGATTTAATGAGATCTGGAGCTGAATGTGTGACTAATGAACACACACACACACACACACACACACACACACACACACTAACCGTTCTGTAAAGTCTGTTTGCCTCCAGACAGCACCCCCAGAGGTAGCGTCCCGGTCGGGGTCAGTCCTTTAAGGGTCAGAACGCTCTCGCTTTCCTCTCTGAGAGATCACACACACACACACAAGAGCCTCATTAGCACTACATTCACAGAATCCAACAAAATCGATTAGCATGACGGGAGTAAAAGGGATGGGGCTAAATGGTAATTTGAACATCGTGAATATTGTTATCGGAAAAACAAGACAAAAAGATTTGCAACACGGACGGCGCTCTCCTCTCCTCCTTTCTCTCTCCACTGCGATGTCTAAATGTAATTAATTATACAGCTACTTTCATTCATGACTCACCGACGCTGCTTCATTATTCCTAATGGACGAGCGTGTGTGTGTGTGTGTGTGTGTGCGCGTGCGTGTACGCTTTCAGACAAAAGTCCATTGTGTGCAGCGAGCTCCTCTCTTCTTTTATAAACAGCAAAATCTATTTTCAACTCCGTGCCCCGTTTTGGTAATGAGGCCTCCCTTCCAGACGGCGGAGTGCGAGGGAACGCTGTCCAGACGCGAGACATTGCTCGAAATCGACGCAAGCGCGGCGCAGAAAATCCTTAGGAAGCAGATAGAGAGGGGGGGAAAAAAACCCAGGATGCGGCTGTTACGGCTGATATGAAGACGAGTAGCCCGTTTTAACTCTTTTATCTGAATTGAATTTAAATGAGAGTAATTGTGGAATTCACTACTGAATAATAAGGTCGCACCGAAATATCTATAAATATCACATTTATATGTAACTGTATTTCTTTAACTCAATCACTTCGAGACGTTGCAATAAAAATGTTTAATATTTAGAGGTTTGCAGAGTTCATGCACATCGACAGTGCTTTGCGCTTCAGACAATCGGTCAGCCAAATTTATTTCAACATCGCCACCATGTCATTGAGGAAATTCTTCCTGGAAACGGTTTGGAAAACGAGCAACCAACCTGAGCACGGAGAAAACTCTGGCCATCTTGCCGATGGCGCGGATTTTATTTCTGATCACCTCCTTACGAGCTGCTGGTGCGCCGCCTGAAATCACACACATTAAACGTGCAAACATGACATTACTGTCCAAAGTAGAGGTGTAACACAATGACACTGTATCTATATCCATATCTGTATTCAGATTAGAGTGGGTGGGTGACGGTGCAGATTTCGCTCCTGTACCTTCACACAGGTCGTCTCCCTCGGACATGAGCTCGTCATCCGAGCAGATGTTCAGCACGTTAACCAGCATCTCGGTCACTGAGGGCACACAGACCGGCCGTCACGTGTGAAAGTTAAATGACAGGACTGACAGACTTTGTCCATCAATCAAGACAGTAGCTCAAATCACAGGTTTATAATTAATGCTGTAATATGTTTTAGTTTCTATAGTTTCTAACAGCTCATTCACATACGTTCCACATACACAGATTTTGTTTTTTAAAAAAAAAGTGCATTTTAGCATTTGCAGGTACACACCTTTCTCACCGACGAAAGGCAGCGACCACGTGAACACGTCCATGAAGTTGGGCAGCCAGTACGGATGCGGGGAGCAGTTGAACTGCCGGATGTTCATGACGTTGTTTTCGTACTTCAAGACAGCAGCTTGGCGGGGGTACGGTAGTGATGTGGGGAAGTTGATGGAACAAGAAATCAGAAATGATAACGGTTAACTACACTTGTTTGCGTTACATATTATCTTGCATCCGAAACCTCAGAGGATGTGAAGAGGCTCGACTATACTGTATATGAATATAAATAAAATTCATAGGATTGTTTGGGGGGCTTAAAGAGAAGTCGCTGTGTTTAAAGGTGCTGGTCTAGACGCTGCAGAAAACCCTGCCTCCGAGGGTTCTATTCAAGAACAATCTGGCAACCTTGAAGACGCGTAACCCGACTCTGAATGCGCGTAACTTTCGTAACTGCGTAAACACAAATGTCGCTTTTGCACTTCAGTCTTGTTGGGAGAAATTAAATCACGTTGTCTTTTTCATTTTCTGCAGCAACGTTTGCACTCAACTGGATATAGTATCTGCACATCGGTTTTATTTACATAGGAATACACTGGCTCCTTTGTGTTTCCTTCATACATGCCTATTTTTTCTTGACAACGGAACATGATGTAACCTTGTTGCGAAGAAGAAAAAAAAAAACCCCACCTCAGTCTAGCTGGCACTCTAGACAAAAAAAAAAACGACATTCGAGCAGGAGCACCTGAACAAGCCCGAGCCAGGTTTAGCACAGACGTGCGGGTGTTTGCGAGTGTTGCGTGCTTACCTTTGTTGTTGTACACGTCGAGGTAATTAGGAGCAGAGAAGATGGTGATTAATGAGGGGAAGCCAGTCGTCTGGCTTTTCCTGTACATCCTGTACCTGTAGAGGGGAACAAACGGGCTGTTTTAGAGCTGTGACGGTCACGTATTTTCTCTCTCTCTCTCTCACACACACACACACACACACACACACACACAACTATGCACGCGTGCACCCACACACGTTCCGCACGGCTGACAGAAATGAGCTCAGTTCTGTCAGTTATGTCTAATTGTCTGAGTGTCCAATTTGGTCTGTTAAAGATTACAATAGAATGTAAGCACCGAGTCAAATAGCAACACAGGATGCAACACACACACACAGATGCTTGGAAACACACATTTGGCTAAAAAAAAAAAAAAAACAGGCACTTACCCTGCATCCTGGGCTTCGTGCGCTCTTATGACTGACAGCAGGTTGTTGTTCGCCAAAAAGTCGCAGACGGCAGGATAACTGGAAGAGAGAGGAAGCATCACATTGCCATTTCTATCCTTCACACCAATCTGAAATGGTTTGGTACTATGCGTGCCAACGTGGGTCTCGCGCCAAAAAAAATCCGCCAGAAAATCCATTAATGCGGCTATGTATTTTTTTTTTTTTATGGATTTTTGGTTAAACGCCTTCAGGCAACACCTGCATTTAGTTAGTGCAACATCAGTGTGGAACAGACCGAGGCCAGCTGGACACACACACACACACACACACACACACACACACGCACACACACACACACACACACACACACACACACACACACACA
>JAQQZX010000014.1:1487762-1500282 GCA_030068355.1 Notoglanidium maculatum | reverse complement strand
CATCAGGGCTATATGACGAGCCTGCCGTCACTTAGCAACAAAAAGGTACCGGGGGCGAACGCGCAACACATCTGAGGAGTCTCACATTCCGGCGTGTCTCACGTCAGAGAGAAATTTCAGCATATCAAATGTAATGTGGAATTGTAAGCAATCTGCTGGGGGTTATAAATATCAACATCTCAATATTTGTCTTTTTTGGAGATTTCAGAGCTGTCAGTTTTTCTGGGAGAGACTGAGTGAAATGTCAGAAAGTGTGCCGGCTTTGACGGATTGCTGAGGGCTTCGTCGCATTTCTGTGCACGCGGGTGAAATTGTTGCACACCCTTAGTACATGTTAATATATAACCTATATATAAAAATGTCCATATATTAATGTGCTCTAGCTCTTAAAATTACATGATCACATCATTTCCATCTTCCACAGCGAGTGAAACGCAGGACAGAGTCACACACTCGTCGAACACATACCTGATGTCAATTAAAAACAGTTTGGGTTTTTTTAAGTTCATCTATAGCCTTGTTGCCAGGTAACAGTTACTCTTCAAAAGAAAAAAGAAAAAAATGACCTTGTGGTAATTCTGAGATCTGAACTTTGCAATCATGGCTCAATTCTAGGAACTCGTGATGTTTTTGCAGAAAACGCATTGGCCAGAGTGTGTACACCACTGCAAAAAACCTAAAAACTGGAAAAGGAAATTAAGATTGGATTAACTTTGTGTAGCTTTAGAAGCAGAACATCAAAAGAAATCGAGGTGTAACTTGACTGTATGCTGCCATAATTAAAGTGAGACATCACAGTAAACATCCCCAAAGATATACGTTATTTTTAGTTAGATTTCCACGTTGAAATAAAGGCAACTAAATATTTTCCATTCAACACATCCTTACTAACAAGCCCAATTGCTCACCCAGAACTTTTTCATCCATGTTACTTTTTCTCACTTGCCTGCCAACCTGTGACCTGATTGGGACTGAGAAAAAAAAAAAGGGTTTTCTGAAATGACGTGATCAAAACACACCAGAGATCTGAATCACCTCGCATTCGCTCTCTAAAAGACTACAGGTATAACTCTCAGAATTTGTGACGTTCTTTTC
This sequence comes from Notoglanidium maculatum, assembly GCA_030068355.1. Classification (NCBI taxonomy): domain Eukaryota; kingdom Metazoa; phylum Chordata; class Actinopteri; order Siluriformes; family Auchenoglanididae; genus Notoglanidium; species Notoglanidium maculatum. The sequence continues at coordinate 1,499,187 of JAQQZX010000014.1, read as the reverse complement.
ATTTCTCTAATCTGTTGCCAAGTTCGCAACTTTCTCACCGGTGATGGGCGCCTCCACCTCGAGCATGCACTTCTCGTGCCGCAGGATGCTGGCGCCCTCGTTGATGATGCGCAAGGCGACCTCTTCCTCGACGCGGCCCTCCTTCACTAAGTGGCTCTTCAGAAGCTCCGTGTTGGGCTTGCCGTTCACGAACAGCTCCTTCAGGGTGAGACGCTGGTGAGGCGGGAGGGGCACGGCTGCAGGGAATAAATATCGCTTTATACATACAGAAAAGGTGGCGATGAGGAACGGGGGGGGGAGAAAGGCTTTACTGCATCAACATTTACCCATTTGCTTGTTACACAGCAATGCGTAAGTGTTGTTAGATGCAAGCGCACGTGACATGTGCTATTCTTTGCATTTCTCAGTGTATAAATGGCATAAAAATATGAAGGTAGAAAGATTATTTTTATTCTACAAGAATGACTAACTAACAAATCCAATGATGTGTGGCATCAGCCATACACGTGTCCCTGTGCATGTTTTTGCAGTAAAATTGAGAACATGTTAGGTTATAAAAAGCATTTTTACATTTATGGCATTTGGCATACACCCTTATCCAGAGCAACTTACATTTATACAACTGAGCAGTTGAGGGTTAAAGAGCTTGCTCAAGGGCCCAGCAGTGGCAGATTGGCAGTGCTGAGATTTGAACTCGTGACCTCCCAATCAGAAGTCGAACAGCTTAACCACAGAGTTGCCACTGCCTACATTTTGATATACACTTGCAATGTGACTTACAGCCAAAACTACCTTCTCAACCATTGTGCTATTGAAAATGAATCTGGTATAATCTCTATTATGACACATTAATCACTGAGTTTTCCATTGCCTAATCTCTCATGTGAACTGACTGGTCCATCAAAATCCAGTAAAGAAAGTCCTCAAAGTTCAACATGCTCGGCAAACCTCAAGATTCATTTGGTCACAAATTAGATGTCCAACCAGGCTGGCAAACATTCCTGTATACATTTCATCACGAGAGAATCTCGATCTGAGACCTATGGAACATTCCCGCCAGCACTTTACTTCTAATGTTAAATAAATGAAACCACCAGATGCATTGTGTTTCTCGACTGCTTGATGCTTTTGAGAATGAGTCCCAGAGTTATGGACTCGCTTTTGATCACTTTCAGAGACATCTGGCGTTTGTAGGGAGTCCTCATCTGCTTCGTGACACCAAGAGTCGCAGGGGAGCTGACTACATGACAGCTCTTCCCTCGTTCTGTCAGCTGTCTCCAGGAGCGTGATGGAAATTACAGGGAAAGTCATGGCAGAGCACGAAACTGCCTGAGCGCTGTCAGACTCGCCAGCCCTACCCAACTCCATCAAGGCAAAATCAATCTGGTGAATCAGTCAATCAGTGAGCTGTGGATGTTTGGAGGAAGCGAGATCCATGCTTTCGACATCAGGCTCGGTGTTCCACACCAGGCCGACTACACAAATCGAATGCAGATGGTCTAACCTCTGCTTTGTCTCAAGATTCATTGGTTCACTTACATGTGAAAGCTGGCAAAAATCTGAAAAGGCCCACTCGAAATCCAACATGAGATAAAGGCTTTCATACAACAGCGCTGTTGAATTCTCAAACCTGATTGGTCTGCTATATGAACTCAGATATAGTGACCTCTCCATTGGTATGCTAGCTCATATGCTAGATCTTTCTGTAAGGAAATGTTTATTTAACATTTCCAGAAAGAGTGTCAACAGGTCAAGGTAAAGCTGTAGGTTTTCCACTGCAGGAAAGTCTTCAGATTGAATCTGCAGAGATTCAAATAGAAGTCAGAGACAGGAACACATAAAAATGTAACTAAAAACAGACAAAAAGTACAACAACAAAAAAAACCTTGGACTTCACAGGACTTGTGTCTATGCTGAATATAATAAGGTTGTACATTTCTTAATGGATCAGATTTTACATCCAGATATGATTTCTTCCTTTAGTGCAATGCCTATGGATCCGGACTTTTGAGACACCCTGCATGCGAAAGATAAATTAAGATTTCATACGAGGTGTAAAGCCCTGTTTCTGGAGCTCATCCTATCTGAGATCATTCATTCTGTCCACAGTCTTCAAGGGCATCTGAATATTTGTATATTTGACTTTTTTTCTTTTTTTTTTTTTAAATAAGAAGCTCTCCAGGTGCAGAGCTGGCTCTAAAATAAGACTGGAACTTTCCAAGAGCAAGACAAAGGGTTTTTAAGTGGTACCTTTAAAAAAAAAAACTGCATTCCAAACATTGGTGAAGGCCAAAGCATTTGCCTGTAAATCTATCCAATACAGGCAGTAACTGGCGAAAGTGTAAATTCGTTTCCAGAATCTGGAACCAAGGGCTTGACCTCAGGCTAGGGTCAGCCTCTAAATGCCACTGCATCCAAAAACCATTGGACTGAAACCAAAGCCACACATCTCTTGCGCACACACTTATCAGCTAATTACTCACCGAACTCCATGTTTCATGATAGGATCACTTCAGGTCTGTAGTTCAACCCAAATCTTAATTCTCTACAGCTGTTTTTATGAAGTATTGTTTCTGTGACTAACTATGGAAACAATGCATGTTTCACAACTGTTTATCTCCAGACTCTGTTATCTGACATGAGCCTGTTTGAGGAAAGATCAAACCCAAAGAGCGAAGGAAAGAAATGCAACGTAAATCAGTGCAGGACTGTTCAGTTAGTCTGTGTCTTTTCATGGCAAAAATTAAGTGCAAGATTACCAAGTAACCAAAAGCTAAATATAGACAAATTTATCTAATAATTCTCAAATGACCTCCAATTTCTAGAAATAAACTGTTACAGTTAGAGAAATTAAATACATATAGGCTAATCTAATATTTGTTGTATAATACAACAGGAATATAACAAAGCATTCCCATATTGTGCTATTACAATACAATAATAAATGACAAAGTTGATTATTTTCCTACAAAATGCCTGGAAGTATTTTATTCTTCGTATCCCACAGCAACTTGCCAAGGACTAGTTTGTTTTATCTATTAAAGAAATGGCATTCACGTTCATCATTTTTTAATTCATTTATAGCCAGGGTTGGGAGGGTTACTTAAAAAATGTATTCCGGTACAGTTATTAATTACTTGTTACACTAATCTAATTACTTCAAAATTAAAGTAATGTAACTGATTGCGTTACTTTTTGAATTACCTCAATACCAAATATGTGGATGATGACAGCATTTTCTCAGCTGGAAGGGAGAACAATGGTGAAATTTCCACCCAGTGAACACATTTTTTCACCAGAGACCATGATAATGAACTGCTGACTGTAAGATTAGCTCTGATTTCACTCGAGGCCAGAGTGGTGATGTGAGATTCATGAAGTGTTGTGTGCACATGTACACGTAGCATATCATTCTTGTTTAGGGCTGCAACTACTGATTATTTTTTTTATTTGATTATTTTTAGGGTGTTAATTGAATAATCTTTCCTTGATTATTCAGTTCAATTTATTTGTAAAAAATATATTATATACAAAAGATATTTATTGAAAATTATTTTAATCAGCACTACTATAGACTTTTTCTTAACTAGGCTTAATTAAAAAGCAGTTCACTAATTACAACATTAGTATAATTTATCAGATAATCTGTCACAGCAGGAGAATATTATCAGGTGCCCATGTGGACCAAATGAATGTTCAGTATAAGCATTATATATGAATGGTACTTAACAAACACGCATGTAAAAGGTATGTAGCCTATATCGTTTATTGCTCATCACTTTTTGGATCACTTAGCACACTTTTTGCAGCTGTGTGTCTGTATTTCAAGCCATGATTTGTTCAAATTTCAAACAGATTCAAAAACAAAAATTCTAAATAAAATAAATACCAGCTGAATGTTTCTCTCACCAAAACTCTCAGACGCCAAGGTCATTTTGCTTGCTATGTGCGTGTGCGAGGTGAATCATTTTCAGGGTGTGGAATTGACTCCAGAGATTTGCATTTGACTCTTAGTTTTCAATGCCCGAGATTGGTGAATCGACTCTTTTTGGGACCGAAAGCAGGGTCGGAAAAACAGGCTAGCTTACCTTTTCACTTTTTTAAGCTAATTGAATCAAATAGCTTCGCTAGTTGCTGAGTAACCGACCTTAACAAAAGCTGTTCTGGACAATTCAAGCAGGCGCATCATGCTTCTCCTCACATTCCCACAAATGAAGGATAATGACTCACTTTAAAACACAAGTTATGTCATGAGGCCATCAGGATAGTGAACTGTAAAGAGTTTCATACTGTAGAGAAAGTCCTACTGATGTTTGTGCTCCTCCATTTCACTCAAATGTTTTTTATGAAATGATGCGCAGTGTTCCATAACACAGTCAAACTAATTATTAAATTATTGGCAATTATTTTTATTACCGATTCTTTTGATTGGTTGTTGCAGCCCTTATGCATTAATAAAGGTATCGGTAATCGGAGTATGAATTTTTTCTGTAACTGTAACGGAATACAGTTACCATTTTTTGTATCCTAATTAAGTAACGCAGTTCCATGTCTTCCGCTACTCCCCAAGCCTGTTTATAGCCATGCGTAATGTTGTGGAATATCCATTAAAGAGGTTTGCTTCTGTTATCACTTATTTTATAGTAGCTATAAACAGTCTTTCCCTCAAAAAAAGCTTTCTTTTTTTTTTAAAGTTTGCAAACTGCTTTGTCCTAAAGGTTTTCCCACTGAAAATGTTAAGTTACAGTTTTATCCCACAGCTCTGACATTGGAGACTTCCTCCGTAAATATTATGCAAGCAATGTTCATCTGGAATATGACACCCTAACTACGGTACTAAGTGAGCCATTTTCATGAATGCTGACAAAACAAGTACCAATATCTGACCCAGTGTCAGTCACAACAAATCGAATCTGGAAAACAGAAAACAGGAAGTGTATCTACTTGCAGTCATGAGCTCCCTAAATAGCCACAACTTAACAAGTCATCCAAGTGCAGCTCTAAGGGCATGGACACAGAGATGGAGATTTATTCCATTTACTTGGCATACTGCGGTCTATCCGTTCTATCCATGCTGAACAGGAAGTGGGCTGAATAAGAGTTACCCATGACACACCTCCTCAACTTCGTCGCCCTTCCATGGACTGGGCCACTGGGAGCGTAAAAATATACAGTAAGCACTGCTGGGTCCACAAAGCAGGCTGGGAAAAGGGACTCTAAGCTGGGTACGGGCTCTAAGTAGAGATTAGGCAAAGCCTCTATTAGCTGGGGATTCCAGGTTCAGTGTGTTTATTTTAAGGTCTCACATCGCTGCGAACAGGATCCTCACCCTGAGGTTCACAAGAATAGCTGCACGGCTAGGCTAAGGCTAGGAGAACAAGTCAAACCATGAATATGCATGAAGAGAATCTCCAGTCTTCAAGTACTAGTGCATATTCATTAACCCTTGAGTGTTTGAGAGCTTTAGAAAGCAGACAGTTCTGCATGAACAGAAGTGGCTTTGTCTTGCCAGCATATACAGTTTATATACAATACACCGATCCAGTTCTGGCAATGTGCTGAGAGAACCAGCCTGAATTCTGGATATTTAAAAGGCAAATAGGCACCTGGATTTAACTGTGGTCTGTTATTAGTCCAAACACCTGTGGTTGGGTGACAGTGGCCTCTTTCAGCAGCACTCTATCCTTAGCCGACGCACTCCAATGAGTTCAGCTGTCGGCCAAGTTTTCAAGCTTTTTTCAACCATGGAAGCATGCATGATTTTTAAACCAAAAGGCAAACTGAACAGTGACATGCCATACCACAACACTGAGTATTTATGAAATAACTCCATCTGTTAAGACAGATCCATAAACAGTTTTGACTGACCACACAAAAAGAGATTAAATCCACCCCACCAGCATGAGCATGAACGTAGAGGCCAGAACGGTGAGGCACTCTGAAATGAAAAGAACAGCACCACGCTTAAGGGCGTCTCAGGATGTGTGTGAAATACAAAGTGCTTGATTTCACCTGTCAATTAAAGCACGCTCTGTTCAAGCCCACTCGCAGTTCAGAATATTTGATTAGCCACAAAGAGCAGACATATGTGAAAACAAAAAATAAAGCTTTCCAGAAACCTAAAATTATCTGCAGAATTGAGGTCCATCACAATTCTATGGACCTTTAGAGACATCTGATAATAAAAAGTCAAGAATGCTAGATTTGGAGTGGCTTGGGTAGCACCAATAATAAATTCCTCTCTTCTTTCTTTCCTGCAAGTATCCACCGTTCCAAACTCCTGGCTCCTTCAGCTGACTTTCCAAATCTGCAGTGAAATTTGCCTCTCAGCTCTCCTTTTCTTACCTCTCTCTACTCGTTCAGTAATTGAAAGGCTCAGCCGCTCATTCTCAAAGCACCACCGCAAGGCCAAGGGTGAAAGCCAGGAGAGCACAGAGAACGGGTCTCCTGGGAACCAGCCGGACTTATCCAACACAGGCTGCCAGAATTAATGAGGTCAGAGTGTCCAAGTGAATCATAGAGCCGGTATCCACCACATGGGACCAGACCAGGCAGAAAGGCTTACCATTCACACAAGATGTACAGATATGGATATTTTGGAAAAAATTGTTTTTACCCAGCCAGTTTTTTATTTGAACACTTCCTGTCCAGACTAACAGTGATTTGACCAAGCTCACAAAAGGATGCCTGCTTGGGTTTCCTCCAGGTGCTCCGGTTTCCACCCACAGCCCAAAGACATGCAGATTACTTTAACTGCCTACTGACTACACCATAGATATGAATGTGAGTGTGAATGGGCTCCGCGATAGACAAGCGACCTCTTGCCAGAAGTCAGGTGGGATTGGTTCCAGCTTCCCCACGACCCTGATGGATAAGCGGTACAGATAATGAATGGAAAATATTTATTTTTTTAAGCATTAATGGAACATCCACAAAGTAAACAGTAATAGCAGTCCATCTAAACTCTGTTGTGACTTTAGCCATGCACGCTAGTTCATAGCTAAACAAAAGAACACGCTGTTGCGTTGATGCCTGGTCAGGTCAGGTGGTCTAGACGGGTTCTGGAATATAGCTACGTACATCCTTTGTTTGCAATAATAAATGGTTATCGTCTTTAGGAACCAATAAGAAGAACTGAAATTCCATTTTTACGGGTACGCAGTATTTTGCATTCGGTTCTAACTTGGTACAACAGTTTCAGTTCCCAACCCTAATCACGGGGTACCATACACATATGCATTCACACCCAGGGGTAATTTAGTAAAGTCAATCCACTTACAGACATGTTCTTAAGAGGTGGGAGGAAACTGATAGACCTGGAGGTGACATGCGGAGAACATGCAAAACTCCAGGCAGACAGTCACCAGAGCTCAGGATCAAACTAGGGACCCAAAAACATCACAACTGCTCTATTGCAGACATCCACACAAGATATTCTGGTGGTTTGTTTGAAATTCAGCTTCTCTCTTTCTGCAAGCAGCACAGATTTCTGACTCGATAGAGAGAAGGCTCAGATAGTCTAGTTCCCTATATTTGCTCTGAGGATTTCGAGTTGAGAACCATTCGCAACCAGACCCAAATCAAAATCTAGGTTATGAATTCTGCCAAGGTCTACATGCACAGAACTGCGCTATGAATAGACCAAACCGATGGAGGTTTACTCATCATCATCATCATCATGATGGACCTAGACGCAGGGGTGAAGATGAAGGAACAGGTGATGCTGTAAAATATGTTTCAAAGCAAACAAAACAAATTAAACCAGAAGCAACTCAAAAAAAAAATAATAATGTCCCAGTGATAAGAACATTGCAAACCGTCGAGCATCTCAGAGTTGTTGAGGAAAGAATATGTAAATAGATAATTTCGTGGTCTAGCAAGCCAGAAGGTTAAGCTGAGAATTTCCCATTTTCATTGTAACTTTGGCTTGAGGCAAATTAACTTACTTTTAACGATACGTTCAGTGGTCGACTGTTTTTCTTTCGGTTCTTTGGTCGACATCTTCGCTTTGATTGCTTGTATTTGTTTTATTTATTTATTTATTTTGTTTGGTTTGGGGTAGTTTCTTGAGATTTAGGTAATTATGCTCATTTGTTTTCCCACGAAGTGAACTGCTCCGTTACCCAGCTGCTTCGAGTGTCCAAACAAAAAACCCGTCTTGATAGAAATGGTTATTTAGTCAGCAAAGCGACCAAGTCCAGAATACATCCGACAGGAGCATGGTAATTAGTCGCCAGAGTAATTAGCAATCTAATTGCTATAGTAACCAGTTGTTTTTTCGCGGGAAAACTGCTGTCACTGGAAGCCGGGTCTTCTCCCCAGATGTCATTAATGCACTCTGCAAGACAGCAGCGTTATTGTATGTTAAACTCCAGCTTCAGCTCTCTGTGGACAGTAAGCAACAAGATGTACGCGGTCTTGAACGTTAATCCAAATTTTCCACTTTTTTCCCGAGTCAGAATGTCAAACTCGCGCAGAAACTCCGCTTTCTGTCGCTTTCTTTCTCCTCAGCGCCAGTTTATTGTTTCTCACACGCTGAGGGTCAGTAAACAGCGGGTCCACATATACCCTCCCACTCGGCGCTGACCGTCTGCTTATAGCTCCGGCTCGTCCCTCCCAGCTCCCCTCAGATTAAAAAACGTCTTATCTCCTAGATTTCCTACAACATGGCGGAGTCGGGGCTCCCGACGTCATGACGTCACAGTAACGCGTCAACGCTAGCTGAGCGCTAACACAGACACCGCGCTCCAAATGGCTTCTTACTCACTACACAAGTGCACTACTTAGAGCGTAACACAGCATCCTCCTACACCACACCTAGTGCACTTTATTTGCAACATAGGAATCGTTTGTTTTGCTTAGTTTTTTTTTACTTTACCTCAGCCTTGAGGTGATTCACTAGCATGAGGAATTCTCCGTTTAAAAAGTGTTTTATTATCCCACATTTTAGATAAAATTGCTTTCATAAGTTAGTATCTAAAAAGTGTGTTTATAAAAGCGTGCAATATCATTTTCTGAAATTTCATATATAGTTAACTGGTAATAAGCTAGCACTAATAATTTCTATTTAAGCCGTGTGTATTTCTACATTAATATCTTAATAATTGCCTAAATAGTCCAACATTAAATTCAGTTCAGGATCACGTCAAAATATTTATTTTATATATTTCATCGTTTTAACTGAAAGAAAGAGCCGTTTGGGATTTTTTTCACCTCAGCCACAGACAGTACTGAGGTCAGTAACTAGCAGAAACGATTCTCTGTTTTCTGATTCATGTTTTCTTATTATTTTATTAGTCAGCATTTTGTAAGGACAAAAGTGGAATATTTACTTAAAAAGCATCTTTTATTTTTAATTGTTGCCCTGTGTTTTCCTGAAATCTCCATACATGTTAGTTAGCTTATACAGTATATATAGTGCCTATTATAGTACATACATATAGTAGTATAGTAAGTATAACAGCTTAAAGGTTCATCTCACCCTTCCCAGAAGCCTCTGTGCTAACTAGCGAATCGCCATCGAAAAACAATCCTGCTTGTTACACGGCTGCTTACTAAAGATATCAATAATGACACAAAATATTGATTACAAATGATTATTGATTATTGCTTCCGTTAATGGTCCATAGCAACAATCTGATGTACATAGCAACGTTCTGTTATAGAGAACCGACAGACCGTAGAATACCATAACTGAGAATCAGGAGTCCAGCAAAGTCGTGTAATAAAGGTAGATAAACTTTAATCTTACCACTCGCTGAGGCTGATAATCTTCCACAGATTACGACCGCAGGCATATTGTTCATGATAACTGGTCTAGGCTGATACCCGACTCCTCATAATCTTCTTATTAGTGAAATTTCGTGACAAGTTTGAGAATCACAATTTTGAACAATGGAGGATCGTACTTACTTTACATAAATAAAGGTGTAATAAACAATATGCTATTTTTTATAACTTTAGACATGTGAAATGTGCTAGAGTTTTACCAAGCATGTAGTTGTATATATATCTATCTATGCACACAACAGAATAAATGTTATTTGTGTCCACAAGGAGGCGCCACGTTCACCCTGCTAAAAGAATTCAGCGTGGTCTGACCAGCTACGAGTTGCCCAAGAGCGGGCTGAGCTGACCAGCTAGTAAATCCTGGCAGAAAGAAAGTAAACAATGACTGAATTACTGCTATGTGGTTGATAAATTGTCTACTATGACAACAATTACAAACATTATAAAAAGATTACCTACCAGTTTGACCAGCTCAGCCTGTTTTAGCAGGTGGTCAGGCAAAGCTGGTTATTTTTAGCAGGACATTGTTTTGAGTGATTGTGATAAAATTGATATGTTTAATAATCAAAGCGAAAAATATTTCCAGATGACAAGCGTTACAAACAGAGCAACAGGATGTCCAATAGCATAATCTTTATTATCCTTAAAATAGACATGGGTCATTCTGACAACTTACCCATTTCCCAAATGAACAATAAAACAACCTAATACGATAAAATGATCAGTATATTTTACATTAGGAGTGTACAGATGACTGGTCAAACAGCCATGTTAGATCTACATGGAGACATCGACCAAAAATAACCATGTACATAAATACACAAACTCACATGCTGGGGAAATGCAGGCTCTTTCAGGATTGTGAACAAACCTCTGCTAGGCGACGACGTCAGCGTTTCATCGCAATCAAGACCACTAATCAATCGTTTCCGAGCAGGAATCGTACCTTAAATAAGATTGTGAGAAGGGCGGATATAAAAACTTGAGCCAGGTTGCTCTGGAGGAACAGAATGGCACATGATCACAAATGAAAGCGGAGCTGCTCTCGCCTGTCTACGTAAGTAGCAGTGTGCCGTTTAACGTTCAAGCCCGCTAGGCACGTTAATTCCTGCATTTGTGTCTAGTTGATCTGGAGTCTGGTCTGTAGAACCACAGCTGTTAGAACGTAAAGACGGCCTTTGCTCTGGATTCCCTTGAGGACATCTCAGCATAGATTTGCAGATACCTGCACATTTTAGGGTTTTTTTGCTCTCAACACACCTGATTGAACTCATGAGCTGATTAACAGCCCATCCTAAGTTGAAGTGAGTGTGTTAAGAGCAGGGAAAACAGTCGGGTGAATGTAGACCAAAACCATCGAGTATGATAATCTCAGCATATAAGGACACTTGTAATTATACACATGACGGCATACAGGAGCTACAGTGACACTCAGAGCTGGTAATTCAGAGATGTTGTACTGTGGATTACAGGTTTGAATAGAGCACAGTGGGGTCCTATACAAGTTATACAGTTTCACAGTAGAGGTGTACATTGGGAAATTTGCACCCGTTGTTTATTTAATGAGGTGGTAAGAAATGAAGCTCACAGGACAAAGGAAGGCCACGTTCATTAACATACGACCATATTAGACCTG
>JAQQZX010000014.1:1447241-1487498 GCA_030068355.1 Notoglanidium maculatum | reverse complement strand
TTAATGAGGTGGTAAGAAATGAAGCTCACAGGACAAAGGAAGGCCACGTTCATTAACATACGACCATATTAGACCTGTGCCAATGTTCACACACTGTTCTGCTAATCCTCTTGAGATGTCAAGAAATTGGTTAAGAAATACATCAACAGTATTTTGAGAAAGCCGAGTAAACATCTGAAACCAGTGGAAGTTTTTAAGCAGACATTTCCAAGCGTCTTGTGTGTGTTATCCTTATTAGCGGTCATGACAACAAAAACATCAAAATATACATTTTACAATGTCTTGCAAATCAATCCTAGTATGGCTGTGAATGAAAGCTGCAAGCTTTATATTTACTATTTGTTATGTTTAATAATATTTTTTTTCCTAAATTTTATTCATATTCAAATTAAATTAAAGCAAGCACTTGCACACCGGCTTTATTACCAGAAAGCAAAAGCTTGCACGTTAAAATGTATTCTACAAATAATTAACAGGTAAATAATAGCAAGTCAAAGTGTTAGTTTTTCAGTGTTAGTACACAATAACAGAGTGCAAGAAACTGACATCCCTCACAGTGACGGTGAGTGATTCATCCCAGTATGCACCCATGCACCATAATTCACCAAATTTGCACCTGTTCAAGGTCTGTCTTCCATCATTATGGATCTGCTCAGTTCTGTCCTTTCTCATTCACCTTAGGACAGCTGATGAATGTAGATGGTTTGGTCAAAAATACTTGCCACTTGTTGGTGTCCATTCAACCATGCAAACTTGTTTGGCCAAAGTATCCCTTGAAGCCGAGCCTTGCGCTGAATGACGCCATCATTCAGGATCTGCCAACAGAGGGCTAGGTCTCAGACATTCAGTCTGTGAGTAAGATCACCACCACCATGGCAAACAAGCGTTCAGACCAATGCATTCCACTGACAACTTAATAATCATAATCATTACTTATAATAACGTCCTCATGCTTTCAACTTCAGTCAAGCACCAGGACTAAAACTGAATCTGCCAAGTTGAACACAACACATTGGTGCATATAACCTGGGATGTAAAAGGAACAAATGGTTTTACTCATCATTCACGATACACAGTCCGGTCTCTGTTTGCATAGGCTTTATCGTCATCACCATTATCAGTGATGAATCAATTCTTTCCAGATATGAAATGTTTGAAGATACAAAAGGTGAGAGGTGACGTAAAATTGCCAAGATACACTAACGGAAATGCAAAGCTAGGCCATATCAGCTTGGCTCTTAGACCATCTGATATTCAGTGGGCTCCTAACACCCTGGAGTTGACAACGACAGAAAACGAACTTGCACCTAACACAACCAAGGGAAACACAAAGTCAGGAGTAAGATGCAAGGTGGCCAGACATCTTGTACTAGATCCCAATGCCAGAAAAACAAAAGTCTAAAGTGCGAATTAAAACAAAAAGGTACCATTGCTGACACTACTTTTTAACCTGTAGAAAGGTCTACACAGCTCCCAATTAAACAGACATCCAGCATGTCCATCCATAACGTTCTCAGGCAGGATGACCTTCAGAAAGGTACAGCTGGACATCCAGTGCATAGATATTCATCCACTTAGGAAGGAACAGAGTCGGAAGGTCACTGTAAAATAAAGCCCGGTTGAGGAGACATTGAAGGGGCAGATCTCTGTGGCACTGGTGGGGGGTACTGTGGCATGCAGAGAGAAGGGTACCCAGGCTGGGGTTGACTCACTCGGGGTGGGATTGGTGGGTAAGGGGCAGCAGGGTAAGCTAGCACTGGAGCCGGCCGATACTGAGCACTATGATTTATGATGGGGGGAAGCGGAGGGGCTCGTCTCGGCAGTGGGACTGGGTTATTGTCAGGCTCTCTCTGGAGAGGAGCAGGTGTGGAGACAGGGTCAGTGTGACGAGGGACCTGAACAACTGCTGGAGATTTCAGCACTAGTTCCTGCAGCTTTTCGATCTTCACCCTCCGCAGGTGAGCCAGTTTGCGCTTGCTCTGGTACTCATCAATAAAGCCATCTAGGGGTACAGCGCCATCAAGGAAAGAGTCAGCCATGTTCTAATTAGGGAGGAAAGGGATTAGGTAAATGTCAATATGTTACAATTCAGCACTCACAATTTTGTCATTATGGACAATTCAAAATTGCCCCTTTGCTAGACAGCATTTTTGGGCAGTATTTCCACACTCTAAGAGCTGGCACAACTGGAGGGCAGTTTAAAGAGAGCTGCCATCTATGATAACTTATTTTGACAAATTTGCAGCATGTATCCTTCTTAGAGGATCATAACATTTAACCTTCCAGACAAATGCCTGGAAAAACAACAGAAAGAAGTATGTCAAGGAATGCAATAACAACTCTAAATATCTAAGTGAGTATTTTTAGTTAAAGTAATTCTCCTTAGCAAACATACATGTACTTCACAAATTAGCTAATTAACAATTTCTAAGCTCACTTTTCCACAAGCGAGCTAAATCTTTCTTAACAAATCTTATAAGAAGAAAACAACATGATAAGAATGTATCATGAATTTTATAACATTATTATATCGGTGGCCATCACAACAAGAACAAGCTTTGCATGCAGTTACAGAAATGTATTTCGTAGGACAGATTCTTTGTTCTGTGTTTAACAGCATGACAGGTTATTGTTGGTAGTAATATGCTATCTAGGCCATTAAAGCTGCACTATGTAGGATTTTGAGGAATTTATTAACAGAAATGTAATATAGTAGTGGCAGGAACATTGCTAAATAAATGGCTTTTCCCAGATGGAAATCACTGATGAGGTACTGATGTTTTCAGAGTGACGCCAAAGTTGCCCGTTTTGTGCTGGACAGGTAATTGGATTTAAATTATGTCAAAACATCACTGCATGATACTGTTCTTATAGTATTTATATAATCATTCATTAGCGGTGCTGACGTTTCTCAAGTAATGACTCGCGTTATACTGCGATAACACACCAAACTACAGACTGCAATAACACTGCTACAGGCAAAGCACAGAGCTGCTGTGTAAATACCACTCTCTGTTCCGTTGGTGGTGTTAATGTCGCGCAGACCGATATAATAAAATACTTTTATAAACAAGAAACTCTGTTGCTTCTTGTCGCTCATTTAAAGGGTTTTCACTCTATTCTATTTGAGCAGCAGAAGCAGCAGCAGCTTGGTTAGCTCCGCTTCTGTGCCTGGCTCTGAGCAATCCCTTTCTTTCTCTTTCTCTCCCTGTCTGTCCTGTAACATTACTGGTTGGTCTATCAGATATATGCCACTTCAAACGGGGAGAGAGAGGAGGGGGGGGGACTTCTGCTAAAGTTAGAATTAAAACACTACCACAACGCAGAACAAGTAACAATAATATTCACTAGCAATAAAGCTTTAACACAATGCGAAACACCTATCGCTATCATACACGGAAGTTATAACCTACAGTTTTACAGCCTAAATAACTAAATAAAATATCTATTTAAAGTAACCTTATCAGTGTACTGGCTACTCGATGTGGTGATAGATGATGACATCATTTTGTTAGCACACGGATCGTACGCTGCGGGCACCTGATGGCCACCGCACCTTCTAATACACAACTGGAAAGGGAGGGTCGAGGGAGGGGGCATTCAGTTGGCTGCAAATCTGCAACCTCACCGCTGGAAAGTAGAAATCCTACATAGTGCAGCTTTAATCCCCTGAAGAACTGGCAGTCAAGGACTGTCAGATGATCCCATGACAGTTATACATCCAACTCTTGTATCATGAGAATTAGGACTGGTACTGAACACCCGCATGGCTCATGTTGTGTATGGTAGGTGTAAGTGGTTACCTCAGTTTCTTCCTCAATTTTGGCTCCTTCTGCCTGCAACAGTGCAAGCAATGTGTCCAAGGATGTGTCGCCAGACCCGTGGTCTGTGAGCAGAAAAAAAGGAAGCCCAAATGACATTTCCCATCATCAACAACAACAGTATACAAAAGAGCTGTTATGGAGCATAATGGCATGTTCAGGATCCTATGAATGGTCAGTCAAATCTAGTCTGTCTGGATTTCAAGACCAGGATGAAGCTTATAAGCTGATTCAGCATGCACTATGAGGTTTTTGCTGTTCCCACGTTGCCTACTTAAGCCTGAGGCACAGTAATGGACCAGCAACAAAGTGCTGCTCTGGTTTCTGTGTGAACAGAAAACCTCAAGTCAGTGATACGACACAGCTGAGTTTCTGATCCATGTCTGCAGAGCCTTTAATGGAATAAAAGATCCAAGGGCTAAAAAAAAAAAGCAGCCCTTATATATTAATAATAGCCCTTAAGATAATTGGCGACCTTTTTCAGGTCTCAATTAGAAGTATGAAAGCCTGGGATTCTTCTTCAGTTAAGACAGAAAGTGGTATAATTATGTTCAAAAAGCATAAGACAATGAATATCTTTGTCTATTAGTGGACAACAGAGATAGTGTTGCGTCATACATAATCATTGTGGGCAAGATCTGGTACCACATTCTCCTACAGAAATGTTTAACATGAAATGCTGAAATGGACTAGCTGAAAAACTGGTAAAAACATCTGCACACAGCAGAAGAAAAAACAGAGGGTAGGATGGACCAAGATACTCCTCCTCTAGGCAAGCAGAAGAACTCCTCGGATATCCAGCAAGGGATTTCCCACTCTGCTGCCTGAGTTAGTGGCTATAATGCTGAATGATCATGACCTACTTTTTTAATGGGTTGATAAACTGAAGGGGGGGGGACAAAGAAAGCAATTCTGCGAAGTTGATCGATTTTCCCCTCTTTGGACAGAGAAGTTAATTTAATAACCACTTCTACTTGGGAAACTTGCTTTTTCTACCTAAGGATCTGTTAACAATGTGGTCTCTGAGGGCAGGATTAAAGTCAAACTACAACCACTCTTACTGGCTGAAATCAGAACTAACAGATCGGTCACTACAGCTGAAGTTCAATCGACAACCGTTCCCAACCTTCCACTTACCCTCCCTAAAAGAGCCCTTGAAGCCGACTGAATGGTGTGAAGTGACCGAATGACAAACAGTTTCTTGGAAAACCAGATTTTAAAGGAGATGACTATTTGCCTGTATCCAAACCAGTATCGGTTTCTGTTCTGTGTTTGAAAGCATGTAAAGTCTCTGCCGAAAAATAGATCATCCACCCAGCTCTTGTCTGTAGAGCTCGCATAATGAGGGCCTACTTTCACTTACAACAGCAGGCTAAATCTTCCATAAAGACCCCTGCGGGCGTTGAGTAGAATGGGCAAGTCAATGTACACAAAAGGATACCGACTCACCATTTACTCATAGAGGAGAACTGATGCCACGCAAATCAAGATTCTTCTAATGCAGAAACCATCTTATTCATAAAACAGTTAAAAACAAGGACCATGTTTAAATGTAATCAGCTCATTTGCAGAGTAACGCAAAACATGACTATTGGATTTCAGTCTTACTCTCTGGAGACGCAGGTTACTGGTGTAAATGCACATGATTGACATATGGAACCAAACACCACAATCTACTTCCTCTTCAACTTGTGCTCATGGTATTCACCGAGTAGCCATTTTATTACACACACACACACACACACACACACACACCTACAGTCAAACTCTAGTGGAAGCTTAATAAAAATGAATCCATTTCATAGATTATTTGTTTATTTTTTACACATGGACTCGGACTCTAAGTGGTGCAACCACAATACAGTGAATTAGCCATTACCAACAATAACATACTCGAACAAGCACGTTAATATAAAGCTTATATGCAATTGCGCTATTGTCAGAGATGCCGTTACAGAAAATTTAATCAATCCAACACCTGATCAACTAGAACCTAGCACTGTGCTATAAATAAAAGTGTTCAGTCATTTGATTCTGCCTGCAAAAATAAAGTACACCAAGAAGAGCTGCATTATAATATGCTGGAACTCTATACACTTTAAATGACTATGTTAAACTATACAGCAGATTCCCGCCTAAAATGGAGTTATTAATCCAGGACAAAAACGTTTGACGTCCCAAAAGCTATCCATTACCCAAGCCAAAAGAGTAGACAGAGAAACGTAAAAACGTGATCTGTGCTCAAGGTGCAAACAAAATCCGTCTCGTGTCTGGATCGGCGATCAGAGGCCAGACTAAAAAAAGGAGGACAGTGTTCCAGCGAGCTGTTTGGCGTGAGCCGCCTAGCAACGGCTGCGTCATGCGGGTAATCAGTGACAGCTTTTCTTTTTTCTTCTTCATTCATAACACACACACACACACACAGTATACCAGGGTGTGGTGTGGAGCTGAATACGACTCCCTGAACTGTAAACTCTAGAGAATCCTGGATCCTGAGTCAGCTATCAAATGCCTCCTAATGTCCCGTGATGTGGAACACACAAAGGCAGAAAGACGAGAGGTTTTGTGGATTAGTGCTCTCTGAAGCCGGAAGAACTGGTCGGACTCGCTGACATTTTATCACTGAAACGGATGAGTTGAGCTGAAAAGAAATCACACTTAAGAAATTGCAACATACGTAAACATTTACATCATTTCTGCAAATAGATCTCATCCTGATTGAGGAGGAAGCACGTGTTAGCCTTCACCCTACCCAGCTGGTAGCAGTCGTATGAGAAGGAGGACTGGTGGGTGGGAATTGGCCAGGACCTCACAGATCAGTTAAAAATCCTTTATATAATAACTTTTGGCAGAACCCTTTTTAAAAAATAATCACTCAAGCCTTATTTGCGGTGCTAGTTTCTCACGATGGTGTCTCTGGCATCCAGTTGGCATGAGCGAGTTTCAGGCAAACCTAAATATTTGCGCCTCCCACATAGCAATATGATTATGTCATTGTATCATGATTTATTTACAGAAAACTATAAACCCTTTTGGCGTATGGAAATATACAGTAAGGCTTTATAATCAGCTGTAGCTGAATGGTCGATTAGAACCGAGCGCATCATTTTACGGAGAAACCAATCGTCAGACTCCTCTGCCCGGAAGGCTTTCCTCTGACGCGGAAAACCTAGTGACATTTTATTACTTCGGGGACTGGAGACTCGCATAGGAAAGTCATCACCATATAAAAGCTTTTTTTTCTTCCTTGGTTAAATAACACAAGTTGTCTCATTGTCATTTATCATTGGTGCTTAGATTATGCAAAGCGTAAAAAGTCCCTGCGAAGGAGCTGTTGCCGAGACGATAACGCATTAGAATGGGCGCATCTGAAGCACCGCCACTGTCCGATATACTTATGGTGGTGTTAGCAAGCTGAGAAGCTGAGAATTTCATAAGGACACCTGCTTTATGCCAGTGCAACTTCCTAATTAAGAAAATTTCATCGTCACTGTAGACTCTTTTTTTTTAATCAATGTTAGCATTGTGTATTCAGAATTTGGCATATAACCTGTAACAAGCCTTTGATGATGGGCTTCATTCATTGGTTTATTCAGAGTTTCAGACTTTGAAAAGAGACGGCATGAGAACCAGATGGAAAAACACAGCTGAATGGCATGAGTAAGCAATGGAGAGATAAACATTAACACAGCGGATGAGTGAACTAACAAGGGCACCATGCAGGTGAGAGGAGGAAACGCATACAAAAATTTGTTTTTGGTAACATCACCTAGCGTGGACTTGCGAAATTGGAATGCCTCGAATTGATCCTGCAGGCAGCGGTAGCGCTTTGTGAGCTCGTTCTTCTGATGGTCCAACCTGGGCTGCAGAATGAGGTTCTGCTCAGCCAGGCTCCGGTTGCTGGCCAGGATCATTTCCTTATTCTGCTGCAACTTCTGCACCTAAACACACAAACACAATTTTACAATTCAGTCAAATCCAAATAAACTTCGGCTTGCACACACAATAAGCGTCACCTTTAATGGACGTAAAACATTACGTACGTAATGTCTTCCTTGATTTCTTCGTGCGCGTCTTTTTTGAAATATTTTGCAGAACTCCGATATGCATTATATTAATTTCGATCTCACTTGATCGACGACCTGCAGCTGTTTACAAAGAGGATGCACTGTTTGGATGCCAAACTCTGTACAGCAGAATCATCATGAGCCATATTGTTTAGCCATAAGCAAATACTGCTTGCTTAACTTTGCATAAAGACACGAAGCAGATGAGGTTGAAATGTGAAGTGAAACTGAAGGGAAACGGCAGGAACATCATCTCTGCCAAATCACATCTTAAGCCATGAAATTGTTATATAAAATGTTATGGAGACACCATAAGGGCATGACTGTAGACATATATGGAATACTGGAGACACAAAAAACATAAAAAAAAAAAAAAACTTTTATTAATCCGATCATTCTATAATAGAATTAAACTTTCCACATTTTTTAATCAAAATATTTTAAATATTACGGTGCAGTGGTCAGAGCTGCTGGGCTTGAACCTGGTGGCCGACTGGAGCTTTCTGTGTGGAGTTTGCATGTTCTCCTTGTGCCCATGTGGGTTTCCTCCAGGCCCTTCTGTTTCCTCCCACAGCCCAAAATCATGCAAATTAGGTCAACTCTAAATTGCCCAAAGGTGTGAATGAGAGTGTGAATGGCTTGACATCTCCAGAGTGTCTTGCCAGAAGACAGCTGGAATTGCCTAATTAATTAGTTAATCTTGCTTTTTCTCAAGAATTTGACAGGAAACTTTTTTTTTGTCTTTCAAATTACTAGGCATTAAATTTGATATATAAAATTTTGATGAATCATGATTCCTGGACCATCTACAAATGGTCTTACGTGCAGATCGCAGTAACACAGGATTAAATCCATAAAAGCATGCATATTTGTGGCTACCCTGTGCGATAGATATTAACTGGTGCATGAAACCCAAGTCATCAAAACAACAAGTTCATAATTGACTTTGTCAGTCTGGTTTTTAAGCACTAAATATCGGGCATGTCATGCAAGTGAAATGAGCAGAACAGAGAACCGAAACTTCACCGTGCTTTTCATAAGAGCAGTAAGCGTACCACAAACCTCCAGCCTCTCCCATTCAAACCACAAGACTGGAACCAGTAGTATATTAAAACATTTGTTCATCACATAAAATGAATACACACAGTATAAGATCTAGTAATGGATTTTGTAAGGGAATTCCAAGTGTGATTAATTTTAGTCACAAAACAAAACTTGGGCACTGAGATTCTGTCTGGCACGTCAACAATTCAACAATAGTTCTTTGGATGGCAGCTGGATCTAGGTTTTTAAAAGGGGTTATACTGGGGGACCATACTGGAGAGTTATACTGGGGGGTAATACTGGGGGTCCATACTGGAGGGTTATACTGGAGGGTTATACTGGGGGACCATACTGGAGGGTTATACTGGGGGACCATACTGGAGGGTTATACTGGGGGACCCTACTGCGGGGACCCTACTGCGGGGACCCTACTGGATGGTTATACTGGATGGTTATACTGGGGGTAGTGGTGGCTTAGTGTTCAAGGTACAGGGTTATCATTTGGAAGGTTGTGAGTTCAAATTCCAGTACTGCCACGTTGCCACTGCTGGATCCTTGAGCAAGACCATTATCCTTCATTTTTTCAGTTGTATCCAGTCTCAATTGTAAGTCACTCTGGATAAAAGAGGCAGCCAAACAAACAATAAGTAAATGCAAATGTATATAAGGAAAAGCCTGTTTTAGGGTTCCTCGTAGATCATTTAAGGTAACCCCATCAAGAACGAACACGTCAGATTTGAGCTAAGCATTCTTCCTGAGAAGGACAGATACCCAACGGCAAGGCTAGGCACCAGTAGCTCGGGTTCTTTTTACAGCAGAAGTTCCAAAAACTCCTCTAAACTAATCGAACACGCATCAGCCGACTAATCATGACCTTCAGTGCCGAGTTACGACATCCAGTTGCTGAAACTGAACCCCACATGGTGGCAGATATCCAGGAATGAGGATGGACAGCTTCGATTTAGACATCCCAGTGCAAAACAACTACATCATTGTCTGTGCTGCACCAACACACCTGAGCCAACTCATCAGTGGCCTGATAATTAACTAATAGGTCGGGTCAGGTGTGGTAGAGGAAGGGAGGTACTGAACTCCGCCAGGCGTATGTGGAAAAATTCATTTATTCTGGAACAGCTCAGACTGAACCACTTCATGATTAAGCTTTTTACTAACTAGGGTTGGGCATGGTTGACATTTTCTGGTTCTCCATTTTGATTCCATAAAAAAAAAGGCACCATGGCTAGGTGCTTGATTTTACACACCTGTGGCAATGCGTCTGATTGAAGCACCTGAATTCAGTAATCAAGAGGTGTGTCCCAATACTTTTGTCCATGCAGTGTATTAAAATCCATAGCTATACTTACACCCTAAAGCTCATTTCCACAGCCAGGACCAGTTTGGGCTTCAGTTTTGAAAAACGCTGCAGACTTTGTGATTACATTTTACACCTTCTTTATGAAACTAAGTAGTATTTACATTTGTAGAAATAATGAAATACTGAATTATTTATCAAACTCTCCCAGACCACATAGATAACAAGAAATCAGCTGAGAAGTTCATGATATAGCCAGCAAGATAAATTCAAGTCGTTTCCCTGCCTCTCTGTCCCCCTTCCCAAAACTCCCCCTCCCAATTTCTTACATCAACACAGTCGTCACCGTCATCCCAACATGGTGGACTGTCAACACTGGTGCGCATAATTACCGTCTCATCCAGTGAGAACAGACTCGGACTCTTCCGTAGCGCCCAGGGACACTGTAACTCTTCAGCAGGTCAATCATTCGTGATATAAAACTTAAGAAAAATGTCAAAGCGGCACACCCCGTTTTCTTCTTCAAAACAAAAATATGACGTATCCATAAACACGGTATCATTTCATGAATCTTTTATTATAGTGGTTTTATTTTACGGCCACGCACCTCCTTGCAGAAATGGAGTGTTTATGAACCGATAAGAAGAACCAAAATTTGAAGGAAAAAAAAAACCCGGTACTTTCTTTCTTATCGTTTCTAATTTGGAACTTTCTTTCAGTCCACAACCGTATTACAAACTTATCCTAATTAAAGGGGGTTATTAAATTAGGAGGGACTATCACCTTTCAGTAAATATCAGCTGTAATAAGTGTAAAAAACAATGTTTACTCTTCAACATGCTGCTAAAACAGACAGACTTCAATAATCATGAGACTTAAGACTCTCAGATATTCTCATAAATACGCATCATGATATCCTTCAAAATGGCAGTGAGCGGTTGCGCAACAAGATCTGCTGCAGATTTGTTTAACGGTCACTGTACAGTATAAACACACACACGCACGCACACACACACACGCACGTGAAAGAGGATCTGCCGACAGGTAAAGTTCCACGCATACTTCCCGTACCTTCCCATAAGCAGACAGGCTTCAGCTTATCTGGTCATTATGTAAGAGCCGTTGCTGTTGGCTCACTTCCGTGTGCTTTCTTAAGTGCGCGGCTACTGAAAGCCGCAGCCAGCCGTTTGAAGGTTTCGGCAAGGACACCTGGCGGGTTAAAGTACGCGTGGCTTATTATTCAAACCCAGCAAAGTCAGTGCTGCATTTTAAACCGACTCATTTACGCTACACAAAAGAAAGAAATGTTTTTTTTCCCCCCATGTCTCGCAAGTGGCTAAGACGTTAACCTCTGAAACTTGGGCTAGACTGGTGACATAATGAATATTTGTACACTGCTGTTGTTACACATCAAATTGTAACGCATTACTCAGCTTCTGTTTGCCCTCCCACTGGATTTTATTTACATCAGAGGTGTAGACTACATTGTGATAAGGGCACCTTGTCGCTGCCAACTCTGTGATAAGTCACATTCTTTTCCATTTGCTTTGCTTTTATAAGGTGATTCAAGGTACGCCCTGTTCAGGGTCAAAGCTTTAACAGCCTCTAACATGTACCGCGCTTCTTCAGATCTCAGCCGTTGCTATATTTAGTGAGGGTGCCTGTACATTAGGCCTCAAATATCCACTGCTGGCTGCAGCTATTTAAAAAAGGCGATGGGAATCGCCATCCCCAAGTGCGAACCCGTCCTGAAACACGCACAGCTGAGTTTGTCGGAGAGCAGCTGGAACCTGTTCGGACGAAAATCAAGTGTAAAAAGCACGACTGTCGGACTGCAACGTTTACATGCAGTCTTGAGAAATTCAAGCCTGGAAATCGAGTACAAGTATCCGTGGGTTCTGCGATAGATGTATGGTTCAAGAGAATGGCCAAGATGTAAAGATTAAACATTATATCACAACAAGGACGGCAATATGGGAAAAGAAAAACAGGACACACAATAGGACAATACTCCGTTAACCATCACGGTTCAAAACTGGCTCATTCGATCGTTAGCACCAACCAGGCAACAACCTGACAGTCCGTCCTAAGCAAAAGCAGGGTTGGTTTTTCAATCCGGGATATTTAGTACAAGAGTTTACCTTGTTTTAAAAGGTTACCTGAGAATCTAACAAGACATTCAGAGAGTGCCTAATAAGGATCCAGCGTTAAGCAAATATCACAATATTCACGTTTATTGTCGGCACCTGTTCAGAAGGAGCTGCCCAAAACCTAGCAACCTAATGACTCATCCGAGCGCGAGGCCACCGGGCGGGTCACGTGCACGCTCCGTTTCCTGAGAACTGAAAGCAAACCTGCAGCACTTCGAAAAGTTATCATCCCACACGCATACTTATAGAGAAGCAGGACGTCAGGAGCGCCGATGCAGCTTGTGCTTCAGCTTCACACACTGCCCCCAAATTCAATCCAAACAAGCGTCAACAATAAGCATTTTCTTATGGAACCCTAGACATGATTGCTCATTCTCACCAGGTCACAAATTTGCCAAGCAAATTCATCGTAGCCAGAGGGAACTAAGCGCTTAACCACAATGACGCTGCAATATAGGCTGAAGGAAATTCTTGACCGCTAACGTATAGTAGATTCTTAACTCCTGGTGATGAAAAGAAAAACAAGGTTTAATAAATACAGGAGTCATATTTACGGACTTTATATTTACTACGAGAGCTCGTAATAGTCGCTGAACTAATTGACCCAAAGTTTTATTAAATTTAACCAAAAGTTATTGGAGTCACAGTTACTGAAGTAATTATAGTTACAGAAATAACAGTTATATTTATGAGCGTTTAATTCACAGGAGTTTATGGAGTAATACTCATACAAGAAATGAAGGAATTAATGACCGGAGTAATATGCGAGAGATTTATATTTCATGAGAATAATATTTCTACGCGATTTAATGAGCTTTTGTGTACTTTTCTGCCAGTCAGACGGTCGGATTGGAGTTGAACACAGCGGTACCGTAGCTAGAGGTGTAGTGACGTCACAGTTGTGCAGTTGCAGCGAACTCGATACATTTCCAAAGGACTCGATACCGCAAAACGCCTCAATAACAATGAAGTCTGTCGGAGTTGCTGGTGGAAAAGCGCACGAGCAGGATATCCCGGTCCAACTAATGCGTTATTAAGAACTCATCAAGTGTAAACAAACAAAACGGATCGAGACTCAAGTCGCGCGCGGTGCTTTGAGTTTATGTAACTCTCGACAAAGTAACCAGCACATCAGACTGACACTTTAACACTTTCCTTTGTCAACATGGACTCTTTGTTTTCCGCTTCCCAAAGTCACAGCTTAAAGAAAAACACAAAATAAACTCTCACCTCTTCCAGGTCCAGCACTATTTTGTTGAGTTTCTCGTCATCTTCGAGTAGCTCCGAGAGCTGAACAATGGAGTAGGAGCTCAGCTTGTTACCGAAGAGAGCCATTTCTGGCACGGCCGGGTGTCTTCTTCCCCCCGCTTGGCCTTCTTAACTTCGCAAACACACACACGCCTGCTTTTCCTCTAACCGGAAGAGTACGGTCCGGATTTCGGCTCCGTCCCAAACCGCACGCTTCCGCACTACAGAGTGTGTCAGGAAAAGTGCACACCCGCGAGCTCAGTGTGAACAATGAGGGGAAATTCCCGGATGTCACCAACGTGTGGCTCGTGGTAGTAGTTTCACGCGCCTGTAGCTAGTTCTCTGACTAGTCTGCTGTTTTTACATAAACAGGTTTAAATTCGGCGATTACACTGTATTTACTTCATCTAGAGTTACACAAAGTTGTATAAAAGTCATTTGCTACGCATTAAAAAATGGTTTTGGCCCTCACAATGTTACGCATGCATGAAATCAGCGTTTATCTGTAAACTACGCGAGTTCACAAAGGCAATCAAGCTTTTCTGTGCTGTTATCTCAAAATCACAATAAGAAAAGTTACACTATATGGCCAAAAGTGTGTGGACACCTGGTGCCTAAATGAGCTTTCATTTTCCACTCAAATTACTTTTAAAGCTTCCTTGTTTTCTAGCTGTAGCTCTAGTCTGACGCCATTTTTGCTAGAAAGCTAGCTAACGTGAGGTAAAACAATTTACCGTGTAAATAAAACCAGTAGTTGACTAGCAAGCTAGCATACGGTTAGTTAAAACTACCGCTGCAAAGTCATGTGATCAAATTTGCAGTTGGCTGGTTAAAACAGCAGTGAAGTGCAATATACAGCATCACTCTTAATTCCCCCAGTAAACAAACACACCTCACTCTCATTCGAAGGTATTTATTCATCTTCCACCTCAAACCAGACATCACTCAGGTTTATTGTCAGGAGGTTCAGACAGATTATAACCACTGGTACCATGGTCCAATAGGTTATTACTAACATTCTTATATATGTATGTACAAGTATACAGTGCATGCAATACAGCTACAGTCATATAGCATTGGCATACCTGCTGCATTTAGTGTAGAACAAATACCTGTATAAATATAGTGTAATAAATACCTGATGCTTGCACTAGAGTAGGAATTGATCAAGGAAGCAGAACTGGCTGCTCCAAAAAGGAAGCATATCTGTATTCATATATATATTAACACAAATATATTACAGGGAAGATTTTCATTGTCGCTACAAGTGCTTATATAAATTACTTTATTTGTGCTCAAATGCTGCCCAAAAAGCTTGCCTACCTAGGCTACCTTCTGACTGGAGTAAACTAACAGTGTTTTAAAGAATCGAGGTAGGTTTTATGGCTGCACATATCATAACCAGTGATCAATAACTTGGGACGTTTTCGTCCCCGCTGCTCTCGTCCTGCTTGTCTTCTCGGTGTCGAGGCAGCTCTAAAACTGGACGCGGAGGCTCGGTGGTGCTATCATACCCCAGCATCTGCCTCTGGATGAGTCTGTAATAGATGCCGTGGAGGTCCATCAGCTCGTCATGGTTGCCCTGCTCCGCCACAACACCATCATCCAGCACCACAATAGTGTTGGCGCGTTGCACCGTGCTCAAGCGATGCGCGATCACCAGGACTGTGTAATTCTCCATCACGGCGTTCAGAGCCTGCTGGACCTGACAATATATAAATTTGTGTTTGGGCTTCAAGAGAGGCCATTATGATGGAGATGTTTACATTTTCCGCATTTAGCAGATGCTCTTAACCAGAGAGAAAAAAGTGTTTTCATTTCCTGTCTTTGAGGGCCATGAAGCCTTTGTTAAAAGTACAAAATTATTCAATAGCTTTCGGAGCTCCATTTCATCTCCTGAGCAAGGGTATACAAACTGAATAAAGTCGAAAAACATGCACTAGTACTAACAGACAACGGTCTACGAACCGCACTATGCTAAAACCCTGTTATAAACAGGATGTCTACATCAAAGACTAGGATTAAAGTCTTCAATCCGTACCATGTGTTCGCTCTCAGCGTCAAGCGCGCTGGTGGCCTCGTCCAGAATGAGCACGCTTGGGTTTCGGATTAAGGCTCTAGCGATGGCCACTCTCTGCTTCTGCCCTCCTGAGAGCTGAGTTCCCTTCTCCCCGACACCTGGAATGTGGCACACACATGACTTAACACACAGCCCTCCGTTAGATCAGCAGCCAGATAGAAACCCAGAAACTGAGAACAGCACACATGGACAAGCAGAAATCCAAAAACAGAGCTGCTAGTGACTCATCACCTGGGGTCTAATCGATGATCTCAATTAAAACCACACACTTCTTTAAAAACTCTTGAAAGGGGTTACAACTCTTTTCTGAAGGGTTCTGTCAGAAAAGGTTCCCAATAGAACCTATTTTGAAAGCTAGAAGTCATCCAAAGGACCCTTGAGGAGTGTATTATAATTAACGTAGCACATTTTTTATTAACGTGTAAAACTGTAATATGCTATTGTAGAGGAATATTTAACAGCTGATTAAAGTATGGTAGATGGGACTAAATGGCTGCACAGGTTTTAAAACTGAGAGCTCACCCGTGTCATAGCCTTTAGACAGGCTGCAAATGAAGTCGTGAGCATTGGCTTTTTTTGCGGCTGCAGCGACGACTTCCGTAGGAGTGACTGGAAGACCATAGGCAATGTTCTGCTGAACTGAACGAGCGAAAAGTACCGGCTCTTGTCCAACCAACGCCACCTGAGAGAAGGGTTCATTTCCTACATTTTAAAACGATGAGTATTTCTTCTGCACTTCTAAAGTTAGATGCAGCCATGAATGACATCTAGGGTGACCGATACGACAAACATTACAACACTTAATAAACATTACAATGTACTGTACAGGTTTGCAGCAAACCGCCAGCAGGAAACAGTAATCCATTATTTAATAATGCATAGGAACGCTAGTAATGCATAGAAAAAACTTCTAATAATAAATAAAAACTGATTTCAGTTTAAAATTTTTAAATTCAGTGCAACATGGATTAAATCAGCTAATTTAATATTTTTTTTCACTTTTAAACCTGCTCTTCCTGATAGGAGCTTACCTTGGAGTGGAGGTAGCCATGCTGGTACGTCTCAATGGGCCGGTCGTCCAGCAGCACTTGGCCATTCTGAGGTGTGTAAAAGTTCTCCAGCAGAGAAACACAGGAACTTTTACCGCTGCCTGAGGGACCCACCAGAGCCGTCACCTCCCCTGGCTGGATACTGAAGGACACATTCTGCCAATAAAATGTTTATATATATGCTGAAGCTTTATCGACTATACTAACCCATAAGGTGTGCTTGGACCCCACATTTTAACCTTTAGAGCCACATTTTAAATCAAGTCCAAACTAAAGCCTGTCTGGTTCTGTATCGCTAATAATGGAAATAAAGATAATCTAGAATAAACTGTAGAGTTGCAAATATATTTGGCAGTTGTATTGCTGTAAAAAGTGTCAAAAGTTGTGCGTGGGACCAAACTTGACTAAGACTAATGAAGCGATACCTTAAGGACGTTGGTCTCTGGCCGTGTAGGATAAGCGAAAGTCACGTTCTTGAACTCTACCAGGCCTTGCAACATCTCTGGAGCTTCCTGGCCATCGAGATTGTGTTTGGGCTTCCTGTCGATGTACTCAAAGACCTTCTCTGCGGCTCCCACGCCCTGCATCAGACCTGTATAGACGGACGCAATGCTCTGTGGAAGCGAAACAAATTGAAACAGAAACAGATCTCATTTCAAACTGTAGCAAACACGTGGCTGTAAACAGATCACGACATGTCTCACCTCCAGACATTCCCCAAGTTCAAGCTCATAGATGATAAAAGAAATCAGAGTTCCTCCGCTCATCTGGTCCGTTACCACCAAGTGTCCTCCGTAAAACAGAATAGCCACCTGCAACGCCAGCTCCGAGATCTAAAACAAGCACAATGAGGCATCATATGTACTTTTTATCAGGGAGTTTG
Organism: Notoglanidium maculatum; assembly: GCA_030068355.1. Classification (NCBI taxonomy): domain Eukaryota; kingdom Metazoa; phylum Chordata; class Actinopteri; order Siluriformes; family Auchenoglanididae; genus Notoglanidium; species Notoglanidium maculatum. The sequence continues at coordinate 1,469,844 of JAQQZX010000014.1, read as the reverse complement.
ACAAATCACCGTTTCGTGATTACTTCAGACCGGTCGTCACCAACCGTGTTCCTGGAGATCTACCTTCCTGAAGACTTCAGCTCCAACCATAATCATGCCCACCTGACCATCCAACCATTGCCTTAAGAAGTTCTTGATCAATTACAATGAAACCTGCAGGAAGGTAGATCTTTGGGAACAGGGTTGGTGACCACTGCTTTATATGAATCCTGGTTCCTCTCCTCGGAACTCTCTAGTGAACTCTCACACCATCCCTCACTCTGACCGGAGTCCTGATCTAAACCCAAATAAGGAGGTATAAAAGTAACACATTAGTTCCTTACAGGACATTTTGGAATAACCCAATCATGAAAATACACTCTGGCAATATTGATCCAAAAGTGCTTGGACTAGTTCGTTATATAACTCATGGAGTAATTGCACTCCAAAAGGTCCTCCCTCACACTTGAATTTCTAATTGTCGTTATGACACAACCTCACATCTCCAAATAATTTTTAGAATCTGGATTCTAAATTACATATTTAGTGGTAGAACCTTTTGGGTTTTGAAAGTTTGAACCCTCAACTTTCCTCAGAGCCACTGTTGGGCCTGGTGGTGAGAAAGTTCACTTGGAATGAAGTCTCCTAAACAAACATGTTCATTCCTTAAAGATACTTGATACGCACACAGCTGGACCACATAAAGCAGGCGTAGGCTACGGCTTGCTTCTTGTTGAGAGCAAACACCTCCAACAGCTTGCTGTAATAAGACTTGGCCTCATGGTCCTCGCCGGCGAAGCTGCGCACTGTCCGCATGGCCGAGATCGTCTCCTCTGCCACTTTGTTGGCCTGAGCCAGTGATGTCTGCACCTCTTTGGTTAGTTTCTGCAAGACAATTTGGTAGAAATGTTTGTATAAATTTTTAATAGTTAATTGTGGAGGGAGGGTCAATAGTAGCTTGATACCACAGGATTTCTATGCTCCGTGATTTGTTTTCATAAGGAGCCATAAGTAAATACGATTAAGGAAATATCCACTTATAAATAAGCCTAGCTCATGTTATAGGTGCCAGAACATAACAATATAATCTGAACACTGCAAGTGACTTATAATTTTTACTTTTTTTCTCAGGTAGTGTGTCCAAACAATCTGTTTTTAATCTATAATTAACTTAATAAAGGTTTGCACGCTTACCTTGTAATACTCGCCGTATAGCTTGGAGAGAACGGCAATGTACGGGAAGCCCATGACGGTGACGAGTGTCAGCTTCCACGACATGCTGAACATGAAGATGAAGAATCCGAGTGCTTTAACGAAGCTGCGCAGGAACAGGTTGACGTTCTGCGAGATGAGGTCACTCACTTGCGTGGTGTCTGAGGTCAGTCGTGATGTGATGTCACCTATATGGGTTAAACATCAGTGTATGAGTCCAATTTTTATTTCTGTGGCAATCATTAAAAATAGTAACTGTTATGTTTACTGTTATGACTATTCTGTAACTGACACGAATATTGCTATAATTACTGACTGTTGCTACATTTTTACATTATTACTATATTAGGATTACTAACTCTTACAACTACTAACTTTTGATTACTGACTGTTATATTGCTACTGACAATAATGACTACTGACCGTTATGACTCCTGATGATTAGTGACTGTTATGATCACTGGCCCTTAGGGTTACTGATTGTTATGGTCACTCACTGTTATGACTACTGACGGTGTTGACTTCTGAATTTTATGATTACTATATGTTGTGACTACTGACCGTTATGATTATTGACTTTTATGACTACCGACTGTTATGACTACGACTGTTATAACTACCGACCGTTATGATTATTGGCTTTTATGACTCCCGACTGTTATGACTATGACTGTTATAACTACCGACTGTTATGATTATTAACTTTTATGAGTATTAACTGTTATGACTACGACTGTTATGATTATTGAATGTTATAACCACTGACTGTTATTATTATTGACTTTTGAGTATAAACTGTTATGACTACGACTGTTATGACTACTGACTGTTATGACTACTGCATGTTTTGACTACTGACTGTTATGACCCTTGATGATTATACACTCTTATGAGTACTGATTATGATATATAGCATATTTGTATATGGAACATGTTTACCTAGTACCATTTCATGTACTTCAGAATGTAACTCGTACACAAGCCCTTATTATTTTGCACATAAACATTGGATACACTGCATTTGATTTAAAACACATATTGGTATATAAATTTAAATCTAGGACAATGTTACAAGCTTCAGCATGTGGTCTTGAGCTTTTATCTCGTAAGGCAGGACTCGACCTGTGTGATTAGCATCGAAGAAGCCGATCTCCTGCTGCATCAGCGAGCGGAAAAGGAGGTTCCGCAGTCGAAGATTAAGCCTGGCGAATGTCAACGAGAACACACCACCACGAAACCCGACGGCCAAGGAACTAGAATTAGACACTTGGTGTTATAGTGTTATAGTTCACAGTTGTATGCTTGGACCACCCAAAAATATATGTCATATATATATATATATATATATATATATGACCCAAAATCCTCTCTGTAAATATTTTTAGTGACGTCACACAAATGCTGTATCATTATGAGGGCAGCCATTTTGAAAAACTTAAGTAATTTAATATAGTTCCATCCTCTAGGCCCCAAAAAGTCTCAGTAAAGTTTACTAAAGTTTGGATGGCTTTACAGTCCCCTGAAATGTGTAAATTCTTGCATTTTTACTTAAAAATATACTTTGAAATTGGTACACAAACATATTTGGGCATGTATTTATTGTATGACTTTGTGTGAGACAGACTTTCATTAGTTATTAGTCAGACTTAGTATGTTCGTTATTATATATACACATGTATGAAACTGATTCTAAATGACAGTGTCTCACCTGACGAAGGCCAAAACAGTGAGAATAATCATCGGTTTGACGAAATATTCCATACTCTTATGGATCACAATACCATCGATGGCTTTCCCAGTGAAATAGGGGATAAAGGCCTCGCCTAGAGGGACAGAAAAAAAATACGCAACTTTATGCACTTGGTTCAGCTCAGTTAATTAATTATTCACATACACCTGCCATCAAGGTGATCCCCAAATATCTATTATTTATACTACAGTCCTGTTTAAGGTCCGGTGGTGTGAAGGTGTTGATTTGTTGTTCTATGACAGCATTAAACACCATTCCATAGTTCAATGTACTGTATATACTCTAATTTAATATAGTGTTGGAAATCTAACAAAATACTGCAATAATATTATAAATCATGATAAATATTGTGATATGAAAATATAATCAGTACATGATTAATAAATGTTTAATTACCTAACATTTTTTAGTTTAGTGTCTGTAATAGTATTTTGCATACAATTTAGTTTATATAGTAGTATATAATTGGCCGTCTGGGTCATTGGCGTGTACAGCTGCAAAAACTCACACACGGCTGAGAGGAGGAGGAAGAAGAAGGCAAGGGACAGAAGCCCTGCATCCTTCCTACAGTACGACAACAGACGTCCCAGAGTGGCCCCAGAATTCGGCTTCTGCTTCACCTCATTCGCTCTCATTTCACCCTCTTCTTCTTGTTCCTCCGCCTCTCCTCCGTCCACCAGCCTCTCCCTCTCTCCTACGCCTGACCTGGCAACATCTGCGCTGCTCAGGAGCTTCCAGAAGAACACAGACCCCATTGCAGAGACGCAAGTCCACGAGAACAAACTGAGGAACCAAGGGTCATGCATCAGAGCGCCCATCTCGGAGAATATCAGGAGCTTGGTAAGGGCGTAGGAGAGCATGGTGAGACCGATGAGCACCATCAGAGTGTACAAGGAAGCAACACGTTTCGGCCCATCTTGCTGGTTCTTCAGAACTCCTACGGAGGCGCCGAAAAGTAGGCAGGAACACACCAGGTGCAGCACGCAGAGATCCAGGACCGAGCGATGGATGTCAAAGTCCAGGATGTCATCCAAGAACGAATGTGGACCAGACCACTGGACGTAGAGGACGGTGGAGACCACAGTGTCCACCAGGACAAAAGTAAAGATGCAGCCAACAACCACAGTCAACCTCATGGTGTACTTTGGTATTGGAGTTGGGACACGTGACAGGAAGTAGTGCAATCAGCAATCAGAAGAGGAGTGAGGAACAGCAGCCAGTGTGATCTGATGGATCTGGTGGGATCAACCTGTGCTGAACCCAAAACGATCAGAAAGATAGCAAGCACTTCTCAAGATCATCTTGACAACATGCAACAACATAACCGACAGGGCAAGAAAATAATCCGTGATCCTGAACGCTCCCGATTCCACACATAAACCTGCCTAAACAAAACTTTTACATTAGTAATAATAATATTATCAATAAGGCATGTCACAGGAGCGCGTTGCTGCATGTGTTGACGAAGTGCCGCTTTCTCTGAAGTCCGGTCTGTCCTCACAGTCCGGAAGAGAAAATGAATGCAGCGTATAAGCCCCGCCCCTCTTTCAGGCTGGCCAATCAGAACGCTTACTGTCCGGCACAGGCACGCCCACGCTCCCACGAGGAGCTGTTTCATAAAACGCGCTAGAAATAGAGTTAGCGTTCAGATATTATAAAATGACAAACAATGTAGCGAAAAATAAGATCAGACCCAAGATGAAAATTATATTTTAAATGATTACATGTCATTTTAAATTACGAGCAGGACCTACATTCCTTCTTTTTTTTTTTTTTTAAATAAAAATACAAAGATATTCTACTTCCAGTAGGATAAAAAATGATGAAAAGACAAAAATATTTTTTGAATGGAAAATATGTGAAAATGGTACAATGGTTAAAGATTCATTCTAAATTGTCCTAAGTGAATGATTTGGGGTTTATCCAAGATTTTCAGAAAGCACCAACATGGAGGATGATGGGTTACTGCTTCCTAATCTAATCTTTAATGCGTAAAACTCATGTGTTCATGTGGGACTACAAACCTGACTGTGCGCTTTCTCAGCATCCTTGTTTATGGAAACAAATGTCATTCGTTACCTCCTCAGGCATTTTGGAAAATCTTTATACAGCTCCCAAGACACGAATACAGTGATCATACCCATCAATAGCGGCGGCTTGTTGGAAACCGTTGTGGCTGTTGCATCTCATTCTGAGATGCTTTTCTGCTCACCACGGTTGTAAAGAGTGATTAAGTTACTATAGCCTTCCTGTCAATTTGAACCAGTATATATACTCTATATAAAACATGAGCAGTTTATTAGCACTAGACACATAATTAAGATGTTACAGACATAAAGAAGACCCAAACAGAAACAGTGCTGATACGTTAGCGTTTATTATCCTAAAAGCCAACATTCGGAAAATTCGGACACGAAAAAAAAAATCCTTCGGCCGTTACTGAATCACTGCATCGTTATATACAAAAACACGACTATTACATATAACGTCCTGCTCGTTGCTACGAGTCCCGGTTTACAAGGGTGCCGTGTAGTGTCTATTGCTGTCAAATCGTTTCCTCGAACTTCACTCATCTCCAAGGAAATGTGCAGACCTGTGAACAGCGGAACCTCCAGAGAAGCGTCGTTACACTGAAATCACCGGAACGCCAGACATCCTGGACAACGTACAGCCTACAAACCGCCACTTTGATCGGCTTTTCGACTGATCGGGCGGTCAGTGTACGTCAGGCCCCGGCAGCACGTACTCCAGCCCGTCCTTCCCGTCCTCCGCGACCACCTGAACGGCGCTGATCACCGTCTCTACGGGAAACGTCAGGAACAGGTCCTCTTTCAGTCTTTTGGGTGAAGGCGAGTCGTCCGAAGGGCACAAGGGCTCGGTGACGGTCAGGGTTATGGCGGACACTTTCCTGCCTCGCCGCTTGGCACTCTTCTTCTCCTGCTTGTAGGCAGCGTTCATGTTGGAAAAAACCTGAAAGAAGACAAATTCCCCTTTTCACTACTTAAAAGTTCTGCACTGGAGCGGTGAGGTCAATGTAGCTAAAAAGGAACTAAAAAGAAAAACAGACTTGGATGAACTCTTTGGGAATAGTCAGAAACAAATCTGATCTGCTGAAAATCATGTCCGCTCCACTTTTACCGTGGCTACCTTTCACGTCAAAGCGACGGTTATTTCTGTAACATTCAAATTGTTACAGATCATTGCACAATCCTGCATCTTATTACGTACCGTCTGGGTGAGCTGACTCTGCTGCTCCTGAATGGACGAGAGGAAGCTGTTATCTGGCTCCTCGCTGAGGGAGTAATTTCCCGCGTCTTGCTCATAACTCAGCAAATCCAGCTTCGTCTGGTGGAGAGAGCAGGACAGGGAGATGACGAGGGAGGGAGTGACGTAAACGTAATACTATTGTTAGTAAACGTACATCTACATCATGACTTGGTGTTAGCCTGTAATACAGATGTGCAGGTCCATCAGTCTGAATGTGTAGGTTGTGTGAATAAACCATAATGGAAAACTATTTTAGATCACAATACACCGCCGTGCCCAGATCTCGACACAGAAGCCCTACCTCACCGGGCATGCTGGCTTTGCGGTTAAACATCAAGCAGTGGGGTGTGAACTTGGTCGCCGGGTTCACTGACGTCCTGAAGAGCGCTAGAACGGGATCGATGAAATCGGCCCACTCAGCCTGCTTCTCCTCCACCACCTGCTTTATGGTGTCCTTCAGCAGGGGGCTGGTGCGCTCCATCAGAGCGCTGTGCTGGACCTTCAGCTGCAAACTCCAGCGCTCACTCAGCTGCTTGCTCACCTACAGCACAGCACCATGTTATTGCCGTGGAGGAGTGGTGAAGTCAAGTATATATATGAATGAGAGAGAGAGAGAGAGAGAGAGAGAGAGAGAGAGAGAGAGAGAGAGAGAGAGGGGAGCACTTTTATCTCTCCACAGAAATCTGCATTCTGACAGCAATGTATGGTTTTTACTGAACCGTACCTGCAACACACACAAACCTGCTGATGACACGTGCACAACTCATAATGACAGAAAGGAAAGAGTTTGGGGTTTTTTTCCATTGTTTACCGATAAACAGTTGATGAAATGCATCTCGCCACACAAAGGGAGTCTCTCTTCTGGACAGGAAACGCCTCCACCCACTTACTGTAATAATCTGTGATGATGACCAGGTGACTGTTTCCTCCGTGAGTACTGCAGGGGAACGGGCCTGGGTTCAAACACACACAAAGTGCAGACCTTCAGTACAGGAAAATGTGTCGGTATTCTTTGAACATCGGTACGTATGAAACTCTCTCTCTGTGTCCTGCTGTTACAGGAGCAACGTGGAGGTTCCTGTAAGTGACCCAGCCGCAGACACGTACCCATTATTTCCACGGTGATGGTGTCCCAGGGGCCGTCGACCTTCTGCGGCCTCGGCGTCCTCGCCATGTTTTTGCTCCTCTCTGTGTGCTGGCACGTCTCACACACTTTGATCTGAAGGGAGAGATCGTTGCGTTACCACAGACGAACACACACACACACACACACACACACACACACACACTCACCCAGTCCACTACGTCCTTGACGATGCCCAGCCAGTAGTACTTGCTCTGGATGCGGTGCACCGTCTTCTTCTGACCCAGGTGATGGCCGAGCTCGTTAAAGTGACTCTCGAGGAAGATCTGACGCTTACGCTCGGCGTCGATCACCACCTCACGCTTCTCCTCCTTCTTCATCCCCACGTAATACAGCCGCCCATCTGCAGAGAGACACACAGGCAGAGAGACGGATTTACTCGTCCGATTCCTACCATTTGTGATGGTGAGATTACATCCTGTTTACAAACAGACTGACAGAGAGAGAGACAATGAGGATGGCAGATAGAGAGATAATCAGAGACACCTGAGTAGGCATCTGTCTTCGTGTCTATGTGTTTACATTTGTATCACGGTGAGGCCGTCTGACGTAGACAGCGTGACTTGCGCGCGCGCTCACCGTCGATGATGAATTTCTGCGCGTATCGTTTCAGGTTCTTCTTGCGGATGGGGTTCATGGCGTGCGGGTAGCAGCCCTCAGACACCAGCGTGTAAATGTCTCCCAGGCGGCTGGAGCTCGACTCCACCACCTCCTCCTCGGCTACCTGCAGCGAGTCCACACTCAGCATCGCGCCTCCGGCACCAGGACCTCACCATTACACACGGAAAACACACACACACACATATACACATACACACAGAGAGAGACAGACAGACTCCCGGTACCGCACACCGTCAGCTACATCCCGTCTGACAGAACCGTTACTACTGTACCCACACAGGCGGACACCATAGAGGGACGGACCAGGAAGTAAACCGGCTCGAGCCCTAACCACTGCTTTTGGCTTATAGAAGTGCACTATGCGGAGTGTAGAAGCCGTTACTGACCACCCTAGCTAGGGCGCTTAAACAGGAAGTAGTACCATATTTGGGATTCTGCAATAAAAACATACAAAATTAAATGTTCACGAACCGCGTTTGTTAACTAAATAAATTAAATGACACCTGATACAAAAATAACTCAATAAAATGAGAAATTATACTGAAACAACCTTTATTATTGAAATTATGGAAATATTGTTTCCATAAACCTTTATTATTTCTGAACTACTCCTCAATTTCTTTGTTTATATTTCCGTCCGAACACATTAAACTGTCGGATCAAAACAAACCAACTTCCGGTAATTTTATTTACAATCTGGAATTTTTTTTTCAAACAAACAAACAAACGCATATTTAATATTCTATGGTTACTCTTTGCTTTTTTGTAGGGTTTCCTGTCTTAATAGCACTTAAGGTAGTTTTGTGAACATAACGCGTATTAAACACAGCAACGCTGTCGTAATGCAGAAATTCTGCACGTGCAGCTGCTATTACACTGATAACATTTTTCTAGAGCAATACAAGCTCCACGTGCGATTCATCTCAGAGGAGCAGTTTAAAACCGACTATCGACACGTAAGTGAGAGCGACACAGATCTCCGTGACGTCATGTTTTCACATGTTAACTTCAGTTTTGTCAAGGATCTGGAGATTCTGGATCTTCTCGGGTATCTGCTTTCATTCCATTCTAGATCATCAGCTTACAGATTATTCAGATTCTCATGTTACTTAGAATTTTCACACTCGATCATCAGGTCAGGTGCTACCATTCTAGATCCTGAGGTTACTAGTGATCCATGTTGTAGATCCTCTAGTCAGGTGCTCTGTTCTCGTTTCAGTGTTCTGAATTCTGAGATTCACTTTGTGAGGTTCTGGATATTTTAGATCATCTGGTATTTGGTCAGATTCTTGTTTTAGATCACCAGGAAGCAAATAATTCAAATCATCATGTTACTTATAATTCACATTTTAGAGCCTCAGGTCAGTGGTTCTATTTAAACTGTGTGGGGTTTCTAATTATTTGTACTCTGTGTCCATTGGTTACTGCAGGTTCTGCTTTTCTAACAATTTGGCCAATTGCATAGATCCTCAAATTACACAATTCATGTTCTAGATCCCCTTGATCTCTTGTTACATTGTTATTTTAGAACGTCAGGTTACTAATAATTCTTTTTCTGGATCCTGAGGTTCGTAATAATTTACATTCTGGATCCTGAGGTTCATAATAATTGGAATACAGTTCCTGTTGAAGACTGTGTGGTTACTAGGCGTTCGCATTCTAGATCTAGAGCATTTCATATGAATAAATCACAGTCTGCACCCTTGGGCTTCTAATACGCAACATTCCTGATACTCACGTCACTGGTTCCAATCCCGTTCTAGATCCTCCAGTCCCTGGGTTGTGCCACTGATGCCCAGTACAATGCTGTTCTTGAAAAAGTGAGTCTGTTTATCTTCAAATCATGTAATATTTCATTACACATTTATGCAGTGCAACTACAAAAGTAAGGAATAAAACCCAACAGGACGTGCTGTTCTAGGGAAATCATTATCGGCAGGTTTTCTGTAACAGCACGTCCTAAAGTGCTTTATTCATCTTACAACACAGCGATTTCCCAAGCGGAATCATTTTTTATCCAAGAAAGAGCTTTAATTCTGAGAATCCACGAACATAAGTTAACATTTATGTTATGGCAGCTACACAGAGTTATTCCCTCACCAGCATCTTTCTTTTTTTTTTTTTTTTTTTTTACCCCCCTCTCACTCTTGACCTTGCAGATCGTCGTCGAACTCGAAAGGCGGCGGAATCTCGCGACACAATCAGCAGAGAGGAAATCAATCATCAAGAAGACTTACAAACCCTTTCATGAGCACGTCTACCACTTACAGGTAGAGATGGCACACCGGGAACACTCCAGAATTCCATTTTGACTGCAGTGATGTGAAGCTACGTGCTGTTTCTCCTGCGCAGGAATCCTGCTTGGCCCCCGAGTTTGTAGAAATTGTGAAATACTGTTGTGGAGATGGTGCTAGTGAAGAGGGAGTACTGGAGCTCATCACCGCAGAGGCTGGTGTGACATTATTCCTTATACCTTAACCCAGCATAAGGGTTCAATTTCAACAGAAAAGCTCGTCGCAGTATAACAAACATTAATATTGCATTCAGAAAGGGAAGTAAAAACTGTTATTTACATTGTTCACTATTAATATCTTAAACCTACACACACTTATGATAATGACTGTCCATGTGTGAAACACAGATTACTATACATTTTGTTCCAAGGGTGTAAAAACTTTTGCACACTTATTGTATTCTATTTGTACTGATTCACAGCAGCATCAATATTATCTGAGGTGTGTGTGTGTGTGTGTGTGTGTGTGTGTGTGTGTGTGTTTTGCAGCACCCAGGGTGTATCGTTTCCCCGTGTTCACGCAGGATTTCTGCAAGGACCTGGTAGAAGAGCTGGAGCACTTCGAGCGGTCCGAGGCGCCAAAGGGTCGACCGAACACCATGAACAACTACGGGGTATTTTACTCTACATCCTACTGCAGATTAATCAATCCTGCTCCATCCAGTTTGCACACGGCGTGAGGGAAGCGTTCAGTTTGTTAGTAATGATGCTGATAACAGAGTTGCCGGTTTATTAGGTACACCTGCCTTGCAGCTACACTCGGCGCTCATTTAATCAGCCAGTAACTATCGTAAGGTGTAGATACGAAACTGACGAATCACACGGTCATGATGTAGTGTTCTTTCCCGCAATCCAGATACAGACCCAGCAAGGTATTCGAGAAAAACAATCTGCATGAAGTTTGTACTAAACTGGAGGCGAACAATGCTGCTACATTAGGAGAAAATGTTGAGCCACTCTGTCCCTCACAGATCCTCCTGGACGAGCTCCCGGGGTTCGACGAGGGTTTGATTGTTCCGCTCCGAGAGCTGTACCTGAAGCCCCTGAGCTCGCTGCTGTACCCGGACTGCGGGGGGAAATGGCTGGACAGCCACAAGGTCTTCGCTGTGAAATACACACTGAACGAAGACCTGGACCTCAGCTATCACTACGACAACGCCGAGGTCACGCTGAACGCCTCGCTCGGGAAAGACTTCACCGACGGAAACCTGTACTTCGGGGACATGAGACAGGTTTGCAAAAATAAATCAATAAATGCTAGAAACACAAAGATGACATTTAAATATGTCGTTTATTTCAGATTTACACACTTTACAAAGACAGATAGAGGATAAAGAGTTTACACCGTGTACTCGGATCTTTAGATGTGTGTATACTTAAATATGTGTGTGTGTGTGTGTGTGTGTGATGCAGGTGCCCCTGAGCGAGACGGAGTGTGTGGAAGTGGAGCACCGTGTAGCCGAGGCCGTGCTTCACCGCGGCCAGCACATGCACGGCGCTCTGCCCATCTCGTCAGGGTGCCGCTGGAACCTGGTGCTCTGGATGCGAGCGTCACGTCAAAGGAACCGCCTCTGCCCCATGTGCAACCGAGCGCCACGACTACAACCTTCCGACGGCCACGGAGACGGATTCACCCAGGAGGATACCGGGCTGTGCGTTTTAACCTAGTGTCTTTATTTAATCCGTATCAATTTTGACATCTTGTGAACGACCACAATCGTATTCTGTATGTTTTTGAAGAAGGAAAAAAAAAAAACCCATTTCTTTTGGTCTTTAACCTGCATTTGGAATGTATGTGATCTGATGTAACTTTTAATAAATAAAAGGTTTAGGCGAGATCCTGCGAGATCTGAACAGGTTATGGAACTAAATCCACATACCAAAAAAAAAAAAAACCTAGATCAAAACACACAGATTATACATAATGTCATATACATATAGATATAGGTTGTTTCTTTTCCCTCTGTCAATCCGCTTAAACTTGCATGAAACGGGAGAAGAAAGGAAAAAGAAATCGTCTCATTGTTTCCTTGTTGGAAATATATAAGAACTAGAAAAGCGTGGGCCTTGTTATTTTTTTACCCACAATGCTCTGCAGTACAACAGCACAAACATTACCACAATATCGATTGTACACACATATAAATGTAAACGCGTTTATCTAAAATATACTCTGATTTGTAATAAGAACACATTCAGGGTTTTCCCTGCCGCTGTAAAGTCAAGACGTCCACTGAAATGGACCGTATCCAGGTCTACTTTTTAATCTGTCGGAATCTAGCACGCTTCTACAGCTGAAGATTTCAGCTAGATCCTGTTTAGAAAGCTCCTACTTTGGGAGGAAACTGTTAAAGGTGCTATATAGAGTCCTACGACAGAGTTCCCCTTTCAGAAAAGGTTCCTATTTTACCATCCAGAGAAGGATCGAGGAATTGTAAAGCAATTCGCTAACACTCCTTCTTGCCGTTAACCTGGAACACCGCTGTTCATCTACCTCAACTCCGTTTGTATGACTTTTAGCAATGAAACAGTTCCGATTAAGTCCTGTTAGTTCTGGATCGAATAAGCCGCCACCAGGGAAAACCCTAATAACTCAATCAGCCTGCGTTATTCTCTCAAAAGTGGTCAGTGTTCAATGATTTGCTTTGTTAAAAACCACTGAAAAGATGATAAAGTCTTTGTTGCGCTTGATTCTACAGTACTAGCAAACCTCAACACACCATTAAATAAATGGACACACTGGCCAAAGTTAGAGGGTGGTCTCGCTGCTCATGTCCTGGTTCCTGTGTCTGGGCTCCGTGTCCGTGTCGTCGTACTCGGACTCCATCTCGATCTTCAGCTGAGGCACTGGACACGACATGCCTCGGGTCACGGGCGCCGCAGGCGACGGCGGGCAAGAGATCTTCAAGTGCAGGGTGATGCTGCGCAGCGGCAAGGTCCCGTTATGAGAGGGAGGATGAGGTAATGGCAAAAGGTCTAGGGTCAGCGGTGTGGCACCAACTCTGCGGGCGAAGAATAGCCCTGCGTCCTAATACAGTTTTTAAAACTTGCCCCTGGGGACTTGGACTTGTTCACTCGTTTAGCAGGGAACACACTGGTGCTAGCTAGCAATTTCATTCAGGTATAATTTATGGGTACGTTCCATTCGCCTTCGTATGAGGCCAGCCGTCATGTATTGGAGATATTAAGTGTTTGAGTGTATGACCGTCCGGTCATCTAACAAATTTAACTCAAGAACTCTTTGGAACAGCCCAAGCATTGGCCGATCCTAGGTTGAAGAAACGACCACTAATTAAAACTAAAAGATGCCAGATCCGAATTGTGTAGGCATGTCTTATCGCATGACTGACAGCAGTGTCTCCCCGGCAACATAAATTACACCTAAAGTGCTAGAAAAGCATGTAGTGCGTCTGCAGGGCTTTTTTTTTTTTAATATGTGAGCCATGAATATTGCGTGGTGTGTTGGTGAAAAATCAGGTAAGATCGCGGTGTGTCACTCCATTGCTAATTCCCTTTCCAGCTAGATTGAAAGCATGAAGAAGCTTGTTTAATCACGTACTATCAAGTGTTTAGAGACATGAGATTTGCTGGCGAAGCTTGGCAAGATCAGATTATTATATACACAGCCATTATGAGAAATAACCCCAACACCAAATCAGTGTACTGTAAATGAAATGGTAAAAACTGCATTTTTGCTCAGGCACACAGGGAATCAGGAACGAAGTCAGTTTAGTTTCTGTGGTGGGGTTAAAGAAGAGCTGACGTAAGCCAAAGGCTAATTCTGATGGGTGATTTGGTAGCTGTACTGAATGAAATCCCACCCACTTTGAATCCTCCGGAAGAACGCAAATGTAATTTTTAACACCATAAAATGTCCCAAATGCAACCAACCATAAAGTTCATAAACCCTGAAGTTCTGGTTTATATCTTTCCTCTGCAATTTGGTCTCATTATGCTTAAGATGTGTCTATGATCTAACAGCCATATTCGGATGAGCTCATCACCATCGTTCCACCGTGGTTCGAGTGCCAGATGGAAGTGCTAAGTGTGGGCCAGAATTGGGCCGTCTCTCGCTTGCTTTCTGGAAGTAATCATGGTTCTGCTTTAAAAACATGCTCGGAAAATATTATCATCATCCAGACCATGCACCTTTATCAGCAATGCAGACATGATGACCACTGTGTGTGGCTGGAAGGAAGTAGGGCACAAAAGTCTGAGTCCACTACCCGGATAGCAGAGCCAAATGTGGTTCAGATTAAGCTCACAGGGGCCGGTTATGGCAACGTCAAGTGCATTGCGCGCCAAAAAGACCCAATTAATTGTGCGGGAGATAAATATTTGGCCAAAAGTGTCCCAGCTTGGAGACATGATGTCATCAAAGTTGAGTTGTGGCTGTGTTGGAAGCCAACTTCGCATGAGTTCATCTCTTCGTTATTCCATGGTTCTGTATGGGCCAGATGAATGGATTTGGACCATTATTCATATGCTATCCGGGTGCCAAGATCGAATCAGTTATGAATTCAAGAAATCTTTAAACTTATCTCTCTTAAATAAGACTTCTTCACTAACACACAATGCACCCGCACAGAGAGAGAAAGAGCGAGAGGTGTTAAAAGTCAGGTAGTAGCAATTAGGGAAGAATTAATACAATTTTCTGGAGTGGAGTACAACGAAGAGTAAATGTTTTATGTAGTAGGTTTAATCAATCAGGCATGTCATGGAACGTTTTGGTTTCTGACATGTGCTGCTAGCAATGAAAGTTTATTACCTCCGCCAAGGAGGTTATGTTTTCTGAGCAGTTTTATCTAGTAGTAAGCAGGATTTCACAAAACCTACTCCATGAAACTTGGTGGCAAGGTGTAGCATGGGCCAAGGAAGCACCCATTGCATTTTAGATCACAGGGCGGATCCCAGTCGCTGTCCTAACCTCAGATATAGTGACAGATTTCATCGTTCATTATTTTCTTGCCCTGGATCATGATTTAGTCAACTCCTTCCACATTACCAGAATAAAACACCACCACCGTTCCAGACTCTCAGAACCTGGAAACATGGCTACAGATCAGAAGCCCCAAAAAATAACCTGGAAATGTAATCGTTTAAGGTCGGCCTAAATTCAGGACACAGGTTTCTCCGACCTTATACGCTTAAACCTGAACTAGGCTGTGCGCTTGTTGTTGACGATCAGTTTTTAGTGGTGAACTCAGACTGTTTAGCCCCACTACATTTCCATTACAAAAGGACACTTTAAAGGAAGACTAAATAAAGCCAATGAGAAGTTATGCAGCAGCTTTCAGGCCATAAATTGAGTCAGATCTTGGGCTAAATGGAGAATCCCTGGTGCTCTCGGCGGGGATTTTGCATTCATCTGCGCCCAGAAAACCAGCTTAAAAAAGAAAAGAAAAACATCGCACAGTATGACTCGGGCTAAAAGCACACAGCGAACATTAAAGCGAACACGGTACACAGAGGAGAAAGAAACAACCAAAACCTGCTGCGGAAGTGCCCTTAAATGTTTCTTAAATGTGCAAAGAAGGGAGTTTTTTGCATCGCAGTATTTTGGAAAGTAATTTGAGAATTCATTGTAAAAATGGTCTATTAAAAGCAGCACTAATGCTACCATGTTAGATTTCTATTCTACACCACTTATCAGTGAATCAAGACAGATGCATGCAATCTCTCTGCATTGCTCACAAGCGCATGGAAAGGACCACAAGGAAACATTTGTTTTTATACTAAAAGATATTTCACTTAATATTAAGATGTTTATAATCTATTTAAAATCAACAGGAAAAAAAAGTGTGCGTGTCTGTGTGAGAGTGCATTTATATACTGAAGCATCTGGCTGTATGCATATGTGGATAATGAAGGAAGTGTGTGTGTGTAGTAAAGTGGTGATTTGTGCACATCAGTGGTAAAAGGTGCCCGGCTGACAGCGTGCAGCCCACTCGGAGCTCGAGTCGGGGGGATCTAACAGGTCTCGGTAGGGGACGTGCAGTTTGAGCACACAGTACCTGCGGTCCAAGTCCAAATCGGCCGGAGCGCAGTCAGAGTACGGGTGGAACTTTTCCTGCAGAACGAGAAACAAACAAAACAAGAAGAACAATGAGAACAGTCAAAAAAGGCTGAAAGTGGTAGAAAATAGCCAGTGAGGAGGTGTACCTAATAAAGTGGCAGCTCTGCATTTCAGTGTATGTTATGAGCGTTTCAGGCCAGTAGGGGACAGCAGCAGTACATAATGGATACTGATGGAACAATGAGTGTGTGTGTGTGTGTGTGTGTGTGTGTGTGTATTTTACACTAAGTGTAATGAAACAGGTAAAACCAATAACACATATTAGATGTGAGGATAAAATCTATCCATAACTCGACAATGAAACTATGAGTGTTGAGCATTACACTATATCATGAGCTGTCATTGATGGAATAATAATAATGATATGAGAAACACTATTACACGCACACACACTAGCTCTGCTAACACATTCATCCATAATACTCCAAAATTCATGCTTACCTCATCCTCACTCTCCTCTCCTCCCCTGACCTTCTTCTTTTCCTTCTTCCCTCCATCCTTCTTCTTGTCACCCTTCTTCTTCTTCTCTTCCTTCCCGGGAAGGAGATCGTCGAGCCAGGCCAGGTCGTGCTGAGAGAACACCATGTCGAGCATCTTGCGCACCACCATCAGGCCCAGGATCTGAGAGAGGAACACATCGCCAAAGTCAAACCTCTTTACTGTCATGTGCACACACATTCGAATTGCAATATGTGATCGATATGTGAAAATAAAGGTCATCATCTCTAAAAATCATTTAACTGAATCATGTGTAAAAAAACAAACAAATCACAAGTGATAATTAACAAATCATTTGAAAAAGTCACACGCGAAGAAATGAATCATTTGAAAAAGTCACATGTCAAGAAATGAATCGTTTGAAAAAGTCACATGTGAAAAAATGAATCATTTGAAAAAGTCATGTGAAAAAATGAATCTTTTGAAAAAGTCACATGTGAAGAAATGAATCATTTTAAAGTCACGTGCGAAGAAATGAATCATTTTAAAGTCACGTGTGAAAAAAATTAATATCTGAAAAAGTAATTGAAAAAATGAATCATTTGAAAACGTCACATGTGAAAATGAATCATTTGAAAGTCACATGTGAAAAAATGAATCGTTTGAAAAAGTCACATGTGAAAAAATGAATCATTTGAAAAAGTCACATGTGAAAAAATGAATCATTTGAAAAAGTCACATGTGAAGAAATGAATCATTTGAAAAAGTCACATGTGAAGAAATGAATCATTTGAAAAAGTCACATGTGAAAAAATGAATCATTTGAAAAAGTCACATGTGAAGAAATGAATCATTTGAAAAAGTCACATGTGAAGAAATGAATCATTTGAAAAAGTCACATGAGAAAAAATGAATCGTTTGAAAAAGTCACATGAAAAAATGAATCATTTGAAAAAGTCACATGTGAAAAAAATGAATCATTTGAAAAAGTCACATGTGAAAATAAAAACTTGTGCTGCATGTGAACAGTAAACCTGTAATTTGGACATGATAAATTATTTTTCACATGTTTTTTCCCCTAAATGATTCACTGTTTGCTGATAACAGATTTCTGTATTATTTCTGATACTATGCTTCTTGTCTCCTGACTCCCTGGATCAACTCACAAACAGCTCATTAATAATTAAATCACTGACTTTATGAGTTGCAGATATTAAAGAATAAAAAATGAAATCAGTAAACCCAGACCATGACGGGGAAGATGATGGCGAGGAAGGTGGATTTGAGGATCCAGAGGACGGTGAGGCAGACGACCTGCAGCAGTGTGAACAGGTGAACTCTCCGGAGTGGAACATGGCGCAGGTAGGTGTAGTCCGGCTGGTGCTTCGCCGGCATCAGGAACAGCTTGATCCTGTCCCAGAACTGCAGCATGAACAGACAAATGTGTCAATTATTCACCAAAAAAAAGCTGCTAATGGGGAAGAACATGCTAAACTTGCTAGCACAGCTACATAAACAAAACTTCGCAGTGTAGCTTGTGTCCTGCTCGTGTTCATTTTTGCTGGTTGTTAAACACATTTCTTAATGGTTTAAAATGACTTGTGCAGGGATACCTTAAATTAAGAAAGCATCTTGCTTACCTGGATGCCCCCAAGAGAAGCGACACCCATGTAGAGAAACACACCATAGAGCACAGGCATCGGGATAAACTGAGGACAGAAAACTGTACTAAATACGGCAGATCAATTAGCATTCAGTGCTGGATAAAACACCTCAATAAACTCAGCTGACCAAAATAGTCATACCATGGCTCTATTTTATAAAATGGCACATTTGCACTTGAAAGGGACACATGCTACACTGGCGTCAATCATCACTGCCAAATCCACTCCCGTGCCATGGTGAACAGGTAAAGGAAGGCTGACATTTCCAGTTTGGAGCGATTAGAGACACTTTTTCCCCCATTGTGTGCCAGCTGGACTCATTCATTTGATTTGGGGTTATGAATATGGAAACCTACCAGGGTTTGAGTTATTCGTGAAGCTAGACCTTTAAGTTCTGTTTAATTAGCTGTCCTCTGAGTAAACTTGATAGAAATCTGCTTTTGAGTTCAAACACACCTTGTCCTACAAGCTTTAAAATCTTCAGCGCCATGTAGCATGACCTCACCTGCAGAATCGGCGCGAGGAAGATGGAGATTCCGGTTAGGATGAAGACGAGGATTCCTGTCAGGCGCTGTTCCCTTAAGATCAGAAATATGGAGGGGGAGGTAAAAAGAAACTCAACTTAAGAGTCAGTATACTGTATATGAGTCCAACTTTATACCACAGCTCTGCTGAATCCTGGATTTTGATTGGTCAGACCGCGTTGCTCCGGAGTTTCTCAGCAATATGGGGTTTATCTTATAGTCTTCAATAGAGTAAAAAAAGAGAGGCTTGTAATAAACTCTCTTGTTTTATACACTTTCCGCAACAGTAAATATAACCATTAATGGTTAAAAAAAAAAATATGACTTATCCTTCATTAAGTAAAAAGTGTAAATGTTGTCAAATTCGCTTTAGTATATAAGGAATAAAACACTTAAAATCCCTTAAAAAAGGCTTTGGATAGGACACATTAAGAATGGCCCCAAAGAACCATTAAAGAACCAGTAATTTTTAATTTATAAAAAACTATCACACTTTTCGTCCCATTTCTTACCTAATAATTTGTTAGATTCACTTCGCCATTTTCCACTCATACGGTGATAAAAAGTGTGGAATAAAATATGTGCCATCATAACGATTGTTAAAAAATAATTAGATGCTGTGATATGAATTTTATTAAGATTTCAAAACAATATAAGAAGCTGATTTATCTCAGTTTTAAATAATTGAATTCTTCTTAAGGTAGCCAGTAAATGATGCAAGCACTCTGACAGAAAGCATTGTGAGTGTGTATACCTCACACCCAGAAACTGCGGCTGTTCTCCCGGGGCGTTGGACTCGCTCTCCATTTTAAGTGAGTCGATGTGAGCGATAGAGATGACTGTAGCTGCTACGTACCATGGCAGGCCCATAAAAGAGCAGGTGGCCATCAGGACACCCACCCAGAACAGGTCCAAATGGTACCCACACCCTTTCTGTATGAGAGGAAAGAAAATTATGATATAATTTTTAATTATGATGTTTAATGTCTGCTTTCTGATGTCACACTGACTCTAACCTATCAAGAGATACATAAAATCTGTGGAAATACTGAGTATACATGAGTTGTGTGGAGTGTTTTTGTTAATTTTTATAAAGCACATTTAGTGTGTTGAAATTTACTCACTATCATATTAATAAAAACACTCACTGACAAAACATTATTACATTCATATAAAATACTAACATTTTCAAAAATGCTCCTGCATTTCCACAGAAATTCTAAAATTCACACAGAAAGCTTTCATAATCACACATAAAACACTCAGATTCATATAAAATACTGACTCGTTCACGTACAAACCTCAAATATTCATTAAATTGCTCTTGTATTCACATAAAATGCTTTCACATACATATAAAATACTCTGGCATACAAAAAAAAGGCTCTCGCGTTCTTATAATATGCTCTTACATACATATAAAATGTGGGAGTCCACATTAATATGAAATGCGGTCACATACATACCATATGCTCTCACGTTCATATAAAATGCTGTACAAAACACTATATATATATAAATATATAAAATGCTCTCGCATTCGTCATATAAATCACTCTTGCGGTCTCACATTCATATAAAATGCTCTTGCATGCAATAAAGTTCTTATATACACAAAGACACTCACATTCACACAAAACTCTCACATTCACACTCTCAACACTTGCACATTCATTTGAAAGCTCTTGCATTCATATAAAATGCTCACCCTCACAAAAAAACTCTCGCATTTATAAATAACAGTGTTGCACTAACATGACATTTGAATGTTCTAAGTACATAGAAATTCGTGTAAAATGCTTCGCAATTCCACAAAATATTCACATTTATATAAAATTCCCTTCTTTTCCTCTCAATTACATTCTGACATTAGAAACAATTACTCTCGCATGCATTTGTTTCACCTCACATTTACATAAAAGGCTTTCACATTTACATCAGTGTGGTTCAGGAAAAACATAAACACGTACCTTCAGTTTGTTCTCTTTCCTGTTGACGATGACAGCGCTGATCTGCTGGTCCATGAAAAGAAGGATGGTGACGAGGAGAGCAGGCACAAAGCTAGCCAGATAAACCCACCACGGGTTCTTCCCAAAGGGCATGATGATCCAGCCACGGTCTGGCCGTGTGGGCTACGTGACGGAAAACAAAAAGAAGTCAGAGAATTCCTTCATTTAAAGGGAGAATCAACAGAAAATGCGAGAGGAATCATAAGAAAAGTTCCAGTTCGCTGTAAAGGAGATCTGGGCTTGGCGTAATTATGTAAGTGTGCGTGTGTGTGTGTGCGTGTCCTTTTTCACCTTGAACTCAGTAGGCACGATCAGTTTAGGGGTCTTCAGCCCCATGAGCATGTCCAAACCCACGAACGTCATGATGGACATAAAGATCGAGAAGTCGCTGATGAGCTTTCTCATCTAAAAATATTAAAAATCAGAAAAATATCCCAAAACTTATGTCACCATAGAGACTTTTCAATAGTCGATACTTACTAAATCCTTTTAAAATCCCAACATAGCAGCTGTTACCTTTACTGATCTATTTTATGAGTCAGATGGACTGCTACTTTATCCATCCCTGTTGCTAGGGCAACCAACAGAGTACTGTTAAATAAATCGATATTTGGGCAGTGTTGCTGGAGACTTTAATAGACTGAGATGAAAAAAAAGATCATTTCTTACATATTGCTTTAAATTTTAATTAAGAATTATTTGGCTTAGAGATTTATTTCAAATTGCATCTTGTGGCAGAGATACAGGGGCGTAATGGGGGGAAAAATGCAATCCACTCAGTTTAGCTGTAAAAATATGTTTTTTTTTTGTATATGACATGTTTGTATTTTTATTCATTCACTATTTCATTTTCAAGGTGGACGTTAGTTGTACTACAAACCATAGGCCATCAACTTCAACCAAGACCTTTTGCACAATCATATATTATTTGTTATTTGTTATAGGTTATATGGTCCCCGGAGCCATCACAAATCTGGTCATTCATCAACGTAAATACATTTACAACATAAACAGGCAAAAAGAAAGGGAAAGTAGACCTCTGAAGCTCTTTTTCTATCTTGCTGTACTGAACTACATTACTGGCACCATACTTTATATTGCATTTAATTTTGGACTAATTTGAAGCAAACCTCCAATTTGGAGCTAACTGAGCTTCAGAATGTTGGAGCACATTCACTCTCACAATTTATAATTCACCTCAAACGACAACTCTGAGTCACGAACCAGACTTAAATCCCTGGAAAACCTAAAACCGTAATTGGTTTCTAATCAGGTTAATGTTGCTCTTGTTGCCCACGATGTTCATCTACAAAGTATGAACAACTGGCAACTTTCCAGTCTCCATGTACTTGGCCAGAATTTCCAACAAAAGTGGGCAGGGCTAGTCTTGAGAGAAGCTTATGTAAGATGTTTGACAAAATCGTGTTCTCGCTTAAGTCCAATTGGCGCACTCCTAGTCTTGCAGTCCTGCCTGCAAGGTTCACGAGGCCATATTGTTTATCTCATTTCTCGATTTGTATATACAGTGGAGCAAAAAAATATTTAGTCAACCACCAATTGTGCAAGTTCTCCCACTTAAAAAGATGAGAGAGGCCTGTAATTTTCATCAAAGGTATACCTCAACTA